>OY747721.1:22288148-22425648 GCA_963556495.2 Valencia hispanica | reverse complement strand
TTAGTGAGTTTTTGGGAGTAAACAACCACCATCAATCATACTGAATCTGTGGATCCCAAAAATAACTCCAGCTGTCCTCGGAAGATGTTTGCATTTCCTCGCTTAAGTCCTGTCCTGAAGAGCTAATATCCTTTAACTTTTAGATGCATCCCAACAGACCTTCCAACAAACCTGTATCAAATGGCATAATTCCTCATCAGTATGTCATTCAGCTCTGCTGAGGGCTGGTATTGCCGTTTAGTTGATTCAGATGGGATGGAGAAGGGATGCATCTAAATGTTGTAGGATAATAGCTTTCACTCCAGCTAAACAGAATTTACAGAGGCTAGAAAGTATAGAGATTGTGCAAAAGTATCGGTCAGGAGAAGAGAAATTAATTCAGACAGAAATGCTGAAAGGCTGAATGCTATACTAAAGGAGTAGCAGGACTTTCTGGCAAGTACTAGTTGTGTTTTACATGTGACAACCTCCAGTTTTCAAACAAAAAACAAGCCTGGCTAAAATGTAGGAAAACAAAGGGGGTTGTAAAACCAAATATGGACTTTTAGGCCATAATTATAAAAGAACACCATACCCACAGCAAAATAGGGTGGTGGCATCATCATGCTCTGGGGTGACTTTTCATCAGGTACATTTGGGACAAGGTGGTTGAGGACATGCAGAGTTCCAAACACGAGTCAGCTTTAACTCGAAAACCTCCAGGTGTCGGCCAGAAAGCTGAAGATAAGGGATTTTATTTTTCAGCATCACAGTGAGTCAGAGCAAACCAAATCAGCAAAAGAATGATGTTATAAGAGAAAAAAAAAAAAAGTTTTGGGAGTCCAGAATTAGATCTGACAGAAATGGAGAGGGACAGGAAATACCGCCACATATTGCTGATTTGCAGATGGAAAGTTGGCAGATTTTGCCAAGTCAGCATCCGGTATGTTAATAGATTCCTATCACAGCAGATTTAGTGCTGATTCCAATCAAGACCTGCTTCAAAAAAAAGTTTTAATTTGATGCCACCAGATTGTTGCACCTTTCATAAGTTTTAAATTTTTTTAGAACAAATATTTGGAATATTTAGCTCACATTAAAAGGTAATAAATGTTTTTAAAATAATCTACCATGGTCTCATTTTTAGACAGGGCTGTTTATGCTTTTGGGATTCCCTGTGTGTTTGGAGGACTAGAGGCTTTGGAACACTGTACCAACTATAAAGCATGGTGATGCCAGCATCATGCTGTGGGGCTGTTTTATTGCAACAGGAAGAAATGCATTGCACAAAATGGATAGAATAATGAAAGGGAACTTTCTCCAAATGTTTTGAGTTCACCACACATTAATAGAAACATGGTTGAAATCGACACAAATATGTTTTACTATTACACAATTATCAACCCACATCAAAAGTGGTTTTGGAAATAAATAAAACAAGGTAACATTGGGCTTCAAGAACGACCTTCACAAAGTTAAACTTTTAAACTTGTTAAAGAACAATCATAAAGGCATTCAGTTGAATCTGGTAATTAAGAGCTCTTTCGCAGTAACAACAATCCTGAGAATGTGTTCTGTCTACGTGTGCACCTTCTGATGGTGCCTCCTGAGATGATAGTTTCTAGAAAAGCTCTTCCCGCACTGGCTGCATTTAAACAGCCTCTGTCCCTGGTGAAGCAGCAGGTGAGCTTTGAGGCTCTGTGGGCGGCTGAAGCTCTTGCTGCACTCAGTGCAGATGTGCGGCTTCACGCCCGTGTGCTTCCTCTCGTGTCTCTTCAGATCTCCCGACTGGCGGAAGCTCTCGCCGCAGTGCGTGCACAGGTAGGGTTTCTCGCCGGTGTGAGTCCTGAGGTGCACGTTCAGCTGGCCCACATAGGAGAAGCTCTTGCTGCAGTGCGAGCAGCTGTAAGGCTTCTCGCCCGTGTGAATGCGCTGGTGCTGCTTCAGGCTGTAGTGGTTTGGGAAGCTCTTCCCGCAGTCGGTGCACAAATACAGAACCTTCAGCTGCCTGATGCACGTGTGCGATCCGAGAGCTTCTGCGTCCGAGCAGTTTGTCCCACAGTACGAACAAACGTACTCCACCTCCTTCTCCCCCGTTCGGTCCATCAGAGTCTCTGGGTCGTCGCCTGACAGAAACTCCCCAGGGTGGTGCCTCTTCAGGTGTTTGATTAGGTAGCTTTTCATGGTGAAGGAGAACTGACAGAAGGGGCAGGAGAAAAGCTCAGAGGTGCAGTGGTACTTTTGACAAGATTGGTTTTTCTGATGCTGTTTAAGCTTCGCAGGCGCCGAGAAGCTTTTGTCACAGGAGTCACAAGAGAAAGATTTCGCTCTTCCGTGCTCCATCTGCTTGTGTCTTCTAAGCAGACTAGACTTCCGAAAAGCAGTGCCACACTGGCCACACTTCAGCGGCTTTAAAGTGCACTTGTGTGCTTTCAGATCATCTGGGTCTCCGTATGTTTGCTTGCAGAGATTACAGCTGAACCATTTGTACTTCTTAATTTTTGTATTTCTGACCACAGAGGCCTCTGGCGGGTTGGCTGCTTTGCGTTTAGGTGCTACGAGCTTAGTGATGGCGGAAACTTTAGATCTGGCTTTGAGACGCTGAGGCCTCAGAGAGGCATGGTTTAAGCTCGAGTCTTTGGTTTCTACAGTAAGAGCTGAACTACCTTCTTGATTTTCAGCTGCCGAGTCCCCTGAGTGCATCTCATTTATGTGCTGCTGCAGAGTGTCCACAGAAGAGAAAGCCACCGAACACTGGCCGCAGCTAAACGGCATTGTGGCAGTGTCCTCCGAATCTCCCTCCACCTTCTTTCCAAGTTCTTTCTGCTTCTGGTGACTCTGCAGGTGCCTGGCCAGGTCGTGGTACTGGCCGAAGCATTTCTGGCACACAGAACAGACATAAGGGCGTAAGTTCTCATGAACAGTTGCCTTGTGCTTCTTGAAGTGTGCTTCATTCGTGAAGCTCTTTCCACAAATGGAACAATCCAGCTGGTGTGTTTCTACCTCGCCAGTAGATGTCTTCTCGTCATCACCAACAACTTGGGCAACCTCAGTCGAGTTGATTTCTTTCATCTCCTCAGATGCAGCTGGTTCAACAGCGTTAGAAAATTCTGCTCTCAGTGCAGAGCTCTCCGCTGTATAGACCAGTTTGTCCGTAGTTGCAGCTTTTTCAACACCATGTTTTCTATGAACACTCTGGTGTCTGAGCAAACCGGACGACTGGCTGAAACTTCTCCTGCAATTCAAGCAACAGTAAGGCCGCTTGTTGGAGTGAACGCACAGCTTGTGCCTCCTGAGGTGACCGGCTCGTTTAAAAACTTTCCCACAATCATCGCACGTTTTGGACTCAACTGGATCGACAAGCATCACCAGAGAGGCTGCGGGCTCGTATCCAGATCCGTGGCTTTCCTCACCAGCTGCCTCGTCTGCTTTAGGCCGCGAGTGAAACTGCTCTATATGTCGGAAGAGGAAGCTCTCCGTGGTGAACGAGAGAAGACAGCTGGAGCACAGGAAAATTGGAGATGACGCAGACACGCTGCCCTCTGCAATTTTAGGGAGAAATGCAAAATCATGAGCAACTTAATCACATTAGATCACATAAAGGCATTTTGGTGACAGATTTGGAAAGTGAAAAACTACCTATTCTGCTGATCTTCAAAGACAACATCTCAGTCCAATCTTTGCTGAGGTGGGCACGGTGTTTGCTGCTGGGCCACACTGTGAGCTCATCTCCAGTCTGTATGGCACGGCAGCAGTGGAAAAGAATGCTGCCTTTATACTGGACTGCCAGCAGGTTGGCCTCGTCCTCGTTGCGAGCAAAGTTCACATACCTATGCAAAAAGAAAGGCCGGTAGAAATGTGTTGAATAAAGTATGAAGCTGAGCCCAAAATTATTCATACCCTTGGCAGATTCAGATTTCAAATGAGCCATTGGGCATCTCGAAAACTATAAAACAACATAAAATGGATCAATTAAAGGAAAAAACTAAACAAAAACAGTTTTCTGTTTTAATTTCCATTTTACTGAAAGAATGTAAACAAATACTTATAACATCCTCAATAATCAATGGACAAATCTTTATTGGCACTACCGCAATCAAACCTTTCTTAGTTCCTATTCCTTGAGGCTCCTAGTTCTCCTCACCAACGCCACAAGCTTGATCTCCCTCCACAGATTCTCTCTGGCTAGCTGGTCCACTTAAAACTTTATTACTTCCACGGGAATGAAACATCTTGTTAATATCTAAAGTTTACATAAGTCTAAATTTGCCAGGGGTATGAATAATTTTAAATTTAACTGTAAGAGCATTGATCCACCACTTAATCGGCCAGTCATAAAAAATTTTTAAAACTCCTTTTTTAAAATCTACTCTAAGGAATAATCGGCATGTCAAGCATAAAAAAAAAGGTTTTCTCGCTCCTTAATCCAAACCCCCCCGGAAAATTCCCATGTTTTAAGCCTTTTACACATTTCTGTAATTTGTTTGGTGCTTAACACAAAATAGAGAAAGACACTTTAGAGCAAGAATGGGTAAAAGCTTGTAAGCAACTGTGCAGATTTATTGAGGTGTAATATGATCTTACTATAAAGCATTAAGTCGCCTATGGAAATATTGTAACAACCTCTATAAGACCTGATAAAGCAAAAATGGGCCAGCCAGGACTTGTCTGTAAGTTAATATTTGGTATGCCAGAGTCTAAACTTTATATGTTTATCAAAAGAAACCTTAGAACCCTAGGATACCAATATTACCGAAGTTCTAGAAACCTCTGACAAAGGTTCACAGCAAAGAAACAGAACTTTGTGAAAAACATGTGCTTACACAGATGTGACACTCACTTTTGTTAAGAATAAATTATTAAACCTATCAAAAATCTGTCGACTATATTCTATTTCAGTGTACCTTCACTGTGCTCTTATTTGAATGTGTTTTTACTCCCAAGAAACATTAAAGATTTAAATACCTCATCCAGTTTGAATAGGAGTCACTGGTGGCGTCTATATACACATACTGATCTTCTCCTTTGTGAATCTGGAGAAAATTAGAATATTATAACCATGGTAACAAACACAAGGACTTTTGATTTGCTGTTTGGATTCAGGATTACTAAAAATGATTTGAAACTTGTTCACATTTTGTCACATTACAAACATACAGGTCATTATATATTTTATTGGGATCTTATGTTCAAGGTTGCTGTCCTGCTGGAAGGTTGACCGCCATCCCGTGCTCAAATCATTTGCAGCCTCTACCAGATTTTACTCAAGGTATTAAATTCCACTCATCTTCTTATAAAGCAGCATCCCTGTTTGTTTGTTTTTAAGCACCTTATGATGCTGCCACCACCACTTTTTTGTCACCACGTTGCTGAGACTGAATCAGATTAGCAGATTTAGTAAACAGGTAGCTTCTGAGGGCACCTGGTTGTAGTGGATTCTAAAACAAAATGCACACCTTACTTGTTGAATTTCCATCTGTAAAAAAAAATTAAAACCTTGGATGATTATTCTTCTACTCTACAATTATGCTATACTTTGTACTGGGATGCTACATAAATCCCCCCCCCCCAAAAAATAAATACATTGAAGTTGGTGGTCATAATTTGAAAACAGTTAAAGGGATGTGGGTTTATTTGTAAGGGATCGTAACTCACCTCCCAGGAAAAGTCACTAGCCATGGCATTTTCTTTCGCAGTCACTTCCCCCTCATATGGTCCAAAATGCATTCCTGGAGACAGTGCTGGTCCTTGATTTATCACCCCTACTCCCGCATTGGGATTACCAGATCTGCCTATCATCAGGCCAAAGGGTAAAGTGAGGAGAGCTCGCTGTGGGACACCCATGGTTGTTGGAAAGTCAAGAATAAATGATGGACCATTAATGTGATCAGGGTTACTCTGATCTTGAAAGAGAGGCAGACACTCCTCACAACCTAAAACAAAAAGAGGATAGTAAAGTGAATCTACTTCTGTGGCTGACCACTGTCAAAATTATAAACAAATTACCAAAATTATAACAAAATAGTTTCTGTATCACTCATAAAAGGGTTTAACCAAATTCAACATATGCACAAAAATATTCAATTCTGGATCCTTTCTGCATGCAGATAACATAACTACATTATCAAAACCAGGTTGAGTTTACATGCAAAAGCTACAAGGAAGACTGATGCCAACTTGTGCAACACAATGTTCAACAGGTTTATCAGGTAACTGTTTATTATAAAAAGAAAGGAAAAAGGAAATAGCTTACAGAAGCCATCTTGACCTTCAGTGCTTTCTTCCTGCCCCACAGTGCTTAACAGTTTCTGGAGTGACGTCTGAGTTGCCTCTAAATCAGCAACCACTTTACGTACAAGCAGAAACACAGTCTTAGAAACATTCAGGGGCAAAAGTTTTATTTCCTAAACGTTAAACATATGATTATTACACTTTACCTGCTGGGGTGCTGCTCTTCAGGGTGAGGCACTCCTCAGTCTCAATAACCTCCTCGGTTGCCTCGACCCACTCCACTTCGCCGTTCTTGTCCGACATGAGTAAACACTCTGCAGGAAGTGAAGAGAATTTAGTAAAACTTCAGGCTTTAGATAGGCAAGAACCACAGATAGAAGGAAACAGGGCATATATGTAGGGATGGACGGTCAGATGGGCGAATGGATATCTGTCCCCTAGATTTCCAGAGCGTTCCCTTGAGACTCACCCTTTATGGAACCCTCAAGGACTAATGTAAAGTTTCTCTGAAGGCTTGTTTCAACACTGACAATGCAACTTTCCAGGGACTATCATAAAATGTTCCCTAAAGGTTCAATGCCAGTTAGCTAAAACTTTCAACATTTAACCTAGAGAACATTCTCAAAACATTAGAACATCTGTAACCTTTAAGGAACATTTAGTATGTGTTCCATAAGGTAAGAACATTTATAGCCACCAGATAATGTCCAGTAATTTTCCCCTGAAGATTTTAAGATGGGGACATATACCAACTGATCTCTAATGGTAAAATAAATAAAAAAAAAAGTTTAGAAAATCTGTTGCTTTTTGTCAATACTCGGATAACATTTCCTAAATGTTAGAAAGTCTGTCACATCCAGACAAGATTCTCTAAGTTAGACTCCATTAATTTCCAGGGAAAGTACCCTTAAAGGTTAAACAATCTGGAATTTACAGGGAATGTTCAATGGTCATTCCCTTTAGGTTAGAAAATCTATAACTTTCAAGTAACATTCAGAGCAAGCTTCCTAAAGGTTAGAAAATGTGCAACTTCCAAGACGCGTCCAGTCTAAGTGTCAAAGTTTACAACATCAGTAAAGTCCAGAAACATACGTGGAGAGGTTCCCTAAAGGTTGGAAAATCTCGCAACTTCAGAGAACACAAGAGCAAAGCCACTAAAGGTTGAAAACTTTCAGGAAACGTCTCATCAGGGTTAATATATCAACAACCTCTACAAAAATCGCGTGAAAAATTCTCTAATTGTGAGGAAAAAATGTTAAAAAGTCCACATAACGTCCCTTAAAGGTTAGAAAGTAAAGTTCAGTTCCCGTTCTCTGATACACACCGTGTAACCTTAGAGGAATGTCCCCTGAATGGCTTGCAAGGGAATAATCCGTCTTTTCTCCGTTATGACTACAAAAGTTGATTATCAACTTAAACTTACATCAAAGCTAAAACAGTAACATGATAATTAGCCTCGTTCGGCTAAGTATTACACCCAGAAACACTATTTTCTTACGAGATAACATATATATATATATATATATATATATATATATATATATATATATATTCATCACAAACCTTTTTCGAGCTGCAGTAACTCTAAAATCGTAACCTAAAGAAAATTGTTTTTAAATACACCATTTTTTAGCCGTTAGCAACATGAATTCACAGCAAGCGGAAGCTACTCCAGAAGTAAACACAGCGCTCTTCTTCTTCTTCCTCGTTGTGTAGGTCAATGGCGGTTGGCAAACAACAATTTGGTGCATTACCACCACCAACTGGTTTGGAGTGTGAACCGGAATAACGCTCAAATAAATTAAACGAGAAAAAAAAATCTTGGTAATTTGGACAATGCAACAGAACATGTTCTATGGCTTCATTAATGCCACAACGATTACATTTCCCTGTTTGATGTTTTCCTATAATGAACACAGTACTATTAAACCCAGTGTGTCCAAATCTCAGTTGAGATATTATTGTCTCCTCTCTCCTGGTCCTCCCTTTGCTTCTCATGTCTCCTGTTTTTCTTTGAATAGAATAAAACCTTTCCCTGTCCTTTCCTCCTCCCATTGCTTTTGCCATCTTTCCCTCATCTTCTGTTTTATCATGCTTTTTATTTCAGGTCGGCTGATGTTAGTGTTTAATCTACTTTCTATTTTTTGCAGCCTCTTTTACCATTTTATCTGCATCCTCATTGCCAGTAACACCATAATGTACTGGTACCCAAACAAAATTAACTATTAATCCCATTATATTTATTCTAAAGATAGTTTGCAAAATCTCAACTAAAATATCAGATCTGCCTCCTGAATGACTGCAAACCAAGCTTACTAAAGATGAACTAGAATCTGAGCAGATTGTATACTGGTTTATTTTCCTCCACCCATTGAGCAACTAAGAATAATGCCAACATTTCCCCTGTGTACACTGATAGTCCATTATTGATCCTTTTTCCTACTTTTATCTGAAACTCTGGAATATTGAAAGCCACACCCACTTGATCACATGTAATTTTTGATGCATCTGTAAAGATTGGAACATAACCATAAAATTGATTAATATAGTAATGTCTGTGTGAGCATTTAAAAAGAATTTCTTATCTTTGTCTCTCCTGTATAACAAGGTATAGTCTACTTTTACATTTGGAAGTATCCATGGTGGTATTATCAGTAATGGAACTACTGTGCTAATATTGATTTGATTTATTTGGGTTTCTGTTGCTTTCCTGGCTGCTATCCTTCCAAAACTTTTTAACTCCTTTACCTCTTTCTGTCAACAACGTTTAATTGTTTCTTGTGTAGGGTGAGCCTGCCCATGTCTTTGCAATTTCACCCAATAATTTAATATAAGTTGTTATCTTCTTATATCAAGAGTCATTTCTCCCATTTCCACCTGAATTCAAGCTGTTGGGGTTGATTTTGTTGCACCTGTGCAGAGTCTTAAAGCCTGATACTGAATACAGTTTAACTTTTTTAAAGTAGATTCTGCTGCCAAATTATAAACTATGCATTCATATTCTAATACTGATCTAATTGAACCAATGTGTACAACTCTTAATTACATCCTATCTGCTCCCCAGTCTGTTCCCACTAAACATCTAGTTATATTTAAAACCTTTTTACATTTAGTTATTATATTCTTAATATGTACTGCCCAAGTACCTTTTTTCATCAAAACGTACTCCAAGAAATTTGAAATGTTTAACTCTTTCTAATTCTTGTGGCAAGCATTACCTTAGTTTTATCCACAGAAAACTTAAATCCCCATTTATTTAACCACTCTTCAACCTTTAGAATTGCTCCCTGTAATTGTTTAACAATACACTTGAAATTCCTTCCTTTTGTCCACATTGCCCCATCATCTGCAAAAAGTGAGTACCCTTTTCCCCCTTCTACATTATCATATAGCCTACATCATTAATCATAACTGAAAAAATAAGGGTCTCACTGTACTCCCCTGTGGAGTTCAATTTTCAACTGTACAATTCTCAGAATAAGTCTTCCCTATCCTTACTTGCATCTGTCTGATTAAAAGAAGATCCTTCAGCCATCTGTAAATCCGACCTGTAATACCCATTTTCTTTAACTGAATTAGTAAACCATCTCTCCATAACAAATCATGTTTTTTCTAAATAAAAAAATACAATGTTTACACTTTCTTTATTTACCTGTGCCTTTCTAAATTCATTTTCTAAACATAAAACTGGATCAATGGTACTTCTTCCTCTTCTAAACCCACTTTGATACTGAGACGAATATCATTTACTTTCTATGTAATACATAAATCTGTCATTAATCCTTTTCTCCATTATTTTGCATAAGTTAGAGGTCAATGTTATCGGTCTATAATTACCTGTTTTGTCTCATCTTTCCCTGGTTTACGTGTTCACTGCTTCCTTCCAACTCTGTGGTAGTTTATTGTAAAATTCTAGTAGCCTAATATATCTTGGATACTTCACTAAGCTGATTTATCATGATGTAATAAATATGATATTTTCCTGGAGTTGATATCATAGATTTCCTCAGTGCTTTGTTTAATTCTGTTTTTGCAAATGATATATTCAGTAAATCATTTACCATGTTGTTCAGTCTTTTCTTTTCTGCTATCTGCTTTAACCTATTCAGCTCAGACCTCTCTTTCAGCATAAGGGAAGCCATATCACGACTTTTAGTTAAATAAAATGCCAGCATCCTGTACAGTCAATGGAAAAAACATTTCCCCTGTTCTTTGTCTTCTCATAACATTTAAATCGCATTCTCTAAACAAAAATCATCTGTGAAACGGGAAAGGGACCAACAGTGGACGACTACTACTACGGCCTACAACAACGGCGCCGCTGGTGTAGTGGTATCATGCAAGATTCCCATTCTTGCGACCCGGGTTCGATTCCCGGGCGGCGCACGTGTTTAGTTTTGCTTCCAAAACTGGAATAAATTTCTAGTAATGTTGCAAAGTGGGGATACGTTTACTGGAAGGTTGAAAGATGCAAGGAACATCCCAGGAAAATCCACGTTTAGTGTGAATTCATAAACACTACATAATTATCAGGCTTGTATTTTCGAGAGTATGAATTTAGGCCTATACATTCCTGAAATAAAAAAAACCGAACCACCTTTCTTTTCAATAACAGTCACAATCCTGTAATTTACGTTATTTAAGCCTCCCAGCCTCATCAGAGAGGTCCATTGTTTTCCTTTACCTTCCAATTTAAGAAGCCTTCATGGTGAGAAAGGGGGGCATGTCACCATTTCTTAACCTTTGAACATTTAGCCACGCAGATGCATGCAATGAAGAATTGTCCTGCATATAAATCACGTCTTGTTGGAATACGCAGACATTTTCCTGTCCCATTGCTTGGAGAAAGTGTCTTTTAAAGCTGGCAGTTTAGGTGTTGGTGTTGATTTGAGTCAATCGTCCTTAATATTAGAAGCCTATACTACAACTCCGCCACTTTGCTGGCCCGTCTTTCAATGTCTGGGTCCTACTCATTCCTACTCCTACCTAGTTTTTTCTGGGGGTGGGACTTGTTGCCTCTTAAATTGGGTCAGTCTGACAAAACTTTGTGGAGAGGAAAAAAAAAAAAAACAGACTTTGTTGCCAGGCAACAAAGTACCCAACATGAAACAAAGGCACCAACATGGCATCTGTTAAGGTAGATGGAAATGTCTCGGCGTGCGAGCTTAACTATAAAGCCTGCGTCCACATGTGCGGGATGTGTCCCGCCTGCATCTTTGCCCCGAAACCACCAGAGCCCACTCGGCGCCGGTGGAAAGCCTCGGACGGATTCAAAAGAAGATTCCTGGTGGGCTTGCTTCACCGCTGCACAAATATCAAGGATCTCGAAAGCATTGAGCGGATGCTGAGCGTAACGTCATCGACATGGTTTACATACTCGAGGTCAGGAAGTCCAGCTGCTGCACCACAGAGACCCTCATGCGGCTCATATCGATCACTGAGTGGGAAACCGCTCGGCGTGGTTCTGACTGAGATCTGGAACTGGTTCAACAACAGTTCTGGCTGGATGAAATCAAGCTACCTCTGCCGTGTTCTTTCATTGTGCGACCTGGAACTTCTACGCATGCTCTCTAACTTGACCAGCGTGCTTCTGATCAGACACAAACGAGGGTTTATGCAGCTTAATCGTAAGGTCACAAACTAAACTAGTACAGACATCTCAAGAAAATATATTGTTTCCATAAGTAGAAAGCTTTCATTTATTAGGAAATCATTTCAAAACATGCGAGTAATACATACATTATTCGAGAGCGATATATCTCAAGTTCCGTTTAGGTTAATTTTATATGATTTTGGCTTTAAAGTTAGGAACACCCAAAATTCAGGTTCTCAGAAAATTTGAATATTGCATAAGGCCTGTTAGAAATATTGTCCTACTGAAAAGTATCTACATGTTCAGTATAGTATATCCACTCAATGCTTGTTCAATCAGCTTTAATGGCCAAGTTTATGTGGATAAACAAGAAATTTGACTTTGGTTGCACATGCTCACAACATACAGACTATAAATGTCTGAGGTTTAATCTCCATGAAATATGACATCAATGCAGCGTGGTGTTGTTCAGGAAGCCCATATGCTGCTCTAATAATACTCTTCAGCTCATTTGCATTGTTTGTATTTGTGTCTTTTGAATTCCTCTTGATAAGATCTCATGGTTTCTCTGTTTGGTTTTGGTCAAGGCAGTTTTCTGCTCAATCAGGCACAGTAACATCATGACCATTAAAGCAGATATTGGTACTTGGCAGTGTGAACAGGTGCCAGTTCCTGCTGGAAAATGAAATCAAGATCTAAATAAAGATTGTCAGCAGAAGGAAGTATAAAGTGCTCCAAAGGTTCTGGTATAGATCCCTGTGCTGACTTTGGACTTTAAAAAACACAGTCTCTTTTGCCCAGGTGAGAGGAATCTAATGTATCTTGTGCAGAAGTGGCTTAACAAAAATGCGAGAGTCATAGCCATTGTCCTCTACATCTGTGTGTGGTGACTTCAGCTGCTCCACTCTTTGCGGATCTTCCCCAGACTCTTGAATATACTTTTCCTCAAAAGGCCCTCAAAGCTGCGAAAATCCTTGTTGCTTGTTCACCTTTTTCTACCACACTTTTTCCTTCCACTTGACTTTCTGTCAATATGCTTGGACACAGTAGACATAGCCAACCTCCTTCACAATCAAAATTTTGTGACTTATCCTCCTTGTAAAGGGTTTCAATAACAGTCTGTTGGACAGCTGTCAAGTCTGAACTCACCCCAATGATTATGTAGCCAGGACGTAGCATTTTCTTACAAATTATCTGGGCTTTGATTAGCTGCATGATATGGGTTTTGATTAACTGAAATAAACACTTGAAATGTGCATCTGTGTGGACACTCTGTGTTTAATAACTCCTTTAATATAAAGTTTATTTTTAGATTGAATTACTAAAATATATAAAAAATATGTCAAAATATTTTTTGAGAGGTATAAAGTAAATGACTACATTATGTCCTGTAGTCATCCCTACAGAATGCCATTTCAATTGTTTTTTTTTTTTTGTATTCTCCCACTTGACCACTAGAAAGCAATGTGGGACAAGAACACTAGATTAGTAGATTATCTTCTGACTTAATTCAGCTAAACGGTTTCTGCTTTGAATAACACCATCACTCATTTTGTTGTTGTTTTGCCTTGTCTTTACTTTGATACCTTGATTTCTCTGCAATATATATTTACTTCTAGCGAACAACCTTGATCCCAGTCAACAAAATGAGGAGCTAGAAGACCCTGCTCTCATGGTGGTTCCTGGATCTTCAAAGTCTGTATCTGGAGTAAGCAAGTATCGGGACTTTATTCATTGCTTACCTGTTCACCTGTCCAAGAGGATTTTAGGTAAGTTGTCTACTTCAAAACACTCATGATGTTCAGTTTATCTCAGGTTGGCCTTTTATATTAAAATATCACCTCTGTGTTTGTTCTTTGTTTCTAATAAGCATTCTCTTTAAACACTTTTCTTGGATTAAATAAGAAATTCCTAAATAAGAAATTCCTAAAAAGTGAACCATAATTACTTAGGCATGTGTCTTTTTTTTACAGGTCTACTGGATGACAGCACGTTGAGCTGCTGCAAGAGTGTCTGCCAGTTCTGGCAGCACCTCGCAAAGGAAACCTTGGAGGAAATCAAGTTCCGAAAAATCTTTGACAATCAAATTACAACAATGATGGAGGTTGATCATTTTAATCACTTAAGTTTGTTACCATAAACGTATGATGTTTCTGCTGAGAGCGAGGAAAAAAATGAACACTTTTCCGAAGCTTTGATGAAGTTAAAACGTAAAATAAGCTTATACGTTTTCAGTGCCTTAATGTTTATTTGTGTCTCTCAACTAGTGTTGCCACAGTAATAAAATTCTCTGCCCTGGTTTTGCTAACTTTGTGGGAGTCCCAGTGCCTTTGAATGATGAGGAGCAAGAGGCTGTTCATTCTGTGTTCCAGAAGGTAGTTTAACCAAATTTTAAAGTTTACCCCCTTAATTTTCTGTGGGAGAAATAATCAGTTCAACTGTTATTGGTTTTACAGGTTATGTCATTTGAGGCTGCCTATGCCAAAATCAAAACCAAGACAGTTCAAATGGAGGAGCGAAATGTTTATTGTGGTGCCTATTTTACTGAAGTGCTGCTAAATCAGTCAGTGCATTTTTTATATATATTATATATTTTTTTAAAGCAAAAAAATAAATAGAAATACCACTAGGTATTTACACCATCTAAACATTTTTCACATTTTGCCATTTAATAACTACAATGTGTTTTACTGGTATTCTGTGTTATAGACCAGCAGAAATATTTGGAAATTACATTCTGCTATGTGAAACGTACAGTTGTAGTTACCCCCCGCCCTTACTCTCGCACCCCTTAATCCAAGAACATTAACGTTTACCAAGTGTCTTCAGAGCTTGTGTGATTATGTAGAAATTGATCTGGAGTATAAATCTAGCTGTTCTGTGAAGGCCTCAGAGGTTTGTGTTAGTGAACAAACAGGTTCATGAAGACCAAGGACCACAGCAGACAGGTCATTGAAAATGTTATGGCAGGGTTAGGTTATAAAACACAGGGCTCTCTTTAATTCATAATGTGAAAATGAACACAGAACGGCACGACTACAAACCTTCCAAGACATGAGAGTACATCTTAACCGGCAGGCCAGGATTGAGAATAATACTGTATTCAGAGAAGAATAAGCCGAGGGACCAATGAACAGATTGAATAGATTGAACAAAATACGGCACAATCCTGAAAGAAAACCACCCACAGGTTACAAAAGACTTGAGACTGGGTTGGAGATTTACCTTCCAGCAGCGCAACGTCCTTAAAGATACAACTGCAATGAAATGGCTTTGATTAAAGCAGATCCATGTTAGAATGGCCTAGCCGAGACCTACATATAAATGCAAATTTGATAGACTCAAAACTTGATTTTCACATATTTCTTCATCTAATCTAACATAGCTTCAGCTATTTAGAGAAAAAAAGAATAAGCTAATGTCGTTCTTCAAAGTGTTCACTCCGCTGGGCTGGATCTGATGCGTGACATGACTTTACAATGTTGGTCTATCAAATAAAACCCCAATAAAATGCATTGAAGTCTGTGGTGGTAATGTGACAAAGTGTATTTAAGGAGTATAGAAAACATTTGTGAGTCTCTAATGGTCTTATTTATGAGAAGTTGTGTTTATGGTTGGCAGACAAGACATGCACCGTGTTTTGGACTATAGAGGTGGCCTGATGGCAATGAGTTCAAAGAACTGTTCAGTGCATCTGCTTCATGTGGCATCGGAAACAAAAACCATGGCAGTGCTGAAAGGGCACGTTGGCATGGTTCGGGCAGTGCTGCTTTGTGAGGAGAGAGATCTGCTGATAACTGCAGGCTGTGATGCAAGAATCAGGTGATGAGGGGACCAACGCTTGTGATTCCTTCTCATTCCTCACTTTTTAATAGCAATATGCTTTTAGACAAAGGATATAAAGAATGCATTTCCACCTGGTTCACAATCAGTGATTTGTTGTTTTGTTTTTATACCTGCAGATGTTGGAATATGAAGACAGATAGCTGTGACATGGTGCTCTATGGTCACACTAATACTATAAACTGCCTCGACGTCCATGCTGATAGACTTGTCTCAGGAGGTAAAGACTGTACAGTAAGAGGTAAGCAGCTCTAGGTGAACTGGCATAGCTTTTCAGCGTAAGAATAAAAAGAATGAAAATGTTTAAAAAGGGAGTTTTTAACAGAAGCAGATATAGATCATCATAATTATTTTTGATGATTTATAAATCATGTAATCAATGCACTTAGCCATGTTTTGTCAGACAATTCATTTCAACATTGTTTTTCTCTTAACCTTTGAAAGTCTAGAGAAATATTGATCAACATAACTTTTAAAAGCTTTTACGAAGGTATGCGTTTTTTTAAAAAAGAAAAATATTTAGAAATCAGGGATGATACAAAACCGTTGTACAACACTGTATGTTCCAAAAAAGTTCATGTGAACATCACATTTCAAATCTCTGCAAATATTTCTCTTTGGCTTTAGAGCTGAACTTTGGTTGGACCGTTTTAACACCAGAACATGATCTAAATTGTTCCATTGTATCTCTGGCAGTAGGTTTAGGGTCGTCATCCTGCGGGAAGAACCTCCATCAATGTCTCTCAAGTCTTTTGTAGCTTTTACCAGCCTTTAGCTACATCAAGCATAGTCAATACTTGTCATGTAAATGTGCATAAAAATATCTCCAGATAAACAATGGACCATTGCTTTGATAGTGTGGAGTCTACACTCTGGGAGGCGTTTTCCGAATTTTAATTTTAAGCACCACAGTTCTGTCCGGTGTGTGAAGATCAACAGAACAACAGTCTACAGCAGCTGTGATCAGGGAATGGTGAAAATCTGGAACATGGAGAATGCATCACTCCTCAGAGTGAGAACACGTGATTAAAATGAATAAAAATCAGGGTGTTTGTTTTTTATTGAACTGTTTTTGGCTCACATACCAGAATATTGCTTTTTGTTATAGTTGTCTAATGCTTTACTTTTCTGAAGGTGATTAATGGCCACGAGAGCTCAGTGAAGTGTTTGTTTTTTGATGAGTGGCACCTTCTGTCCGGGGACACTAAAGGGAAAGTCAGGGCGTGGAGCATCAGCTGTGAAGCTGCAGGGTGTCTCATGACGTTCAACCACACAAAGTAAGAACAACATGTTCGGTGTAGGGCTTGGCTTCTCTGTAAGGTCATTTAAGATTTTAAATTAATACTGTATATTTGGTGCTTTCTGGATGTTCTGCAGGGAGGTAAAATCTTTAACCCTTACCTACCTCCGTCTTATTACTGGCTGTTCTGATGGAAAGATTTACATTTTTAACTTCCTCACTGGAGATCGTTTGAGAGATATCACTTTGGGGTCTGAATCAGGCCGTCTGCTGTCCTTGCACTTCCAAGACCACAGGTAAGTCAGAACCTGGCAACTTGATTCTGCAGTTTGAGGGTTCCTATCTACTCATAAAAAAGATCTCTAAAGCTGGGGCTGAATACAAATTCATGTCACACTGAATTTTTAGTTGTAAAAATGTAAAAATCACGAATCCCCTGTCTTCTGCCTCACAAATATGCACTACTTTGTGTTGGCCTATACCATGAAATCCCAGTGAGTTACATTAAAGCTTGTTGTTATAAGGAGACAATTCTGTATTCCCTCTTCAGTATTTTAGTGAACACAAAATCCAGTGTGCAGCTCTGCCAATTTGCCAAAGTGGTGTGGAATTACACAGAGCCAGCACAGGCAGACCCTGGTGATGTGGTGGCTCAGGGCAGTTGGGTTTCCGAGAAATCTGCAGGTATGGTCAGAAAATTGCCTCACATCTCCACGGAAAGATGTGGTGTCACTTCATCGAATCGGAAGAGTCTCAACTCAAACAACTTAACACCAGTGAGAGCAGAGTTTCATCCAGACAGATGCTTCCTTGCTACCCCAAGTAAATGTGGAAGAAAAAGTATGCATTCTCAGGTTTAAATGTGATTTAATAACATTTGATTCGTTCTAAGTTAAATGTTTCCTTTTACAGCAAGAGTGTGCAGTGAGGCTCGTAAACAGTCAGTGATTCAGAGTGAGAAGGCTGCATGTGAACGGATAAAGAAGAGGGGCCCTCATCATTCTCTGACACGGGATGGCATGCTACTTAGGGTGAGTGCCAGTCAGAGGGCGCTACGTGCGGACGAGGTCAGCATCAACATGGAAAACAATGCAAGGCTGAGGGATTCATGGGGGCCCTGTGAGTTCACTGATCTCAAACCGAACCCGCAGAGTCGACTTTGTCTGCAGCAACCTTCACATGATGGTGACCACAGGGCAAAAAGCTGTCTACCGATACTGAACAGGACTGGCAGTCAGAACGTGACAAATAACCCACAAAGAAGGAAGGTTTCCACTGCCCCTGAGTCCACAAAGAGACATCGTCTACCTCACACAACAGAGCCTCACTGTGGAAATGCTCACATATCAGAAGAGAGGATGGGTGGGCTCAGTAGATGTCCCACAGTGGGCCCTAATCAAGAATGGGGTATTGAAGATGGCACAGTTTGTCCAGCTTTGCGTCTCTCCAAAGGGCTGAAAAGGTTGAAGCTGTTTCCTGTGATGCATCTGGAAGACTCTCTAGTCCAAGACAAGGATTGAGCAGAACTTTCAACAAAAACTTCAAAACCTTTCCAGAATTAAATGCCAAACTTGCGTCAATAGATTAATTAGATATTAGATTCATTAAATAATCACTCTACACTGTGTTTTAGTTCATGCTTCCAAGGATTTTTTTCAAACATGCTGTGTCTAGGAATTTACACTAGAGGTCAGCATTGTATCATCTGCTTGGCAGCGGCAGCGGCAATAAATTCCAACAATGTTTTCTGCCTGTACTCTGAGACTGATTGGGCTTTATTTTTTATTATAAATTAGAGTTAAACCCAGATATTTATACTGAATTTATAAAAAGACATGTAGCTTGTTTTTCCCTGTGTCCGACTGACATACAATAAGTTAAAACATATATATATCTAAAATTATGGATTGATCTATAACATTTAAGTTAACTGGATGTAACCTCAAACACACTGCTTCCTTTTATTTAATTTAAAGAAAAAAGCTAAGTCTTATTAGAGACCTGTGGACTTTCATAAGTCAGGTTCATTGTACTGTTCTGGAAGGAGACAGGTTCTGTGTTTAAAAAATGAACGTGTTTTTTGTTTGAAATATACGCATCAACCCAGAACAAAAGCAAAGACCTTATGAAAATGCTGACTGAAGCTGTGTCAGTATCCTCAGTGAAACAAGTCCTGTACTGAGATAGGCTGAAACGCCATTCTGAGAGGAAGAAGCCAGCACTCAAAAAGCAACATAAAGAAACGCTAGATTACATTTGACAAAGTGACCTGGGATTAATGACTGTAATGACATGTCCTATAGTCTGGTGAAATTGAAATTACCGTTTCACTCCCACAGAAAATTCTTGGGCAGAGCTTGTTGTGTGTGAGCGAGGTGGGCTACAAACTTAACCAAGTTATAGTTTTAGAAGGTTGAATGGGCCAAAATTCCAGCAAATCTATAGAAAGGTCCTCAAAACGTCTGGATTATGTCATACTACTTAAAAGGCAATTTTATTAAACTCAATAAAAAGAGAAAAATAAAAAGAGATCTTTAACTGACATGTAGAAAATAAAAACAATTTGAATAATTCTAATTTACCTATAACAGGAAAATATTTCATTTGATTTCATAACAGTTAGAGAAAAAGTTACACGTCTTTTTAGGCAGTATATTTAAATATACAAATTTCAACTACTCACAATTTAAAGACACCCTTTTGTTTTTGTTGCAATCTTTAGTTGCATGTGGAAAAAACTGGATTACGCCACCAATTTGACTATTTTAGCCTCTGTGATTTTCATCAGGTTTGCCATCAGATGGAGCAGGTTTTGCCTTGTCCGGGGACCTTCCACCCGGCCACCTGCCCTCCAGACCCTCTTGCCTCGAGGGCATCATTAGGAGCGATGAGGCTAAGGATCAGGGAGGGCAGGTCCTCTGCTTTGACAGCCACAGCAGCACAACAGTGAGGCGCTTGTGGATATCAAAGCATAGTGAGGAGCACTGACACCACTTTTACATTCTGTTCTTTCAAAAGTACTCCAAAGCTAATTTGATTTTGTCTGGAGAAAAGTGAAAATGGAGAAGCCTTCTTTTCCCTTCTGTGGTGGCAAGAAATAGTTAGACAATACAACCCCCCTTCTGCACCCCCAAACTTGGTTTAGCTTTATCATGCAGCACCCCCTCCCCATCACACCATTGTTTCATCAGGTATGGAGCCTCTTGTCTCAGACTGACGCAGCTGCAGGGGTTTTAAAAAGCGTAAAATCAAAGTTAAAAAGGAGAAAGTCTTCATGGAGGAATGCTCTAAGACCTTCAGAAGACCCTTATAGGGTTTGCAGTGTGGAGGAGGGTACATCCAGGTTTATTTATGCATGAGGAGAAGCTTTAAAGAAATGACAGTTGACCCCCTTGTGGTCTTTAAGTGTAGGAGGTTGGGCAAGGACCTGGTTTCCCGTGGCTGAACTTCGATCTGTTTGGATCTACATAACCAAAGGCTCATATTTGCACCGTGGTCCAGTTGTCAAAATAATTTATCAGTTTTTGTCATGCTGAGTCAGCAGCATATTTCAGCTACTGACTGAATCTGAACTGGTGCAATCTTTCCAGGCCAGGTCAGTCCACACCAGTCACACTGCAGAATGGGATTAACCAGCGGCAGGTTTATATTTGCATCGAACTCAGACGTGCAAGGCCGACCTGCCCTGAAGCCATTCAGATATCCCTCCGTTGCCACGTCTAATGATCTGAGAATCATATGCAAAGGCTCAATAGGTATGCAAATAAAGGTACTCTCATGGGAAGCTAAGTCATTAAAAGAGAAAATGTGTAGTCATGTATTTTTATGTCACAATATTGAATTCATCCATCCATTATCTGTACCCGTCTATCCTATGCAGGGTTGCGGGGGGCTGGTGCCTATCTCCAGCATTCATCAGGCGAGATGTGGGGTACACCCTGGACAGGTTGCTGCCAGTCCTTCGCAGGGCAACACAGAGACAGACAACCATTCACACACACGCTTAAGGGGAATTTAAAGAGACCAATTAACCTAACAGTCATGTTTTTGGACTGTGGGAGGAAGCTGGAGGGAGAAGATGCAAACTCCATGCAGAAAGATCCAGAGGCCGGGATTCAAACCCGGGCCTTCTTGCTGCAAGGCAACACTGCTACTGTGGAGCCTAATATTGAATTCAGTTTAGTTAATTTATTATTCGCTCCAAATTACAACATGTCATCAAGTCACTTTTCAAACAGATCCAATACAATCCAGTCATATCCTTCAGATCCAGTGACATACAGTGCAATTGGATTGTAATTACAATGCAGTACCGTTAGACTCAGCTGATCATACAATACCAAAAAAGATACACATCAGAGGAAGGCCAACTGACTGCACCAAAGCATTGGCAGTAAGACCTTTCCACCTTGAGCAAGTGTGTGTCTGAGAAACAGATGCATCAGATCCATTTCAATAAAAGTAAAATATCATTAAAAACAATTATTTATTTCACTAACTCAAGTCACACAGTGAAACTCATATATAGATTTATTAGAGAATAATTTATTTCAATAATTTATTTTTTGGTAGTTTTGATGAATATGATTTATAATCCCATATAATCCCAAAATAAGTTTCTTGGAAAATCTCACAACAGCACAAGACTAATACAAATTATTTTAAAATACAGAAATTTCATGTTATGGCCTAAACAAACTAAATTTAGCAAAACGAGCTTCAACCAAGTTCTGACTACGTACAAAATTTAGTAAAAGGACAAACTTTTCAGTAGGCATTTCTTACTTAATACATTTCTGTACGGAAAATGTGTTATTGCTCAAGTATTATTTACATTTTCTATGAGGCTGAATATAGTTTTTTTAACCAGCTGTAACCTATAATCATAAAACATTCAAAAAATATATTAAAATATCTCTCTGTGTCTAATGACTACTGAAACCAATTAATGTTTAGATGATTTGCTTATTTACTGAGATCTACCTGGACAGAGCTGATGCTTAAATAACGAACAAGACAAGTCAAGCCTCAGCAAAGCAGCAACACCAACTCAAGGGACAACAAGTGCCTCCATTTTAGTACCACTTTAAACACGAGGCCACGCGGGGAGCTATCTCTCTCAGCACTCTGTAAAGCGTACATCTGGAAACCAGATCCATATGGCTTTCTGACCTCATTTGCAGATAGAGATCATAAGCGAAAGTAAATACAGCCACAGAAAGGGGAGTCAATTAACAGGAACACTATTACTGAGATATAGGACTGATTAACATCCACATCAAGCCAGGCAGAGCAGATAAGAGGGTATCTGATTTCTCATTGACTGCATCTTGGCTGTACTACTACTGCAGCAGGAGGATTCTTGTTTTCTGGAGTTGAACCTCATGGAGATCAGAGGGGCCTCTTGATTGGGCTCCAAAGAGCTGAGTGAAACCACCGTGACTACACATGAAGAAGATGTTCAAGACCCATGCTTATTTCTGGCTTCTGGGCTCCTCATGTGGAAGGCTGACGATTGAACATTGTTGGTACTCACAGATAGCTCAGCAGACACACAATGTTGTATATGCACCATTTCAACTGGAGAGTCTTGTTAAAAGACACAATGTTGGGCAGAAATGTTCAAACTAACCCTTAATATAGAGATCAAATTGTCTGTTATCAGTTTACACAACACTGCTTCCAAAAAAAAAAGCAAAAAAGCATTGTCTTGACTGTATTAAGACATGGGAGAAAAAACAAGTTAAAAGTAGCAATGATCCAAAGAAAAACTCTGATGGACCTTCAAAAAGCCTGAATTACCGCTGAACAAAACAACTTTAAAAGATGACAAGAGAGTCTGGCTTCCAAGAGGCAAAATAGAACTAAAAAAATATAAAGGGTTTGACTCTAGACTTTTGCACAAAATTGTACATTCCAAACTTCACACTCATTGATTAAAACACAAAAGGACGTAGATTAAACATATTTTCTGTTGACAAAATATTAAAAAAATTGTGGACAGGCAAAATTTTTTTCATTGTCTTTTCAATACTGGTTTAGTTTATGTTTGTGTCGTAGTATTAAATGTTTAGTTTTTTTTAATAAATCAACCAGTTAAATATGCTTTCAAAGCATAGCACTTTAAATGCACTTTGAACTTTGAATGTACTTTCATCGTGGCAACAAGATTACAGTACCTTGCAGAAAGTATAAATACTGCCAGAACTTGGTCACAGTTTGTTATGTGACAACTACAAGTTGTGTTAGACTAAAACAAAACAGTGCGCAATTCTGAAGTGAATAAGGTCAATGATTATCAACACTTTTTTAAAATGATTTTTTCTTACAAATAAAAGTCTGAAATATGTAGCCCACATAACATCACCTTGTTTTGTGGCTGTGATGTGGAAAAACTGAGAGAGTTCAAGTATGAATTATTTTGCAATGTACTGCAGTTGTTAATCACACAGGCAAAGGCTTAAGAAGTATGTAAACAAAACCAAAGTTAAAAGTAGTGCTGGTGCATGTTGAATAGGTAAGATCGGATGTTTCTGCACACTTACTCACAAGCACCTCCGATTTATAGCTGCTGTTCTGTGGAAAACCCCTATTACTGTTTAATTGACATCTCACTATTCAGTACTTGCACTTTAGCACACGGCTCCTATGACATTAGCTCACAATCAGAGCATCCAAATGATCCAAAATCCTTTAACTCTAATCAAAGAATTAAATGTTCAAACATTGAGCCTTTATGATGTGTCTGATTATTGAATTTTTGAGGTTTTCATGGCATGTCAGTGTGAATGCGCCTGAGTTATTGAGCTATTAAACCAGAGAGTCAACGGCCACAGACTGACCTATGGTCTCAATGGTCCCAACACTCCTCACAAAGCTGTCCCAGACACATGTAGGCGACAGCTTTAAGTGTCATAATTTCACTATTTTCTCAGACATAAATACACACATGTTAAAGTCAAAAGGTCAGCTGCATAAAACTTCCTTATTCAGAGGTCAGGAGAAGAAGAAGGAGGAGGTGGGGTGGCACTTTGGAACAACAACCCTATTCAAAGAGGAAAAGATGCTTCCTGCCACAAAATGAACAGAAAATTAATTGTAAAGCAGAACCAGAGGACAGAGGAAGAATAAAATATTTCAGACTCCAGAGGTGCCTCAGAAAATTGGAGGTTCGACATTAGTTGAAGCTACCAAGCCACGAAGTAATTTAAAGTGGTATCATAAAAACTGCAAGGAAAACTGTCAAGGGATGCTGTCAGGCTGAAGAAGGAGTCCTACCGGGTCTTTTTGGCTTGTGGGACCCCTGAAGCAGCTGATAGGTACCGACAGGCCAAGTGGGATGCGGCTCGGATGGTTGCTGAGGCAAAAACTCGGGCGTGGGAGGAGTTTGGAGAGGCCATGGAAAACGACTTCCGTACGGCTTCGAAGCGATTCTGGTCCACCATCCGGCGTCTCAGGTGGGGAAAGCGGTCTGCCACCAACACTGTTTACAGTGGGGATGGTGTGCTGCTGACCTCGACGTGGGACGTTTTGGGTCGGTGGATGGAATACTTCGAAGACCTCCTCAATCCCACCAGCACGCCTTCCAATCTGGAAGCAGGGTTTGGGGACTTGGGGTCGGTCTCTCCAATCTCTGGTGCTGAGGTCACCGAGGTTGGTAAAAAGCTCCTCGGTGGCAGGGCTCCGGGGGTGGATGAGATTCGACCGGAGTTCCTCAAGTCTCTGGATGTTGTGGGGCTGTGTTGGTTAACGCGGCTCTGCAATATTGCGTGGACATCGGGGGCAGTTCCCTTGGATTGGCAGACCGGGGTGGTGGTCCCCCTGTTTAAAAAGGGGGACCACAGGGTGTGTTCCAATTACAGGGGGATCACACTTCTGAGCCTCCCTGGTAAGGTCTATTCAGGGGTTCTGGAGAGGAGGGTCCGACGGATAGTCGAACCTCGGATCCAGGAGGAACAATGCGGTTTTCTTCCTGGCCGTGGAACACTGGACCAGCTCTACACCCTCAGCAGGGTCCTGGAGGGTGCGTGGGAGTTCGCCCAACCGGTCTACATGTGTTTTGTGGACTTGGAGAAGGCGTTCGACCGTGTCCCTCGGGGGGCCCTGTGGGGGGTGCTCCGGGAGTATGGGGTACCGGGCCCCTTGATACGGGCTGTTAGGTCCGTGTACGACCGGTGCCAGAGTTTGGTTCGCATTGCCGCCAGTAAGTCGGGCTTGTTTCCAGTGAGAGTTGGACTCCGCCAAGGTTGCCCTTTGTCACCGATCCTGTTCCTAACTTTTATGGACAGGATCTCTAGGCGCAGCCAAAGCGTTGAGGGGATCCGTTTTGGTGGCCTCAGGATCGGGTCTCTGCTTTTTGCAGATGACGTGGTCCTGTTGGCTTCATCCGAACGTGATCTACAGCTTTCGCTGGAGCGGTTCGCAGCCGAGTGTGAAGCGGCTGGGATGAGAATCAGCACCTCCAAATCCGAGGCCATGGTCTTGAGCCGGAAAAGGGTTGGGATTTCTTCTCCAGGTCAGGGATGGGGTCCTTCCCCAAGTGGAGGAGTTTAAGTATCTGGGGGTCTTGTTCACGAATGAGGAAAAAATGGAGCGGGAGATCGATAGACGGATTGGTGGGGCATCTGCAGTTATGCGGGCGCTCTACCGGTCTGTCGTGGTGAAGAGAGAGCTGAGCCGAAAGGCTCACGATTTACCGGTCGATCTACGTTCCTACCCTCATCTATGGTCACAAACTCTGGGTGGTGACCGAAAGAACGAGATCACGGATACAAGTGGCTGAAATGAGTTTCCTCCGCAGAGTGTCTGGGCTCTCCCTTAGAGATAGGGTGAGAAGCTCAGTCATCCGGAGGGGGCTCAAAGTAGAGCCGCTGCTTCTCCACATCGAGAGGAGTCAGTTGAGGTGGCTCGGGCATCTGGTAAGGATGCCTCCTGGACGCCTCCCTGGTGAGGTGTTTCAGGCACGTCACACCGGGAGGAGGCCCAGGGGAAGGCCCAGGACACGCTGGAGGGACTATGTTTCTCGGCTGGCCTGGGAGCGCCTTGGGGTTCCTCCCGAGGAGCTGGAACAAGTGGCTGGGGAGAGGGAAGTCTGGGTCTCTTTGCTTAGGCTGCTGCCCCTGCGACCCGACCCCGGATAAGCGGAAGAAAATGGATGGATGGATGGAAAACTGTCATTATCATTGTTTCTTCTTAGTTTGACTCCTGGTGTAACAAACAGCACCCGGTTTAAGTCAAAAACAGAGATGTGCAATTCTCCATGTCCTGACACTAGCAGATGTCTCACTATCTTCTTCACTAGCAAGGACCACGCTACAGATCAGAATTTAACGGTTTATTGAAGGCATGGAGGAACGAATGGTCTGGGGAGAGGTGCCGTCAGAGACCCTAAAGAAGACTCAGTGTGGGGGTGCAGTTTTCAGGAATTTGTCTTTCCGAGCCTGCTCAGGACCCCCAAAAGGGTCTTGGCGAAGTGTTTAGCAGAGAAGTGAATGAGTGTGATGCAGAACATGCAGATTATTGCGAATGTAAGACCAATATGCTAAAGATGACCAATGCCCTAAGATCTGAATGATGTTGTCCGAGATCCCTGACCAGGCAGCTGACATGGCTGCTCCTATGTTGATTGAATGAATGGAGAGATATTCTGGGGAGATACTAGACCAGCGTAGTACCTGGCGGAAATGACTAATGAACCAAAACCTGGTAGCGGGGCTAGATTATGTGATAAAAAGCGGGTCGAATGGTGAAACGTTAGCAGATAACCAGGACTGAACGTAGCTGGTGATGGGTTCGTAGGGGCTGAGGTTAGAACTGAGGCGTAATAGGTGGATTCGGACGGATGTGCCAAGCTGGTCTGTTTTACTTCTACGTAGGGTGTAGATGAGGGTGTCCTGACTAAGAATGGAGATGTCTGAGAGACAAGGATAAAAGGAAGGGTTGTGTCTGGATGAAGAAGGGGCAAACTCGGAACAGCGCAGGAAACCGAAGTAGGCGAGCAGGAACAAGGACTGAGGAGTTAAGTCGACGAAGGGGATTGAGAGCCGGAGCGAAGCGTGAGAATGCAGAAGAAGTAGAAGCTGATCCCTGAAAGATAGGTTTTATGCTAGCTGTGCTGATTGTTTGGATTGAATGGGAGTGAGAGATGAACTGGCAGATTGACAGGAATGAGTGAGGGAAAAGAAAGACCATACATTACGTGAAAAGCCTTGAAGGCATTCCAGCCTGATAGTTAAGCTGAGAGGGTACCGGGGGAGAGACTGTTGAGAATGGAGTTCTGAGATACGGTGGTGAGGTCATAGAGCTGAGGAGTAAATTGAAGATTGTGGCTGAAAACGGAGAGACCGGAGTTGGGTTAAGGTCTGCAGCAGGAGCCAAGGATCTAAATTTATGGAAAGAGAAATGAGAGAGAGAATCAGCAATACAGTTTTGGTGACCGGGAAAATGAGCTGCATGAGAAGGAACTGATGTTGGGCTGATACGAGAGTGAGCCTCCGGATGAACTGCATGATAGCGGGGGAACGAGACCGACCTTTGTTTAAAAGGTCTACAACGGCTGCATTGTCTGAATAGATAAGGATTAAGTTTTGCGACCATTTGTGTCTCCAAAGAAGGGCAGCGATTACTATGGGGTAGAACTCGTGGAGAGCAGAGGAAGAGGGGGCAGACTGGGGCCGAAGGGAAGTCAAACTCCAGGGGCCAGCCTGATGCAAACCACCTCCCTTGGTAGTAGCCCCCGAAACCAATGGAAGGAGCAGCATCAGTTTAGAGCTGAATGTCATTGGAAAGGGAGACAAAATCGTTATAAAAGAAAGAAATACCATTTCAGGAAGACAGGAAATCACCCCAGAGCCGCATCTCCATCCGACAAGGCTCAGAGATGGTGAGCTGGTCGTGGAGGCATTGCACCCTGGCAGCGGTGGACAGAAGGTGGTACACAAAATACAGACTATGGGGAATGATGCGAACAGTGTAGTTAAGATGACCCAAGAGCGATAGGAGCTGCTGCTTTGAGCACGTATCTGTGAGGAGGAAGTTAGAGAGGATCGGGGAGATCCGGTGGACCTTCTCGAGCGGCAGTGAACCCTGGAAGGAGGATGAGTTGAGGGTGAACAGCGCCGAGATCGAGGGGAGGCTCCAGAACAAATCACGGGAGCCCGACGCAGGCGGCAAGGGGATGGAGAAGGGAGGGCTCGGGCTGGGCCGGCCGGAGCAGCGGTGTGAGAGCGCTGAGGCGACGGCTTGAGCCTGAGAGAGAAATCCCAGTGGCGGGAGAAGGAAGCAGGAGAGGGAAGAAGCCGGCCCGAGCGGCCACAAGGGCAGCAGCTAAGAGATGCGGAAGCTGACGGCGTGGGAAACAGATCCGTCTGTAAGAGCCGGGGCGAAGAGGCCATGGCCGGGGGAGAGGGACCAGAATCCCACTGGCTCAAGGAGAGCCGGACACGGCGGGAAGCTTGGCGGACTACAAGCTGGGGAGATACCCAGGGAGATGCGGGACCACCGCGGAGCAATTCCTTGTCCGACTCGGACGGATTGAGGCAGACCGTCAGGATGTCCATGCTGGGAGAGACGACAAGTGCTGAAGGTAGAGGTAAGCTAACACGAAAGGTACGCAGAAGTCTGACAGATCCGTGAAAAAGGAATGAGACAGACGAGGAACGAGAGGCAGGCCGAATATATATACTAATCGCCAAGTGATTAGAGGCTTGAAAGATGCCCAGGGCGCTGAGTCAAGTTAGAAGTGATTATGAAGTACAAAGCGGGTTTGAGGCATTGTCCTGCTCCTGAACCTAAGTTAACCTGTTAACTCCATTTTTGGAGAAAACTAAAACCAAACTTTTTTGAAACTTTTAAATATCTTTGTTGAAATAATTCAATGCAAGTGTAACAAAAACACATTTTTACAGCAATATTTTCAGGGTAAAAATGTATGCTTATTAGTCAGGCAGAATGTCCTGGTGCAGGTTACAGATTACAAGCACAAACCACTGTTTAATCACAAACCCAAAGACAACTTCAGAATAAGTAACGATTAATACCTTATGGGTCATTTTAAAGGTTCACTGAGTTCCAAGCTAGAATAATACGATCATTAACATATCGGAAATGCTTTGACATTTTTTAATCATGACACTTCAGGTTTATGAACACTGCACGTTCTGACAATCTATGGAACATCAGAGAAGTAAAATTCGAGCATATAAGTAAAAAGTCAATTTCCTGCGGTTCATTTTTCTAAATTATTTCAGTTTTCATTAGCTGTAAGCCATTATCATCAAATGCAACAGAAATTAATGCTTGAAATGTATTTCTCTGACTGCAATTAACACTGTATATATAGAATATTAGTTCACTTTTTTAATTGAACTACAGAAATGTTCAAAGCTATTCTTATTTACTGAGAGGCACCTGTATTAGATAGGAAATAAAATGACACAAAAGCAGACATTTTAAGTAAGAAGTAAGCTCAAAGGTGAATTCTAATATTGGTTGTGAAGCATTTCCCCCAAAATTAATTGCAATAATCTGCACAGAATAACCTGAATTGAAGTTCTTGCATATAAAATGGAAATTACAAAAGATTAGGAGGTTATCAGTTTACATTCACACAATTACTTTTACTCATTCAATTTCAGCAGAACTATTTACAGCATCTCCATTTTCATTTACCTTCTTCTGTATTTTAATTTAACTCCACCTTCTTTTTGGCACACTGACCAACAGACACAACAAAAACCACCTTCCAGACATGACAACCTGTTTTTCCAGTAAATATTCTGTGGGCTACTCGCTTGACCTGATCCCAGAAAGAACCGAGGAGAACCCACAGGTGTCATCGATTTGGGTATCTCACAGCTCAGCGGGGTCCTCAGCTTGTTGTTACAAGTGCTGGGAAACAACACCGATTCATGACATTTGTGTGTTTTTTTAAAAATATCGAGTGCAACAGCTTTTTTCTTTTCTTTATATCTGCAGGATTAAACATTTTCCTAGGCATTAAAAGGGTCTGTCATACAAAAAGGATCTAATTCAGGATAATCTCAAAATATAAAGGTATCATTTGTAATGTGTCTAAACCTGATAGAAACATAATATGCCCATATCTAATTTTAGGGGGGGGGCTCTATGTCCTAATGCTCAGGAAAAATGTTCTGAACAGAAAAAGTACTAAAGTAAATAAGCTTTCAGAAGTATTGAAAAGCTGGTGATCAATGCCACTTTAAAGATAATTAGATGGTCTTTGAAAGCAAGAAATAAGCTTTTGCAAAGCATTGCATAATACAGTGGCATTGTCATTGGTGAGAGCAATGCTCTCCTCTCTTCTCCTTCCACAATCCATTGAATCGTGCTGCTTCTCATCCTCCCCTCCCCCAGAGTACAGCTGTGAAAACAGCCCATATTATTGCCATAATTGTTTCTGTGTGTGGCCTGTTATTTCAATGTGCCAAGCTGGATGAGTTAGAAATCGGTGTCTGTTTCTGTAAAAGCGCAAACATTTTCTGGCTACTGAGTTCAATAAATTCTGACACTTCAGATCAATTATTGGCAGTGGATTTCTACTTTCTAATGTGCAAAACAAACAGAGTCTGATTAGAAAAGCTGTGAAAAGGAAAACTACTCATCACACTTGGGTCTGCTGTGGTTAACACTTCCATATTGTTTTTCCTCATCAAACTGCAATAAAACAGTGATAAATCTGTTTGGCTGACATATCTGTCTGGCATTTTACAAAATATGAAACAGTTGCAGATGTGGTGATTTTATAGCTCAATATAAATCAACAGGTTATCAAAGACAAACATGTTTATAAATTATTACCTCTTCTTTTGAATTTTGCCAGAACTCAGGTTCTGCTTTGTTTTGTTTTTTGTTCAAGTTTGTATAAATATTTCAACTGTACATAAAAGTAAATGACCAAAAGTAGCTGTTTGATGCATTGGTATTTCAGTTTCGTTCATTACTTTAAATAGCCAAATTGTGTTAGCACTGTAACTTTAAGAATCTCAACTGTTTCTTGCAGAATGGATCAAAATTCATACCCTTTGAAATTGTTCACATTTTGTCACATCACAACCATACATTTCAGTTTTTATTGTGGCAAATTTATCTGATAGACCAACACGAGGGTCCCCTAAATAAAATTCAGAACAGGAGATTTTTTTTATTTGAGCAGAAACCTCAAATCGAAAAATTGCAGATATTCCTCAAGACCTGTCTCAAACAGATTCTCGCCATTTGCTGGTCAGACACCATCAGTAACTTCAACCTATGGGAAAGGACCTGTCAACTCTCAGTAGAGGCAGAAATCAGGAAGAAAAGATGGGGCTGGGCACGGCACATCACCAACCAACATCACCAGGAAGGCCCTCAGGTGGAATTCCCAAGGCAAGTGAAAGAGAGGCGGTCCAAGAAACACCTGACCACGAGAACTTAAGGCAGACGTCAAAAAAGATGAGCAACACCTGGAGGAAACTAGAAAAATTGCCTAGGACAGAAATCTCTGGAGATCTCTTTTTGGCAGACCATACCCTGGGAGTGGTGAAGGGCAAGATGAATGAATGAATGATTGCCTTACCAAATGAGTAATAAAAGCATCAAACGTTAAAAAAAGGTTACAGTTTGTGACAGCTCTATAGATTTAAAGGTTTAGTTTATCATTTAAATTACATACACAGATGTCAACCTATTCTCCTGCCATCTGTTACAAAATAATAACTTTAGGAATGTACTTTTAACATTGCAATAGAATTAAGATTCCTTTAAAAAAATAGAAATATCCCTTCAACTTTTGAAAGAACTTAAAAATTTAATAGATTTTATCAGGATTTTTTTTGATAGAACCACAAAACGTACTTTGACCCACTGACAAGATGATGACCCTAAACATTTAGCTATAGGTACAATGGATTGGTTTATATCACTGCATATGAATATGTTAGAATGGCCCATTCAAAGTTCAGACCTGAATCAAACAGAGGATTTGGGGCAAGACCTATACATTGTTCTTCAGATGTCCTCCATCCAATCTGACTGAGCTTGAACTATTTGCTAAAGAGGAAGGGGTACAATATATATATTTCACTGGAGGAAAATGTATTTAAAATCCATACAAAATCTGTTGCGTTTTCTAAGAGTGCAGATGCTCAAGCAGAGTCTAACGAGCAGCACAGGTCTGAAGATTTACAGCTCCTCTCTCAGAAAAGCTGTAGAAGGTTTGTAAGTATGTAACTGATCCTTGTGCAGCTGCAGCTTTTAACACACCGGTTTCATTAAAAGGTGTTCTGCACAGGCGTTTGGGTTACTGTGCTGTTGTTCTTTAACAATAAAAGCACAAAGTGAGAGTGACATTGCCGAAGCAGTCTTACCCACACAATACCTCATGTGCTGCAGGCCAAAGTGAGTGTGTATTGGGTAGCACTGTCTAGCAGTTAAAATTCCTGTCAGCACTTTGAAAAAAAAAATTACTTTACATGTTGAGAAGTTCAAGCAAAAAACAATTGTAGTTCACAAAGAACAAAAGGGAAACCTACAGCAAGAATAAGCCATATGAGATATAAACAACTATTTTACCAGTCACTTTATGAAGACTGAGATTATATCCACAATAATATATTAACACATTTTCAAAAAAAAACCCCAAAAATTAAAATAAGAGGCAAAAATGAAAATGTAGTAACAATTACATCATTTAAAAAATATACATTTTTTCAAAAATCTAACCCAATTCAGGCACTCAAGCTGTCATCTTTTATCTAAAGCCCATAAAAGAAAACAAAGTGTTGCTCTGTTACTTTCGTTCATATTTTTTCTTTTTAAAAACTTTTATTCCCCCATTTCTGGTAGAAACATTATTTTTGTGGAGAACTGTTCTCTCTGGTTTTGAATGCTGTGCAGCTGGAATAATTTTTGCTGATGCTTTTTATTTTTGGACATTTGTTATGATGCATAACCATGGCAACACGGTGGCTTACAACTGGGAGCAGCTGTTTAACATCACAAAAGCTCAAATAAAACCTCAACTGCAGCCACAAAACCCTAATGAGTTGAGAAGGAGACGCCATGGATCCAGAGCAGGGGCAAAGAGGAGAGAAAAGGAGGAATTTCAAACCATCTCCATCAATCATAATGGGCATTGTGAGATCGTTGGCAAAGAGGTTGGATGCTGAGGACCCTCTGAAGATTAGTGTGCAAAAAAGGATTCTTTATAAAATGAACATTATGGACAACCCTGAGCATCCTCTACATCAGACTGTCATACAACTACAGAGCGTCTTCAGATCTGCAGAGCACTACGGGAGACCATTCCTACCCACAGCCATCAGCATCTACAGCAAGTCTTTGAAGAAACTTGGATAATGAGTTACAACAACATTTAATTTCCCTTTGGGATTAATAAAGTAATTTTGAATTTGAATTGAATTTGAAATTGAATACACCATTATCACTGGCAGCAAAACAAACCCTGAGCATGTTGCCACCACCACCACCACCACGCTTTAGCTGGCATAGTGTTTTTAGCTTGACAAAGCTCACATTGACTCCTCTAAACATTCTGGGAAAACAGTTTGAACTCCAGAAGGCATTCAACTTGTCGGCAGGTTGGAGATTGAAGCTTCTTAGTTTTAATCACTCATTCCCTGCTGATGTAAAACGTAAAACGTCCTTTCATTCATTTGGAGAGTAATACTGTAACCACTGCAGCTTTCAGGTAATAAGAGACTTGAGTCTAGGTGGTTCCTGAATTCCTCCTAGACATTCTCAAAATCTAAGGAAAACAGTTTAGGTCAGATGGCTTAAACCTGGACACTTGGACCAAGAATCAGAAAAACAACTGGCTTAAATTAACTTTGGTCAAATATCCATCAAAATTTTGCCAGAAGCTTGTTAATGTTGTTTCCCTAAAACTGGACTCTAAAAAATACTTTAAAAACAAAATTAGTGGGTAATATATGGAGATGTTTATATTTGAACATGTATCTATATTGTCTTATACTTTTTTCTGGTTAAAACAATCATTGAAGGTATTTGTTGTATGATTGCACCCCGAACGATTTACAGTTCAAATACATCCAAAATTAGGATGACATTCACGTTGAAGATGAGTGCATGTAAACTTACCTGGTATGCTTTCCTGGTGAGTAAAAACAGAAAAGCTGATTGAGATCAAAGTTTAAGTGAATCACAGAGCACTATTTGAAGGGAATGACCCAAATGTCTTAGCCTGGCTGGAGACATGTACATAAGACAAAAGTTGCTGGAACTACAAGTTAAGTTTGATCAACAAAACCATAACCAATATTTGGGGACCAAGTGAAGAAGTTCTTAAATCTTTATTTTGCACACACATGCATCTGAAATCAAACCTCAAATCCCAACTGTGAAAGTAATGTTTTGAAAAAGGGTTAAGTCACACTTAAACCATTCAGAACTGCTCTCCATGGCTGATTAAAGCAAGCTAGTGACCTGCGATCACAGGTCCAGCTGGCACAGTCCATATAAACAACAAACTGCATTAAAAGGGGGACCCATGATTTTCGAGACAGTAACAGTGGCAAAGGTCCCAGGCTGGTTAGAGCGAAAAGTGCAGGGCCGAACGACAAATCAAGGGCTGCATATGGCTTCACTGGGCTGTGAAAAGCTCTCCAGAGATTTCAAGATATCTGCAGTATTTCTCTAAACATCCATATGCATGCTTCATATTTGACAGGTTTCCTCTCACTTTGAGTGTTTACCTCGAGAATGGTTTCTCAGAAGTGGTATAAAGATGTGACCATGGATTTTCTTGGCATCATGCTCTATCCAGTCCACATGGGCAAACCATCATTATGACAGTAGTTAAAAACAAAAAGCCCTTAACATCTCGTGTGAGGTTAAGCTTTCCCACATGGAAAGACTGATTAGGAGAGCCGCTGGACTGGACTGAACCATCAAACCTGAGATTTGGACCACAAATCTTTTCTTACTGGAATGAACATCAAGGCCACATTCATTGTACATGCTTACATTTTTGCAGCACTGAACATAAGCTACTGCTGATCATCTTCAGTTCACAGTGAGTATAAACAATCAAGTTTATTGTTCAGTTTTACTCAATCACAACAGATTAGAGGGACTTTGATGAAGTTATTTCAAGACATTATCTGAACTGATAAACTGAAGGATCTGACATTTATCAAGGGTTTTTCAGTCTCTGGTGAGCATGAAAAAGGAGGTTTTACAACTTATTTGAGATTCAAAACTCTACTTTAATCTCACAGGAGGAAAATAAAAGGGAGATGATCAAGATTCAGAAATACCTGGAATGGAAGCCTATAGTACAATGACCACCATGTTAGAACTGGAAAGAACTTGATTTGAAATTGGGGATGACATTTCACTCACACTACCTGGCAGAATCACTGTTCATGAGGTACCCTTCTTTCTTTCTCTTGGTTTGGTTAAAGGGGAAATCTTGGTACTCACGTATGTTGTTTTGGCTGAAGACTTTGGAAGGCTAAGGATTGTGGTCCAGGTCTTCTGGATGTCTCTGTGGTTCGGTTCCCCATCTTGGATTCCATGCGACGTTGAAACACTCTTAAAGACAGTTATTAATGACGCAAAGCTCATCTCCCAGAGGCTTGGAGGAAAAATAAGCATCTTGCACAGCTTTAAATGAAAGACAAATGTAACATAGAATATAGTGCAAACAAAAATACTTAACTGAATCTCACAGGTGGTTCATGTCTCTCTCTGATCTGGTTTTGGGTTATTTTTGCATGTCCCAAATCTGTACCTTGGGAGCCTCCACTTTCAAATAAGAAGTCATAATGAGAGTCTGATTAACCAATCAGAAGACAACTTGGGGTAGCAGAAGCCTGATATAAGGTTTGGCAGACAAAATAAATTGGAATCATATATTTTGTTTCTAAACTACATTCTTTAGAACAAGGGTGCCCTACCCAGGTCTAAAGTCAGCTCTGTAGAGGCCTGGCAAGAAGCCCATTAAGCTGTGATAAGAAGGGATTCATCTAAAAGTTGCAGGATGGTAAATCTTAAGGACTAGGGCTGGGTACCAGAAATCAGTCAAAGTAGCCAAATAACACTTAATGACTAAAGCTATTTCACATTCAAACATTTCAAACAATGAATAAAATACACATTAATACATTAATCTATTTTAAATGGTATGATTGACTATGGATTGTTTTAAAGCTTTTTTTTGACTTCTAAATCATCAACATAAGATCATTCATGTTGAAAGGATTCTGTTGAGTACTGACTGGCAATCAGGCAAAACATTTTGTGAACATGACAGTTGATGAGGTCATGTGTTCTGCATATCTTGGAGATGATTGGATGCCTCTCATGTCACACACTGGATCACATGGATTCATACAATCCTTAAATGTGACCCCTTTCAAACTTCATCAAGTGCTGTCTAATATTTATCTGCATGACATCATGACAAGATTTTGTCTAGTGATCATCACTCACTGTTTTGACTGGAAACACGACTGCTGGAATTGTCCTTTCCAACCTTATCCCATCTGGTGCCAATTTGGGACATACCAGCTCCTTCAGATGCAACTATTCTTTTGACACTTTTAGTTAGTGTAATTATCTTTTTTATGCATATATGTTTTTAAATACACACAAAATAAAAACTGCACTGACACCCAATATTATTTCCATTGTCTTCGTCTCTTCACTACCAACCTGGTTTTATTCAGTTTCCACAATAAATAGACACCAATGTTCTGTTCTCCCTGGTCAAGCTATCTCATGTGGAAGTTAACAAAAAACAAGGACTCAAAGCAATTTTGTGTGTTGATGTAATGTTTGTAGCTTTAATTATTTATCTTTTGAGGGGATGAAAGCGTTCTACTTCTACTTTTAGTTTCTTCTCAAATGCTTTTTTTGCCTTTAAGCTTAATAGAAAAAAATCACCAGTTCATCAGATTGGTAAATCAAATAAAATGCTTTCTTGTAGTGTTCTGAACCTTTTCACATTTTGTCAAGTTACACACCACAAACACAATGTGTTTTCCTTAGCAACATCATGAAGTGGGGATGTTTTGCATCTGTAGGTACGTAGGTGCTGGTCAGAACTGAAGAGAACATGGTGGTGCTAAATACAGGGCAATCCTAGAAGAAAACCTGTTACAGGCTGCAAAAGACTTGAAAGTGAAGCTGGGGTTCACCTTCCAGCACTACAACAGTTGGAAAACAATAATTTACATTACAGCATATGCATGAATTAGAATGAATGAGTCAGAGGCCAGATTTAAATCCAATTTGAGTTCAACCCCAAAATATTTGCAGCTGAGACAGCATCAAAATGTGGTTCTATAAATTGCTGACTGAGGGGGACTGAATACAAATGTATGCCACACTTTTCAGAATTTTATTTCCATTGGATTGTCACTTAAAATCCCAATGAAATACACTGAAAGCTTGTGGTTTTTACAAGACAAATAAAGCAATAAGACACTGGAAATATGGGACTGAATAAAATTAACTTGCTCCAGTCCAGACAATGCTCATGTTTTTAGTTATTTATTCTTTTAAAACTCCTCTCATCATCTCCATGTATTTCAACACACATGTGACTCAAATTGTGCATGCCAAAAAAGCAACACATTCAATGCAACATAGGTATAAACAAGATCAGACTACAGGATAAGAATCCCTCGTCATGCCCATTTGGATATCTAAACAATCTGCGGTAGGGCAGCAGTGGCTGCACTTGTGCTGTACTGCCACATGTAAACATGGCTTCCATGATGAACAAGGTGCTAACAGGGCTCAGGGCATTAAAGGAGAGCACTAAAAGGAAGTTGCATGTTTTGGTTCCAGCTTTACAGAAAGCATACTATGAACTTCACCCACAAGATGAAGAAAGAGTAAACAACAATTAGTTAGATCTTGTCATGGGATGACCCGTGCCATCATATGAGTAACTTACACACTTCATGAACAAACAACCAATGATTGCACATTTTGTTTATTTTGTTTCATCTGGATAGCTTAGAAAACTGTCCTGCTTGGTTTGAGTTGTACTTTACTGTGTCTGTAATGATTTTTGATCACATGTTGATTACTTGATCTTAATAAGAAATATTACTAGATTTTATGCGTTTTTTCCATCATACCTCCATGTGTTTTCCATGCCACATTTCTAATTATTTGTAACTTGCCATTGTGATTGAAAGTCAAATAATGGTGGTTTTTTTTGCAGGAGGAGCTTCCAGTATAAAGCCTGGAATAGAAATTTGCGCGCAAGGATTTGGCAATGTGGGCCTCAGGTGAACAGAATGCTAGTGCTCCATAGCTAGGGGCCTACTGCTGCCTTATAAATTTTGTCATAAATTCAGTTTTATTTAGTGCTGTCAAGAGATTAAAAAACTTTTAGATTAATTAATTATGATCTGTAATTAATTAATCTCCTTTTTAATCACTCCTAATAATTGCTGAGAAAAGCCCTCATCTTGAGGTATTTTCATTTAAATTCATTTCATGATTGTAGCAAATCAAATCCATAACAAAAAGGTGGTTTTATGAAGTCCTCTACTGTTTTTACCGTTAAATATGGCTGTAATTAATTGATCGAAAGTAACACTATACTTTGACACCCCTAGTTTTATTTCTTAAAAAAAGAGTTTGAGAGTTATTTCTCTGCAGACTTTAATAATGTTTTCTCTGTAGTCATTATCTGCACAATGCACTTCTACTTGCTTGGGAAAGAAAGATAAGATCAAGCCATCAGTTGAAGCCTGAGGTCTCGATCCCTCCTTCCAATGTTTGGCCAAATCCCACAGCAGCTTTAATCTGCGAATGTCAAATGGTGAAAACTGAAAGTACACGTTATGCCATCAATTACTTTCTGGCTAATAATGATCTGATCTCAAGTTCCAAATATAACGTCATGGTGACATCCAGAAAAAGTAATATACCCAGTCATGGCGCAACAGAATACTTTTAAAATACCAAACAACTGATCCCAGTATACATGCTCTTTTCAGAACTGGAGCACACAAAAGTCACACACCTACTTTGAGGCAATACAGGACTTTGGTTCCACAAAGTCTCCTTAATGAACTCATGTTTACACCCCCATAACATGTATTTAACCCCTCCTATCCCCCCAAAAAGCAAAACCCACTTACAAAGGAAGTTATGAAACAACAGGTTTGGTTAAAAGCTACACTAAAAAAAAAAAAAAAAAAAAAAAAAAAAGGTACACTACCGGACAGTATCTTTAATGGCAATAAAAATATAAACATATTAGGGAAAATAGTCACTTTTTCTTGTGTTGATTTGATATGTTTTTATGTTTGCTCTGAAAAAATTTCCACTTCAGTTCGCAGCTGCAACATCTCTGAAGTAATTTAACTATACAAAAAAAAAAAAAAAAAAAAAAAAAAAAGACACTGAAGACACGGTGATACCTGATCTAGATTACATTAACTAGATACTGTCAGCATTGGAAAACGTTACAGGAAAAGTAACTGTTGTTCAAAGAGTTAAGTTGAGCTGTATTGAATGCTGCAAGTGCCTCCTCACTGTTACAGAAACTTCATAGACGGAATATTGACAAGTAAAATAACATTCACTTTAGGAGGCAAAGAGCTCTCTGGGTGAACCAGAGAGCAAAGCCAAGCGCAAAATCAACTGAATAAAAATGAAATTATATCTGCAGAGCCACAAAGTGCAGAGCCGGCACATGATAAAGAAAAATGCAGATAGGTACCATGGCAACATTTTCCCTTCAGCAATACAAACAAACAGCAGGAGCAGAAAAGGAGAGGTTGAAAGTATATACCAATTAAATGATTGTCTAATGCACTTTAAAAAAAAGATAGTTGTCTGACATGCTTCAATTGCTTTTGTTTGTAACTGTGGGTGCACTGAAATGATAATGTGCATGTATCATTGTTTAGGAATGGAAAAATGCGTTTGAAAGAACCATAAAGGGGTGTGGGACCTTTTTCAGTGCTTCGTAAACTACACTAGATACACTTTGCACATGCTGATAATTGGTTACCATGGTTAAACAACCTCTTAATTTGGCCATATACATTAACAAACATGGGAGATGTTTGTCGCAGGTGTCTGTAGATCAATATTTTATTTTTTATATCTTTTCAGGTTATGCCAGGTTAGGTAAACCCTGATGTGGATGTTAACTCAAAATGTTTTTCTTTCAGTTGATGCCATTCTAAGCCTTTGAAGTACAAACAGAACAAATCTGAGAAAATCCATTAAAGACTCACAGATAATAGGCCTACTCTTTAATGTGTGGTCTGTATTCTGTAGCTTGATTATCAGCAGGCACCAACTGAGAGGTAAAAAAAAAAAGAAATAATTTCTCATTTTGAAAGAAAATATGTAAATTCAAACCATTAGTAAACATGCCAAATTTGATAAATGAACTTATTTCTCTTGAGTTTTTCAGTGTTATACACAAACATTTCAATACAGTGTTAAATCTTTTAGCTGTTACTCTCTATGTTTATTTATTGTGAGTTTAAAAATGTTAAACATTTTTTGTCATAACCCCTGCAAACCTTGGTCAAAAACGGAATTTAACAGGAATTTAACAGGAATTTAACTTTTTCATATTTCAGAACTATAAAAAAGTTCATCAAATTGTGAAGCTCAAACGTAGAATTAGGGGACATTTTTTATAGGGGTGAAAACAATTAAATTATTTTTGGAATCTAAGTTGGGTACCCGAACACAAGGGTAAGGTGAGTGATCTTCAAGATAAGTGATGGATCCACAGCTCAGGTGTAAGAATCTGTCGACAGGATGCAAATTTGGTCTTTATGGAAGAGTAGAAAGAAGAAAGCCATTGTTGAAAGAAAGGCATAAGATCTGGCTATTGCAGTTTTCCTCCAGGAATATCTGTTGGAGGCTAAAGATTTGACACACCTTCCAGCAGGACAATGACCCACAACATACTTTCAAAGATACAACAAAATGGTTTAGATCCCAACATATACTGCTAAATGTGTTAGATTGGCCCTGTTTAAAGTCCAGACTGTATCCTATCAGGAATCTGAAACAAGACCTAAAAATTGATGTTCAGATGCTTCCAATCCTTATGGTTTCAGTATTACTCATTTATTTTTTCTTATTGTCCACCCTTGTAAATGGTTGTATGTAACATTATTTATCAGCCCTACAGTGGTGGACCACTAGAGCCTAATGGACAACACATTTATTTTGCTCTTCATGTCGAGCATCTTTTACTAACTTCTTTTGTAAACTGTTTAATGCACCGATTAATTTAAGGTGCAGTAATAGTAAAAAAATATATAATTTCTAAAACTAGTTGTAAACTTTATAGTGTTCAAGAGTTTTACTATCTGCCAAGGTTGCCCTTTGTCACCGATTCCGTTCATAACTTTTATGGACGGGATTTCTAGGCGCAGCCAAAGTGTTGAGGGCACATGTTTTGGTGGCCTCAGGATCGGGTCTCTGATTTTTGCAGATGACGTGGTGCTGTTGGTTTCATCGGAACGTGATCTACAGCTTTCGCTGGAGCGGTTCGCAGCAGAGTGTGAAGCGGCAGGGATGAGATTCAGCACCTCCAAATCCGAGGCCCTGGTCTTGAGCCGGAAAAAGGAGGGGTGCCTTCTCCGGGTTGGGGGTCAGGTCCTTCCCCAAGTGGAGGAGTTTAAGTATCTGGGGGTCTTGTTCACGAATGAGGGAAAAATGGAGCGGGAGATCGATAGACAGACAGGGCATCAGCAGTTATGCGGGCGCTGTACCGGTCTGTCGTGGTGAAGAGAAAGCTGAGCCGAAAGGCGAAGAGAGAGCTGAGTCGAAAGGCGAAGCTCTCACGAACTTTGGGTGGTGACCGAAAGAACGAGATTACGGATACAAGCGGCTGAAATGTGTTTCCTCTGCAGAGTGTCTGGGCTCTCCCTTAGAGATAGGGTGAGAAGCTCAGTCATCTGGAGGGGGCTCAGAGTAGAGCCGCTGCTCCTCCACATCGAGAGGAGTCAGTTGAGGTGGCTCGGTCATCTGCTCAGGATGCCTCCTGGACGCCTCCCTGGTGAGGTGTTTTGGGCACGTCCCACCGGGAGGAGGATCAGGGGAAGACCCAGGACACGCTGGAGGGACTATGTTTCTCGGCTGGCCTGGGAACGCCTTGGGATTCCTCCCGAGGAGCTGGCCCAAGTGGCTGGGGAGAGGAAAGTCTGGGTCTCTTTGCTTAAGCTGCTGTCCCCGCGACCCGACCCCAGATAAGCGGAAGAAAATGGATGGATGGATGGATGGAGTTTTACCAGCCCTGAAATAAAAAGTCAACACATGATTCTTTCTCTGTAGTGATCCAAGTTGCTTTCTCACTCTGTAAAAGTCTTGGATAGTGTAGACTCTCTCAGGCTTCTTGCACTGTGGCAGACTTTCAGACAGACTGCTGAGGCCATAACTGGTCCTACTTAAAAGGACAGATTGACTTTTTATAGCATGTAATAAGCATCTTAAGAAATTTAAACTAAGCAGAAACATAGGGAGATGAAGGTTTTTTTTTTCATTTAAAGTTTTTGTCAAAAACTCCTACAATGATGACTGGAAAGGTGACGAGAGTAGACAAGAACCTGTGTGTTTTGCAGGCGGATGTCAGAGGAACTTTTATTATGAGTGTTTAGCAGAAATATTTGGCAAGAGTTTTAGGTACTGAGAAGATATGTAACACTCATATTTTACTTTCCAAGCCATGTGGGGCAATTTTCAGGTGTGCTTATAAAAGTGCCCCTAAAACACAAAATAGGCTTTTATGAAAATTGCCTAACTCTCTCAGACAGAATCAACAAGTGCTTTATAAATAATGCTGAACAGGCAGACGTCATTGGCACTCTTTAATAAATGATTAGTAAAAGTCTGGTTCTGTTCGGGGACCTGAAGTCTTGCCATCTCCTCACGAGGTTGAACCAGCCTATGGCACATTCAGATGAGGCTTCAGGGGGAATCAAGCCATGCAATTTCGGAAAGTGACGAGCTTTCGTGTCACCATCTCACATTAATTTAACACATGTGCAAAACAAAAAAAGAACATGTACAGGTTGCTCTTTAGTAATTTTCTTCATACATTTCCAAATGTCAGGATTTAAAACCATAATTTATTAAGAAAACTTAATGAAGAACAAATGAGGAATAGCTTGGTGACTTGGCATCTATGAGTAAAAAATAAAAAATCTGTAGTCTATGTCGTGCAGATAGGTCCCCTCAGATGTGTTGGCCTTTACTTATTCTTAGTTCAATCTGTTTAAAGGTCAAAAGTTATAGAGGTCAAAGCATCCCATAGAAGTCCTAATGTCACTTCTTTGCAACACTATCATAACTAGAGATAGCCATTGGGGCATATTGGTGCTGGAGTTGCTGTCAACGGATTGCAGCCATTCTGGAAATTCAAGTCTGGAGCTTGGACATGACAAATATTAAAGGAACTGCATATGACAGCTGGACCAGGAGGCAAATATTATTTTTCCACAGACACTGTAGGCTATTTTGTAAAGTTCTGACAAAGCATTAACAAGAGAATAAACTTGGCACGAGTGGAGCTTTTAAGGAAGACCAGACTTCCTTCACTGCATGACTCTGCTTGTCTCCCATTGACACATGAGATAAATGGCACTGCTGGATGACCAGCTCTGTGTGTCAAAGACAAATGAGAGCCAACAAAACAGACAAAAGATGCCCCTGTCGTTCGTGAGACAGTGTGGGTGTGAGTAATTTGTTACAGGTTTGAGAATGACATTAATGTAAGTGGAGTCAAAGCATTTATAGGGCCTCCGATGAGCTTTTTGTACATGCTCAACATGCCGTGGAAAGAATGGGAATCATCTATTTTCATTAGATGAAAATAGAAGAATTACGGATTTTTCCCTAAGATGAGCTGTCATTTAAAAAACAGTTGAAAACAACTATAACAACTTTGCGTTTCTATGGTTTTAATAGCAAAGAACATCAACAAGATGATGCACAGAGATTAAAACATTTAAAACGCCTGAGATTTACTTTCACAAACTTATACAAAGTCCTCATAAAAGCTCTGCTTATGGCCACATAAATGTGGATGAGTCTTTGCAAGAGACCGATCACATCCCACACTCCAGTGATGTGTATATTCCAGAGGACATTTATGACTCTCCATAATGGATTGTGGCCCGTTAAAGATTCCCTAACTGTGCCTCTTCACTGCCAAGCAGATTTGCAGTTTGGCACAGATACTTTCTATTGAGAACAGTACGGTTTCAATTAAGTGCAGCTTGACATTTTTAGTAGTCTTCATTTGCAACTTTATTTTATTCATATTTGATGAATGGCAGTAACCCCCTTGCCTTGCCTTTTTCAATAATAGTTCTGGTATGAAATAATATTTATTCAGCAGTGCTTTGGAAACAGAAACGCTCCCAAATTCATCCCCTATTACTTAAAAATTCTTGCACCCAGACTTTGATAGATTCTTTTCACTAATTAAATCACTCACTCAAGGACAAGCACCTACTTTGGGGTTTTTGATTAACTTTCACTGGTGAAAATATGTAAATAGTACAAGTTTATGAATATGTTGAACACATACAAAAACATTTATGCACAGTGCAAGATCAGATGTCATCCATCATTTTGTTTATGTCAATAATTCCATATAATTACATCTCTGTTTTGTCAGGGTCTGCAGAATTGGAGGGTAAATGCTCATACTTGGCTCAGAGTAATATTTTTCATTCCAGGAGGGAGGAAGTGAGAAATGATCGGGTTTATGAATAATGCCTCTGGCCAGTGGCATAACAAGGACAAGATTTATCCCCCCTTAAAAACACAGAACCCCCTTTTTTGATTAACTCCACATTTATAATTCGGTAATTGCATGACTTGGACAGTTTAATATATAGCTGATGAGATTTATGCATGATCTGTGAATGCAGGTCTTGCTCGACTGTAGATCCTCTTTGCATTGTTACATATATTATAGTATATACATATTGCGCTCTACCCCGGTATCGAGCACTGTACAACAGAAGAGTCCAAGACAGACATATGAATGTACAGACTATGTATGAGCTCCACAGGAGTCTTCGTTTCAGTGCTGATTTATGAACGGCTCGTCATGCCTGATGCTTTCAGTTTTGTGCTTGACTCAAGTAGCAACATTGTTGACAACATTTTTGTCATTTTCTTTTTTTATTGTTTTTTTATGGTATATGTACAGTTTGAATTGTTTATGTACAGTTTATGAATTATGAGGAGTCCCACATGAGTCTTTGTTTCAATGCTGATTTATGAACGGCTCATCATGCCTGTTGCTTTCAGTTTTGTGCTTGACTCTTGAGGAAGCTTTTCGATTTTACCAACGTATTGTTTCGATACTGAAATGTGGCTGTTGTACATATGTTACTGTTCACTTAACATTTCAAACATCTCGCATGGAAAAGATGGAAAATCTTTGAATTGAAAAAAATAATGAACCATGCTATCTGCATTTTATTTACAAAAATTGTATTTGTCTCTTACAGGACTACAGTATATACAGTATGTTAAAGTCAAGTTTTCTTCAACAGACAGATTTAGCACTAGTGTTTCAAGAAGTACCGAAATAACACTTTGGAGATAAAGATAAATAGGTACAATTATCTACCCAGGGTCAAAGATACATGGTTGTACTTTCATAGGGTACAGCTGGAGAGACGAGCCTGTTGTATCATTTTAGGTATATTCCTGTACCTTGATTTCTCTGTTAAAGAGGTACTTTATTATTGCAAAAGTACAGAAATGCCACTGCAGTGGTACAGATGAATAGGTACAAAAAAGTACCAAGACGTAAGGGTACAGAATTGTACTCTGCTAGGGTACAGCTGACGACACATCTATTGTACGATTTTGGGTACATTTCTGTTCCTTGTTTGCGAAAGGCACATTATTGTCACAACCGGTACAGAAAAGCCACTTCTGAGGTACAAATAAAAAGGTACAAAATTATACCATGACACAAAGGTACATAATTGTTCCTCTATAGGGTACCGCTGGGGAAACAAGGCTATTGTACCTTTTCAGGTACATTTCTTGACCTTTATTTATTGTGCGTAGGTAAATGCATATGTTTTTTTTCTGCCTGCAAGTTTGCAGCAAAGAGAATTATGCCTTATTTTTCCCCCCTGCACATCGATGAAAGACTCAAATTGGCTCAAAAATAATTGACTACATATATGTTCAGTGTTCTTCTTATAGCTCATCTTTGCTACTAATGTCTGTTGTATGAACAAATTTGTTCAAAGGGTATTAATTTTTTTTCCACTTTTCTTTTTAATTCAATTCAGCTCATTTATATGGTGCTGATTCACAGCAGATGTCATCTCAAGGCAGTTTATAAGAAAAGTCATTTCAACGCAATCATACAAACATTCCAGTTAGTTAAAAGTTTTAGCTAGTTTCCTATTTAAGGAATCCCAGCAGATTGCATAGTCATTGACTTGAGGTTGCGTCCCATTGATGCAGACTTCCAACCACAGCAATCCCTCATACTGAGCAAGCGTGTAGCGACAATGGAGAGGAAAAACTCCCCCTTAACAGGAAGAAATCTCCAGCAGAGCCTGGCTCAGTACAAGCGGCCATCTGCCAAGACCGTCTGGGAGTTTAAGAAGACAGAGCAGAGACACAGAAAGAACAGAAGATCTGATATAAGAGTACATTCTATATTAAAGAAAGTAAAAAGTTGATAACAAGACACAGGGGATGTTCAACCACCGAGACCATCATCCCAGTTGAACAGAGCATTGTAGCTAGGCAGGATACCAGACCAGGTGTACCTTCTATGGAGAGAAAAACAATGAGAGAAAACAAAGTTAACAGTCGAAATAACAGCATATAATGCAACTGGAGCTTATAACCTAAGCCACTCTAACTACTAACTATAAGCTTTTTCAAAAAGTAAAGTTTTAAGCCTGGCCTTAAAAGTAAACAGGGTGTATATATATATATATATATATATATATATATATATATATATATATATATATATATATATATATATAAGCCGCAAAACATGTAGACAAGAACGCAGCTGAAATCTGTTGCTGAGTGATGACCTTACATTTAAAACAATTGAACTTGGGCATCAGTGCAAACTATATTGTTTACCCAGATCAAAACTAGTGGTAGCAAAATCTCCAGCTAATTTTTGAGTTGGTTGATATGGCGATTCATCGAGTGAGAAGGATGATGTCTGTTGTCTGTGAGCAGTAGCTTGGAGAACTAACAAACCAAAACCCCATGAAAAGATTCAAAAGCTCTCATCTTAAGACCAGTGTGCCTGTATTTTCACCACAGTGACAAAAACTGTAATCCTGGCAACATTCAGTTTAGAGATTGTATTTTCTGCACCATTTCTGTCCTATATTATTACTTTGAGGCCTCAAAGTATTAATTATCGTAACAACTGTCATGCAATGGTTGTGCAGGTCTCAAATTTCTCCACACAATCAGATTGGATTTTACTCCCAAAATTTTAATGAAAAAAACATGATTTAACTGTAAAAATATGATTCTGATGACACTGCCTGTCAAAGTCTCTCAGGCTTTTATGTCATTTGGCCCTAAAAAGTCACTTCAAGCTAATGCTATACATGTGTTGGATGGAAGGGGAGTTAAAATACTCTCTGCAGTCATATTCTCCTCTTCATGTGGCTTAAACAAATGTTGCTATTAAGGTTAATTATCTGTAACATATATTTTTTTAACGTGATGAACTTTATGCTCACAAATAACAGCACTTGATTTTACCATTGACTCTCTGGCCATGCTCTGCATCCACATATGGCAATGTGTTTCTGTTGTATGGTGTTACTAAAAATGCTCTGGCTTTCAAAAAAAAAGGTAAGAGCAGCCACAATTCTATATTTTGTCATATATGTAAAACTATACAACTGCTCAATTAAAGAACTGTGCCTTAAAAGTCTTTTTCATTTTTAGGTCATGTTCAAGTCATTTAAAAAATCTTTTAAAAGTGCTTTTGTGAGTGACAGATTTATGTATGGCTGCTAAACGGCACCATTGATCAGTTCGTCCGTCTGTCCATCTGTCTGTCCATTCATCATTCCAGATTTCCAAAGAAAAATCTAAAGGAAAATTCAGAGTGAATCTCTTAAATTGGCCAAAAACTGACTGAAAACTCTGGAAATTTGAGTCTGGGAAAGTATAGAGAACTGATGTTCAAATATGTTAAGGGAGCCTGGAAGAGTTATTACAAACAGAAATAACAAGGTCCACATTATGGCTCTTCAACTATAAAAGCTTGTGTGAATGTGTACAAGGTAAAAAAAAAAATAACACACCACACTTTGAATCTATTTGACTTTAACAGACATTTTTAACGTTTAACATTTGTACAGAGGTATGTTTGCTGTTCTTTGCATTTTTGGCTGTAATTTGTAGTCCAGGATTTCTTTGCTCTTTCTGACATTTCTCATTTTATCCAAGTCTGGCTATGCAAGCAGAGTGGATGAGGAATTTCCATTTCAGCCAGGATTTGGGTGGTCACATTAATCCAGGTGTAAATGGTGCTGAAACAGCTTGAAGCTGCCTGCATTTCCCTCATTGGTGATTTCTCACAGTTGGGGGACCACCATCTTAGTTTTGAGATTGGTTTCTTTTCACCAATTTGATATAGATGCCTTCATTTATTTCTCCCTCAAACAGTTATATGTCATAACAGGACGTATGCCATCCAAACTGAGCCCAGTGCTTATTTCAGTACGAATTCTTTCTGTTTTCTTTGGCGAAGAACCAGAAAACCGGTTCTATCTCAGCACCAACTCTGGTGGCCTAGAGGAAGGAAACAATTTTGTTAGAAGTAGGAGGCCTGTTCATGAAGACCAACAAATAATTTCAATTGCTGTATGTGAGAAAACTCAAGTTAGTTTTGCTTTTCTCCTTTTTAATTGAGTTATTTTGGTCAGATGAGAGCAAAATTGAGTATTCTGGCCTACAGAGAAAACACTATGAGTGGAGAAAGACTAACATGTGGAAGAAGCTGCTCTGAGCCCGAGAGCATACAGGTCCTTCTCAAAAAATTAGCATATTGTGATAAAGTTAATTGTTTTCCATAATGTAATGATAAAAATTAAACTTTCATATATTTTAGATTCATTGCACACCAACTGAAATATTTCAGGTCTTTTATTGTTTTAAAACTGATGATTTTGGCATACAGCTCATGAAAACCCAAAATTCCTATCTCAAAAAATTTGCATATTTCATCCGACCAATAAAAGAAAAGTGTTTTTAATACAAAAAAAGTCAACCTTCAAATAATTACGTTCAGTTATGCACTCAATACTTGGGTAGGAATCATTTTGCAGAAGTGACTGCTTCAATGCGGCGTGGCATGGAGGCAATCAGCCTGTGGCACTGCTGAGGTGTTATGGAGGCCCAGGATGCTTCAATAGCATCCTTAAGCTCATCCAGAGTGTTGGGTCTTGCGTCTCTCAACTTCCTCTTCACAATATCCCACAGATTCTCTATGGGGTTCAGGTCAGGAGAGTTGGCAGGCTAATTGAGCACAGTAATACCATGGTCAGTAAACCATTTACCAGTGGTTTTGGCACTGTGAGCAGGTGCCAGGTCGTGCTGAAAAATGAAATCTTCATCTCCATAAAGCTTTTCAGCAGATGGAAGCATGAAGTGCTCCAAAATCTCCTGATAGCTAGCTGCATTGACCCTGCCCTTGATAAAACACAGTGGACCAACACCAGCAGCTGACATGGCACCCCAGACCATCACTGACTGTGGGTACTTGACACTGGACTTCAGGCATTTTGGCATTTCCTTCTCCCCAGTCTTCCTCCAGACTCTGGCACCTTGATTTCCGAATGACATGCAAAATTTGCTTTCATCCGAAAAAAGTACTTTGGACCACTGAGCAACAGTCCAGTGCTGCTTCTCTGTGGCCCAGGTCAGGCACTTCTGCCGCTGTTTCTGGTTCAAAAGTGGCTTGACCTGGGGAATGCGGCACCTGTAGCCCATTTCCTGCACACGCCTGTGCACGGTGGCTCTGGATGTTTCTACTCCAGACTCAGTCCACTGCTTCCGCAGGTCCCCCAAGGTCTGGAATCGGTCCTTCTCCACAATCTTCCTCAGGGTCCGGTCACCTCTTCTCATTGTGCAGCGTTTTCTGCCACACTTTTTCCTTCCCACAGACTTCCCACTGAGGTGCCTTGATACAGCACTCTGGGAACAGCCTATTCATTCAGAAATTTCTTTCTGTGTCTTACCCTCTTGCTTGAGGGTGTCAATGATGGCCTTCTGGGCAGAAGTCAGGTTGGCAGTCTTACCCATGATTGCGGTTTTGAGTAATGAACCAGGCTGGGAGTTTTTAAAAGCCTCAGGAATCTTTTGCAGGTATTTAGAGTTAATTAGTTGATTCAGGTGATTAGGTTAATAGCTCGTTTAGAGAACCTTTTCATGATATGCTAATTCTTTGAGATAGGAATTTTGGGTTTTCATGAGCTGTATGCCAAAATCATCAGTTTTAAAACAATAAAAGACCTGAAATATTTCAGTGGGTGTGCAATGAATCTAAAATATATGAAAGTTTAATTTTTATCATTACATTATGGAAAAGAATGAACTTTATCACAATATGCTAATTTTTTGAGAAGGACCTGTATTTGGTCTATTGCAAAAAGCATAGGTGAAGGTATACTAACACTGCACATAGACCACTGTGGAACATGGTGGTGACAGCATCATTAGGGATGCTGTTCTTCATCCATGACAGGGACACTGGTCAGAGTCAATGGAGAGATGGATGAAGTAAAAAAAAAGAGCAAATAAGTTAGAAATGCTGCTTGATGGAAAGAACAAGAGTCAAGTGAAGGTTCTCCTGCCAGCAAGACGATGGAATGACAGCCTCAATAGAAATATCGTAGCTTCATTGCATTTAATCAGGCTTGTTAAAAAGCAACATTTTAAACATGATCTATCTGCTTTTGAATTATGCTTTTAAATGTATTGTCATTTAGATATTTAAACTTAGACTGATGCATAAACATAAACAGCCTTTTAATTTCGTGGTTGTTTTCAAGAGAATGTTGTGCAGAATACCGAACGGGTGAAACTCTAAAAATTACAGTATGCGTAAAAAAGTTCATTTATTTGAGTAATTCAACTTAAAAAGTGAAACTAATATATAATATTGACTCATTACATGCAAAGTGAGATATTTCAAGACTTTATTTGAAATAATTTTGATGATTATGGCTTACAGCTTATGAAAACCCCAAATTCAAAATCTCAGAAAATTAGAATATTTAGAAAAGATTCAATATTTTATGCTCAAAGACAATTCCTCCAGAACTGCTTCAAAGGTTTCCTGAGCCTTTAAATGATCTCTCAGTCTGGTACAGTAGGAACCAATCATGGGAAAGACTGCTGACTTGACAGTTGTGCAGAAAACCATCATTGACACCCTCCATAAGGAGGGAAAGCCTTAAAAGGTAATTTCAACAGCAGTTGGATGTTCCCAAAGTGCTGTATCAAAGCACATTAAAAGAAAGTTATGTGGAAGGGAAACGTGTGGCAGAAAGAAATGTGCACAAGCAGCAGAGATGACTGTAGCCTGGAGAGGATTGTCAGGAAAAGGCCATTCAAAAGTGTTGGGGACCTTCACAAGAGTGGACTGAGGGTGGAGTTAGTGCATCAAGAGTCACCACACATAGACGGATCATGGACATGGACTTCAGATGTTGTATTCCTCTCGCCAAGCCGCTCCTGAACAACAAACAACTTCAGAAGCGTCTTACCTTGGCTAAAGAAATAAAGAACTGCAAATTCCGCATGTCATTTGGAAACCAAGGTCCCAGGGTCTGGAGGAAGAATGGGGAGGCACACAAGCCAAGATGATGGAAGTCCAGTGTGACATTTCCACAGTCTGAGATTATTCGGGGAACCATGTTGTCTGCTGGTGTTGGTCCACTGTGCTTTAATAAGTCCAGAGTCAGCGCAGCGATCTTTTTTGGAGCTCTTCATGCTTCCTTCCGCAGACGAGCTTTATGAAGATGCTGACTTCATTTTCCAGCAGAACTTGGCACCTGCCCAGACTGCCAAAATTACCAAAACCTGGTTCAATAACCATGAGATTACTGTGCTGGATTGGCCAGTAAACTCACCTGACCTGAACCTCAGATAATCTATGGGGCATTGCCAAGAGAAATATGATAGACATGAGACTAAACAATCCAGAAGAGCTTAAGGCTGCTATTGAAGCATTCTGGTCTTCCATAACACCTCAGGAGAGACACAGGCTGATAGCATCCATGCCACGCCGCATTGAGGCAGTGATTGATGCAAAAGGGGCCCAAACCAAGTACATATGCATATGAGTACATATGCATTAATACTTTTCAGATGTCTGACTTTTCTCTATTTGAAATCCTTGCTTTATTGATTAAAAAAATAATTAAAATTTTCTGAGATTTTAGAATTTGGGGTTTTCATAACATGTAAGCCATAATCACCAAAATGATAACAAATAAAGGTTTGAAATATCTCGCTTTTCATGTAACCAATCTATAATATATATTAGTTTCACCTTTGAAGGTGTCTTTGAGACAAAAAAGAAAGAACATGTAGAAGTGTTTAGCAGTTTTGAACCCTTCCTCCAAACAAATTATACTAAAATGCCATTGTGTAAATGCAAAATGAAGTTGCAAAAATTATTTCATTTACTAGGTGAACCCCCCTGATCTCAATCAGCTTGGCCATGTGTAAAAATGTAGTGTCCAGCCTTATTAAATCAAGAATCTTTTTTGAATTATTTGTAAATTTTGCTCGTTACAGCCCAACCTATTGCTACCAGACCTGTAGAATCAAGGCTTCATTACTGTGAAACCTGTCTGAGAAAATGAAGAATAAAAGATCTCAAAAAGCAACATGTCATACCATCCATCCATCCATCATCTGTACCCATCCATCCTCTGCAGGGTTGCAGGGGGTGCTGGTGCCTATCTCCAACGGTCACGGGGTGAGAGGTGGGGTACAAGTCACCAGTCCATCGCAGGGCAACACAGAGACACACAAGACAAACAACCATGCACACACACACACACTCGTACCTAAGGGCAATTTAGAGAGACCAATTCACCTAACAGTCATGTTTTTGGACTGTGGGAGGAAGCCAGAGTACCTGGAGAGAACCCACACATGCACAGGGAGAACATCCAAACACCATGCAGAAAGACCCCAGGCTGGGATTTGAACCCAGGCCTTCTTGCTGCAAGGCAACAGTGCTACCAACGGCATCACTCTGTAGCCCCATGTCATGCCCTGATCTAAAAAAAAAAAAAAAAAAAATCAAGAAAATAACAAGAAAATCGCTGACAACCCTCAGCCTGGAAAGGGTTTCAAAAACAATTCCAAGGCTTTGACTCCAGTAAACCACAATGAGAGCAATTATCCACAAATGAAATGAACATGGACCAGCATGATCCTTCCCAAGAGTAGCCACCCCACCATAGAGAACTCAAAACAACATTTAAAGCACTGCAGGTGTCAGTTCCCTCAGTTAAGGTCAGTGTTCAACAATAAGAAAGAGACTGGGCAAAAATCACCTCAGTGAGAGGCTTCTAAAGCCAAAACCACTGCTGACCAAAAGGAACTCTGAGAACATTTGCCATAAAGCACATTAATGATTCACAATAGGTTTAGAAAAAGATTCTGCACACTAATGAATGCATTCACTCTGTTTTATGTTATTAAACTGACTCTGTAGTTCAGGAAAAGAAGATCATACCAACAGTCAAACATAGTGACTGTAGTGTTGAATTGCTTTAATTGATAGAACCATAAATTCTGCTCTCTAGCAGAAAACCCTGTAAGGAGAATGTTTGGGGTTCAGTTTGTATTTACCATGATTAACTTTGTCTGAAACATTTGTGAGAGGATCTGAAATATTTAAGAACCACCAGACCGAATACATGAAGAGATACTTTTACCCAGCATTGTACATGTGTAGTCCTGTGCAGGGTATAAAATATTTTTCTTCATGGGTAGTATGAGAAAAAAAAAGAAAGAAAGAAAACCATCCAGCAATTGAGTGCCAGGTTGTTTGGCTCCGATTAGTCCAACATTTTCGTCAAAGTAGACGTGTTGTTTTTATTTTCACGCTCCATCAGAGGACGGCGAAGCCAGGGGAAAGGCAGTTTAAATGACCATGACCATACGGCGTAGCTGTGACTTTCACTGCTTCACATATCATTTCAGAACTGTCCAAAAACCAGCTTCTCTCTGGACATTTTAACCGGCCGAACTGTCTTTCATCTCTTGCTCTGCCGTACAGTTCTCGCTTGGTTCCGTCCAATCTGGATTTCATTCACAGTGAATAATGCCTTTGTAGTCACTCCCTTCCTACCACACACACACACACACACACACACACACCTTTAATGGGCAATATTTAATATGTACTAAGTGACACACCAAAGGAGTAACCAGGAATGTAACTGGCCCAAAGAACCCATTCACAGGTCAAAGGATTGGACACTTTTCCGAGTAGTTACTGAGCTTATGAGAAACGATTCTGTCTTTAATAGAGCAGAATAATGTAAAGACTGCTATTGTCAAATTCACAAGACCCAGAAAAGAAACTCACTTTAACTATGATCCCAAAGGGACCCGGTTAGCATAAATTAGCTTTTTTTCCCCTTTTACCAACGAGAGTCAAACTCAGTGACTCATGAAACAAAAAAAAGGAAAAAGCATCACCTCATTGCCGAAGCCTTTGCGCAGACTCATGGTTGAGTTACATTAATGGTGGCATGTTCCCATCACACACATCTGGTTTATATGATCAAAACAGGCCATCAATTCTTCTGTTTCCAAGAAAAGGAGCCAAGCATCTTAACTCAGAGCACTCAGAGGTTAAAGGTTCAGTATGGGATCTAAATGGAATCAAACGGGTTTTCACTGCCTCTGAAATCTCCCAAAAATTGAGCCATCTGTAAACTTCCATCACTCACCTACTGTAAATTATACCGTCATATCACAAAATTTTTTACATTTTCCGGTAATGTTTGTAAATACAGAAGAGAGCCAATCAAAAATAATTTTTCATGTTCGATTTTTCACTTTAAAACCCTTTGGGTTGAATAAAAATGTTGGCCAGAGTCAGGGGAATATCTTTAAAATGCTTGTACGATTTATGATGTTATAAAGTCACATGTGGTAAAAATCTTCTCTCAGTTTTTTGAAGATGTTTCCAATCAATCAGCAAGTTCCTATTTCACAAAAACCAGTTCTAAGTTCAGATCACACAGATTAAAACAGAATGAGTTCATATTCATAATTCACCTCATCCCAACCGATCTTGTTCTCACCGATAGACACATAGATGTAGGACAATGAGCACAGCTTATCACATTCAGCTTTCTGACAGTTGACTGCACAGGATGTCTTTTAGAGGTATTAGAGTAAAGGATGAACACAAAATAACTGCCACACACTTTTCTGAGCTTTATCTATTCAGAAGTTTGAAAAACCACATATTTTCCTTCCAGCTCACAATGATGCATTAGTTTGTGTTGTTCTCACATAAAATCCCCAGAAAATTAATTAAAGCTTGCAATTGCAATGTGACAAAATGAGAAAAAGTGGTATACATACTTTTGCAAGGCACTGTATGACAATGGTATGAAAGAAATACATTTTTTCATGTTAATTAATGTAAAAGGTTACATTGTTATCATAACCTTCACAAATAATGGTAAGACATAAAATCATGCAATGCAGAGTGCTATATATCTGAACAAAGCTTTAATGTGTCACTATGTAGTTGCGAGAAAAAGTTAAGAAATCGACTCCAAACAGAGAGGAGGGTGAAAGATTGACAGATGAAAGAGAAAAAAAGTTTATTTAGAGATCCTCGTTTCGTCTTTTAAAGTAGAACTTGTCAGCAAATATCTGAGCCTAATTACAAGTTGCAGTGTTTGTAGCGGCAATGAAAAAGTTGTGTGTTAAAAGAAAAACAGCAAAAGCTAGAAAAGGATTAACATTTTTAAGAAGCTTTTGTAAGTCTTAAGACTGTAAACAGATCTGTGGACATTGCTTTGATTCCCTGGACAGTATGTGGGAAGAAGATATTACATTTAATGGTGATAGAGAGAATGTTCAGAGGCTGGAGTAGCTCAGAGGAAGTGGTCTACGATAGCTTGTCCTCAATGAATTCTTTCGTGACCAAGTTCCCTGATGAATGCTAGCACATCTCCACAGTGTAGACACATCATTACCCTGAAGCGTGGATGGCAAAGTTCCACCACATTGGACGAGAACACGTCAGGGCATAATGGACCACACATGTAGCTCCCAACCTGCAGAACACGTCATGCAGAGCGGTAGCAGCGCCCTTTTGTCTTCACCCTGTTTCTCCATGTCTTCAAATGCCCTTCTCCAGCGTCCTTTACAGGAGACAAAAACTAATGGGATTCAGAATGCAACAGCAATGATAGACAAGAGATTTATATGGGAGGATGAGTGGGGAGAGTGATGGAGTTGTCTGCTGCAGATCCAGTCCCCACATCTGTCCGGTTCTACTTGGCAGCGCTACTGAGCAATTCAGCTAGGAGAGAGATATGCAGGTGCTTTTCTCTTTTTTTTTTTTTTTTGCGCAAACAGATGCATCAAGCTGAGCTGAGCCAAACAGCAGACGGCAAAGTCAGATGCATGAGAAGAAAAATGTTTTGTTCGGCCTCACGCTGTGTATTTGGGGGAGAACCACTTTCAGCAAACAATTTAAACAAGGTGGCTGTTTTGCATTTTTTTGCAAAACAAGCCATTTTCTCTGTTTTGACGGGCAGAATTGTTCCCAGAAACCAATGGGAATGAAAAAAACACATCTGAGATTTATGCCATTTTGAAAAATTTCATCACACAACAGCTTGATATAAATGAGCAAATTCATTGTTAAAGTTAGTGATGTAATTTAAACAGTGACAGAATAGAATCATGAAGACTAAGAAATACAGTTGACAGATCAGAGATAAGGTTGTAGACAAGAAGATAAGTCAAAATGGACAGGAAGATGGAGGGAGCTGCAAAGCACAAAAAAAACTGTTAGAAACTGATGAAAAACTTCAGACTGGGAGAAAAGTTCACTTGCCAGCGGGACAACAACACTAAACATACAGCCAAAGCTACAATGAAAGGCTTTAAATCAGAACAGATACAACGATGTGCAACGACCCACTCAAAGTCCAGACTTTATTTTAACTGAGAATCTGTGGCAAGAATTAAAAATTGATCTTCACAGATTATCCCTCTAATCTCACTAAGGAGAGAGATACAAGGGCAACGAAAAATTGTTCTACAAATCAACAAAATGTCAAAAAACAATTTGACATTTTCTTTCCAGTTCCCAATTTTGTTCTATTTTGTGCTGGTCTACCTCATAAAATTCCTATTATATATTTTAAAATTCATGAAAGTCACATAAAATGTGTAAAAGTTCCTACATGTGTGAATAATTTTACAAGGCAATATATATTTTTAAAAAGTTGAAATATTAAAAACAAAACAAATCATGCGCAACTTTCCCCTCTCCCTGAGTATATATCCAAGCCGCTTTGTTCTTTAACAGTGATTCCTACCCACTCAATCTGGAGGCTACAACCCAGCGAGATGCTCATCTCCATCACTTGTTCTCCAGCTGGGTTACAGTTGGAAGCCACATAACCAGCTCGTAGATGTACCTGGCTGTGCGGCGGGAGAGGAAGCAGGAAATGCTCTCCATAGCAAAGCTGCTTTGTACCCCACGGGAGATAATGGGCATCGTGCAGTGAGGCAGGCGTGGGCCTGGGGGCATGTTCCACTCTGGCACATTTACCCTGTCTGGACAGGAAGCAGCCTTCTCTGTCACCCTATCATCCCTTTATAGCCGATACCTGATCTTATATTCATTGAATTACCTTTTGAGTTAAATTTGCAGTAAATTGCTCCCAGATATGGTGTGTGAGGTGCAAACGAATAAAACAATGCTATGCTAATGAGCAAAGAGATGGACAGGATCATAATAAAGCAATATAGAAGGTTGGGGTTTCATTATACCTCATCTGTGTCTCAGACAAAAACACAGATGTGTAATGAGTCACATTTTCAATTTGTATTCCAGAGTTCACCTCTACCTGATCCTGACAGATTTGTCACATGGCAACGTCAGATGAGTTTCATTTGTGAATCGATCTCCTCAGTCTTAAAGCTACAACAAATAACCCCAATGTAGAAGCAGCTGCTTTCCAGACAGCTTGTTTGAGTTTCCTTAAAATCAAACTGACCTGACTTCCTTCAAAGACAGAATATAAACAAACGCAGGTATCTTTTTCAATTTTCATCAGACAACTAGAGCTGGCTCTGTAAATAGGTGACTCCAAATGTTTGGTCTCGGCAGCACATGTTGTCCATACACATTATTATCTATTTGCAGGGTTTATTTTCTGTCAGTGTGGATAATTAGACTTTTTTAACTGTTGACAGTTTAATTCTCAAATGGCTTCATAAATTTAATATCAGCCATATGCAGGTCTTGTCGGAACAAGGATGTTGGGTAATTGCTCATTTACTGGCTCCACGGGGTGTGGCGTTTGTCGTGACCTTGAAGTTAGAAGATAGAGATTAATTGGACATCTTTTTTTATCTCTTGTAGCAGTACATTCAGCTAGGAAGACTCTTAGATGCAAACCCACAACACCGTTTAAATCATTGACTTTGTAAAAAACATCCGTTCATGTAAACAATTTCTAATTTTCTCACTGTTAAAACATTTGTCTCTGCAAGGGACAGTAAATGCACTTCTAGATGATCAAGTTACTGCAGCAAGTACAATAACAGATGCTTATGGAGCTTTTAAAGAATTTACATCCTAATAAATATTTTTATACAAAAAAGTGAGATTAGGATTCTCCTTTGGTGAAAACTACACCAATTTAGATCAGTGGGATCATGGAAACAATTATTTATCACCCTGTCATTAAAGTGAGAATGGTACACAATCACACACCAATTTCTGAAAAAAAACAAAAAGTAAGATAGTCAACAGTATGTCTCTAATTTGTACGGGAAGTAGAGAAGCGGTTAAAGGACAAAAAACACCAGGAATTTTATTCCAATCAGGCATAATGTTGGTGTGTTGGTCCTCCGTTTTGCTGCCAAAACAGCTGTGAACTGATCTTGATGTGGACTCAATATCTGGTGCTAAGATGTTAGCTGTAGCTCTTTTCTAGGGGAACGTATCATGATTTTTACATTTTTATTATTATATGTTTTTTTTTTTTTTTTACAACTTTAGAGACTTGTATCTCAGTAGTTTTATCAACGCCATGTCCAAAATTGAGAAACATGTAAAAAAAAAGATAAAAGGAAGAAATTTGAGTCTGAGGCAGCTGAGAATGTGGTCTAAAGTCGCAGAGGAGTGACAATGCTATGTTTGGGATGACAAACTCTAGCATCAGTGAATAGCACAATGTCTACCCAGGACAATGGTCATGAAAGCAAAGTCTGGAGATTTAATTTTGGTTAATAACGTTAAGCATTATGTAGAGTGGAGGATACATATGGAGAAACGTCTGACAAAGGTAGCTTAGAGACCTACCAAACTGGTACCTAATGGAAGGATTTAAAAGTGCCCCTTTGCAAATCCATCCAACCTGTCATTCACCACAGTGGTGAATGACAGGTTTAAAAAAAAGAAAGAACAAAAGCTAATTAAAAAGAAAAAAAAAGTGACTCCCAGAAAAACAAATTGTCACTGGAATAGAATTAAATCCACAAGCCATCCAGTGATTCTGCAAGTCTCAATTTTCTCCATATAAATCAGTTAAACAGGACAAAAAGACAGTTCGGCCAAAATGATTCATTATGATGACAGGTTTAGGTTTAAATTAATGATGGGAAAAAGGCCTTGCAAAACACAAAGATTGGTTGAAGATTTGACAAAGCAAAAAAAAAAAAAAAGGAGGACAAACATTTTAATGGCAGTGTATTAGATTAATCAGAAAAAAGATGTTATGCTTTCATCAATGATTAGATCTTAATTCTTATTACCTTTAGCTCAATAGTGAATTTTAGTGCTGATTTGAAATCAACTCTAAATTGTATTAAAAATACAGAAATCACTTTAACATATATAATAAAGATACCTCCTTGGAAAGGTAGAGTCTTTCAGAGTGACTATGATTGGTATATTAAACTTAATATTGTTGAAAGTAGTTTAATATCGTTACATAAAAAAAGGATTATCCTATATTACCGTATATTATAAAATGAGTACATTTGTAGTTATAATCAACTAATTAGGATAGGTTCTTTTGAAAATTTTGTGCAGATCAGATATTGCTCCCTTGTGCACCATTTCTGTGCCACTTTCTTAACAACAGACATCTCTGCTGACTGTATATTATAGTACATTAGCAGAAAAATAAAAGCTATTGACAGCTTTATAGTGACTAATGGAGAATAGACAAACATAATATAGATTGTGGTTTGTTAGTGAATGAGCTCCATTTCGACTAACAGCCCTGAGTCTCTGGGCTGTCATAAAACTCCAACATGGTGGAAATTGACTTTGTGCCATTTAAAGTATTACAAGTAGCACTTTTCTAGCCTTTGGTAGCACAACAAGAGGTTGTGTTCTGGACCTGTGTTGATGTTTACCTGGCTAACTACTGCTTTACTGTTTCATGTTGTCTAGACTTTGGCATTTTGACACGTTCATGTCTGCTCTTTCCTGGGGTCAAACAGCCAAACACTTTAATTTTAAGGTTTAAAAGGGCGTTTTTTCCCCCATCTCAGACCTGCTTTGAGCCAAAACTGTTGGCACATCAGAACATTGAAAAAGACAGTGTTGATGCATTCTGATGCCAGCACTGTGGAGCCTGAAAAAGAGAGGCGGATGTGTTGAAAGCGCCTCGGCGTGCCGTACAGGGACGTCCACCGTGATGTATTGCCCCAGTGTCACATTGAAATTCTTCTGCTGCCACAGACTGAGGAGGAATGTGATGAATGCCCCTTCATGTCTCAGACATAACTGCTCCCATAGATTACTGCAACACATAGCACACTGCCTGACACGAATGTGTTTCGATGACGGCTCATCTTTCTTCCAAGACATCTCTCTTTTTTTATTTCCTCAATATGCCAAGGACCTTTGGACAAACAGGTTAAAAATATCATCCAATCACAGTCTTGTTAGAAGAGAGAGAAGATTAAGGGGAGAGAACCCGGAGTGAATGCTTTGTTGGCAGCAGGGAAGGATGGTCAAAGTGTGAAGATTGACCTGGGGACATAAAACACTCCCACCTTGAGCTAACAGAGATGTCCCTTAGGGAATTTCTCGCCCCTGCTGCATCCCAAAGCACCAAACTCTCAGGTCTCCTCATCATTAGCCAATCACAGCCCATCTTCACCACATCAAAACAGAACATGCATGCTGAGAATATATGACTCTTTCATCAATGTCTTCACTTGGCATCCTGGACTTTTTAGAGACATTTGTTCACAGTCATCAGCTGAAAATATAAATACATCCACTCCTTGAGATCATTTAGGGAGGAATCCATGTTATTATAGGCATCTTGTGCAAGTCTTGGCTGCTGAGACAAGACACATCCTTTAAGTACCACCCCACCTCTCTGCCCCCAAACCCTCAACTACTACATGACCCCAGGTTGCAGGTCACAGGTTTCTCTGTGCAGCTGGAAGCTATTTAACCTGCCAACAGATCTGTAATGGACTAACAAGGGAACCGCAAACCCCTGACATGAGCTGACCTCAGCTTGTTGTGACACCCTAAAAACCCAGAGTTCAACCCTTGAATAAGGAACTGAAGCACAGAGAACAGAAGCTTTCTTTCAGTGTCAGGGTTGATCTATCAAAAAATTTGCAGCATGTGAAGTTCTTTAGGTAGTGTTTGGGATAAAACACAACCTTTGTAAATATTTTGTCTGAGTTTAGAACCCCTTCAGACAACTGGTTATATGCCTTTATTGGAAGAAATAAATGGTAGCCAAATGATTGTTCTTGCACATTGCCACTCATCCCTTTTTTTGACTTCTTTGTCAAACATTCAACAATCTGTTTGCTAAATTTCATTAGCATAATAAAATTACCCTCCCCTGAAAAATTAAGTCCTGCAATCTGAACGTAATTTTGCAGTTGGTTTATTACGGTGTTGTATAGACCATTATTATTTTTCATGGTGTAGGAAATGCTTTGTCATATCTGCTTTGAAGATGCATTTTGTTTTGCTACTTTATTATGTACACTTGTTCAGTTTCTTGTTAACAAATAGCAACCAGTGAATCACATTGCTGCAACTCAGTACATTTAGGAATCTAGATGAGGTTCTAAGCAAGCATTAGAATAAGGGTAAAAATGAGTTTTAGGTGAGTTTGAAGTCATGGTTGTTGTAGTATGTGGATAAAAATGCTTTGTCAATAGTAGACCTGCTTGAAATGATTAAAAAGCAACAGTAACACAAATAACCATCAATTACAATCTAGATATGCATAATAATATTTCAGAACACACAACATCTTGAACCTTGAAGCAGATGAGCTATAGCACCAGAAGACCAGACTGGGTACACCTTCCATCAGCTAAGAACCAGAAACTGATAATCTCATGCAGACGTACACCCATCTGGAATAACCCCGACATCTTGCAAAAAAAATTTATGATAAGTTTTCCAGACTGGAGGTGTAATGGAATTTAATACCTGGAACACATATTTGAAGGAACAGACTTTATCCCATTTAATACATTAATTACACAATATGGAATTGATAAAAACAAATTCTTAGAATATCAACAAATTAAATCTATTATTAAAGGTAAATTTAGGCTCAATACAGTTGAATTACAAATTCCAGCAAGAGTTTTAGATTTTCTTAATCTCAACCCCCCCAAATTGCTGTCTAAAATATACAAAACTTTATCTACATTAGAAGAATCAATAGCTATCCCTATTTCAGAATGGGAGGTGGATTTATCAGCCAGCTTTGACCAAAACGTCTGGTCTCAGATATGTTTAAGAACCTTTAAAATAATAAAAAATCCTAATTTGCAATTAATACAATACAAAATCCTTCATAGAGTACACTATACAGGTCAACGGATGTTTAGGATGGGTTTTACATCGTCTAATACCTGCTTACAATGCACAAGCAATATACCAGATACTTATATTCATGCGCTTTGGTTCTGTCCACCCGTTAAGAAATTTTGGTGCCAGATATGTGAGGACTTATCAAAGTGTCTGAAATGTAACATCCCACCATCTCCCTCAGTTTGCCTGTTGGGAGATTTAAATGATCAAGTCAGTTCTAATGGTTCACATTGCCTTATGCATCGCTAAGAAAATTATCCTCCTGAACTGGAAAAATAAAAAGGCTCTTAATATTAATCAGTATAGAAATCTCTTGTTGGACCATATTGGTCTTGAGACGGCCTCTGGCTCCATATCTGATCAATCTCTCTGGGCTCCTTTGATCGGCTCCATCACCTAGTAGGGGTGGGGGGCACTTGGTTTTGTCATTTAGGATACTGTTGCTGATGTGGGGGTTTTTGGGGTTGGAGGCGTCTGGGGGGGATCCCTGGGGGTGGGATCACTGGGCGGACAGGGCGCTGGACGTCGTGGCCCCAACCTGGGGTTGGGCTTTGGTGGCTTTGGGTGGTAACTCCTGATGGCTGCATGCGGTGCCTTAGGGGGGTTGCACTGACGGACATGGGTTACTGTTCTGGTGGCCGTGCTGCGCCTGGGTAGGGTCTGGGGTGGGCCTGGGGATTTGGGGCTCTGGGGCGCCGCGCCCCCTAGCTGTGGTGCTGGCTGGGGGTTGATTGTCATCGCCGGTCCCTGTATGTTGTTTGCTTGTTTGCTGGTTGGGGTGCCTGGCTGCTGGTCGCGGCGGCTGGGTGGCATTTCTGGGCCTGATCAGTCCTTTTTCGCACTGGACTTAGCTCCTGGGTCTTGGTCTTTGTGCGCTGCGGGGCGCTGGGGTCGGGCGTTTGGCCGGGCGAACTCAACCTGGGTGTCTAGTGTCTTTTGTGTTCTGATAGTAGAGCGAATGTCAGGGTGGATTTAGTTCTCCTTCTGGGATGGGACTGGGGGGACTGCCTTGGGGTCCGTGGGGCTTGGTGGTGCTGTGGCCGTGGGCCCCGGGTTGAACGTGCCATGGCCTCCTTCCCCTGGTGGATCCCGGTGAACAGCGGTGCCTATTGGGGTCAGTGGGGAAGCTGGCTCCCTGGGAAGACATTTTGTCTCCCAGTCTTTCCCTCCCCATCCCCGAACACCTCTGTCCACCCGCTCCATCACTTTTCCACTCATATAGGGTCTTGGGGCATGGGCACATCACTGGGGTGCGAGGAGGGGTTTCCCTCCTCACTATCCCGTGGCGTCCTGGGTCCCAATTTTAATATACAACTTAGACACTCCCACTTATAACATTTTCATGCGACACACATGTAGGGACTTTGGGGTGGGCACACGTTTCGGCATCCAGAGGGGGAGCGGTTCAATCAGCTTCACTGAATGTCTGCCTCACATCTGAACAGCAAACACTTTACCGATTTCACGAAAATCCATACATTTCTCTTTCTAAACTGGCTGGGGCGAAATGGGAAATGGTGGAAAAACTTGTTCACCGAGCTCAGTCAGTTTCTGATTGGGAGCAAACACAGCGCGACACCTCAGTTTTTCATTCAAAATCTGCGCGCCTTTTTAAACGCCCACTCCATTGCACTGTGCAGGTCACCAGAGTAGGTCATTTAACTGAAGACTCTGAGGAGATGCTGTCACACGCATTTCTACATGAAAAAAACACAGAAAAAAATGCAGAAATCAACCCCTCAATACCCCTCCCCCTACAGCAGATCTCATCTGACTTGTGACATAGTGAGGTACTCTCCTCTCACTGTATTTGTTCCACATAACGTTGCAATTATCTTATTGGAACAGAGAACGTCGCACCTGTCTGCAGCAAGATGATTAAGGTATTCTTCAATTCTGTTAAATTTGCCGAATAAAACAGTGAGAAGGTGTACGGGACTAAATCTTGCCCGTTTGCTGCCTACGGACGATGATGGGGAACCCCATGACTGCCAGGAAGAATTAGAGGTACTGTGTACACCACGACCTGACTTGACTGACACACCCTTGCAGAACTCTGACTTGATACTTTATGTGGATGGGTCAGCCTTCAGAGACCCAATGGGAAAGAATCGGGTGGGGTTTGCTGTTTGCTCTGATCATTGTACTCTGTCTGCAGGAAGCCTCCCGTCTAATTTCTCTGCGCAGACAGCCGAGTTGAAGGCTTTAAGCAGTTAATGTATGGACGACAGCAGATGAATTTAAAGCTAGGATTCAGATTCTAGCAGGGGTTGAGTCAATTTTGATTGATTTTGATCGATCTGTGTTGCACCGATATACCGGGAAACACAGATACCAATGGTAGTGTATCAAGAGCTTTAGAAGGCCTGAGAGTCGTGAAACTGCCTTAGTCAGATCTACATTGAAATATGCATGCATAGTAGTTAGTTCAGCTGCAAAATCTCACTTGCAAAAGCTTGACCTGATCCAGGCACAAACCCTCCGTCGGTGTTGTGGTGCAGTCAGGACTTCTTCATCCCAGCTCTCCAGGTGGATGGTGGGAAGGTGCCTTTATCTTTGAGGCGTCTAAAGCTTGCCATGGTGTATTGGGTAAATTTGCAGGGACATAGGCAGGATCATCAAACTAAGTCTGTGTTGACCTCTAGCTGGGAACATGGAAGGAAACAATTTAACAGTTTTGTATGGATAGGCAACAGTCAAGCAGAGAATCTGGGTCTTTTACAATAAAATCGCAGCTCTACAGTGGCATTACCTGTTGTTCCCCCTTGGATATTTCCCTTGCCAGCTTTGGATTTTGAAATAGCAGGAAATGTGGTGGGATGAATGACCTGGTGCAACCATACTTAGGTCTCAAGTATAATAGCAGTATTCAAATATTTACAGATGGTTCAAGAGATCTAGATACAGGAAAGACAGGAGCAGCAGTGTATATACCGCCTTTTCAGAAATCAATAATAAAAAGAACATCGGATCATTTAGCTGTTAACACTGTGGAACTTTTTGCTATTTTACTAGCTCTCACGTGGATAGAGGAGGTTGGGCCTAATCAATATATCATCTGTTCAGACTCAATGGCATCTTTAATTGTAAGTATTGCAAATTGCAAATCTGTTTGTATGCCAGACTTGATTTTTGAGATTTTTCATATTCTGTATAGACTACAAAATCTTAACATAACAGTATGTTTTCTGTAGATCCCATCTCATTTTGAAAAAGAAGGCAGTGAAGAAGTTGATCGCATGGCTAAAAGAGCTCTTAAGTCAGAATTACAATGGGCAGTTCCTTGAGTGAATGGTAATTAAATGTATAATCAAAACAAAAATCAGCAAATTATGGCAAGCACAATGGGAAAAGGAGGCCAAAGGTCGTTTTTTAGATAAATTGCAGAAACAAGTGATTACACGGTGGCATGTTGGTTTGAAACGAAGGGGAGAAACAGTGATCACTGGTTTAAGAGTTGGGCATACATGTCTCAATCACAATCTCAGTCATATAGGGAAACATCCAACAGGTCTGTAATGGCAAAAAATAGTATCTCAGGGTTTCCATAATAAAGAAGACTTGAGTCCCAGAAGGCGTTTAAGTATTTAATTCAAACATGTCTGGCCAGAACACGGAGGGGACAGAGTTACTCGTGCATCACCCTAACCAACCTTTCTAACCTTTCTGCAATTACTGTGACAAGAGAGAGACTGTTGAACATGTATTGCTAGAATGTGAAGCATACAGGTCAGAGAGAATTACATTGTTAGAAGATGTCAAAGCTTTAGGGTACACAAATCTATCAATAGAGGGTTTACTATCTTTTCCTCTGTAAAACCATCAGCATGGCCAGCTCTTGTGCAATATTTAAAGAAAACAGGCATATTCAATATAATTTAAGATTACACCCCCTTTATTTATTTATTTATTTATTTAATAGATATAGGCTAAGCGTCTAATTCCGCATTGAAGCTCCACACCCTAAACAGTTGGTGGCGGTAATGAACAAAGTTGGTATGCCAACCGCCAATACATTTAAATAATAATAATAAGATCTAAGGCAAGGCAAGGCAAGGCAAGGCAATTTTATTTGTATAGCACACTTTCAACAGCAGGGTAATTCAAGGTGCTTTACATGATTTGGTGATTTAAAAGAAACACATAAAAGAAACACACATTACACATGATACACAATAAAGCAAGAGAAAAATAAAAAAAAAGCAAGAGAGCATGAACACATTTCATACATATAACATCAAGCATTTACTCAAAGGCAATTCTAAACAGATGGGTTTTTAGTCTCGATTTAAAGCAGTTTAGAGTTTCAGCAGCTCTACACTCGTCAGGAAGTCCGTTCCAGATAAGGGGAGCATAGAAACTGAAAGCTGCTTCTCCATGTTTAGTTCTGAGTCTAGGGATGGTTAGTAGGCTAGAGTTGGAGGACCTGAGTGGTCTTGGTGGTTGGTACCATGACAACAGGTCTTCAACATATTTTGGTGCTAAGCCATGTAATGATTTATAAACTAGTAAAAGTATTTTAAAGTCTATTCTCTGAGCTACAGGGAGCCAGTGTAAGGACTTTAGAACTGGGGTGATGTGCTCTACTTTCCTGGTTCTAGTGAGGACGCGAGCGGCAGCGTTCTGGATCAGCTGCAGCTGTCTGATTGACTTTTTAGGCAGACCTGTGAAGATGCTGTTGCAGTAATCAATCTGACTAAAGATAAACGCATGGATGAGTTTTTCTAGGTTGTGTTGCAAAATCAGTCCTTTAATCCTAGAGATGTTCTTCAGGTGATAGAACGCTGACCTTGTTATTGCCTTTATGTGACCCTGGAGGTTCAGGTCTGAGTCCATTACTACACCTAGGTTACGAACCTGATCAGTAGTTTCTAGCTGTATTAATTTAAGCTGTGTGCTGACTCTTGATCGTTCCTCCTTGGGTCCAAAAATAATCACTTCAGTTTTGTTTCTATTCAGCTGGAGAAAGTTATGGCACATCCATCCATTTATTTGGTCAATGCATTGATTTAGGGTTTGAATGGGTTCAGAGTCACCTGGTGACATTGTAATGTAGAGCTGAGTGTCATCTGCGTAGTTATGGTAGCTAATGTTATTGGTCGCTATAATCTTGCCTAGTGGGAGCATGTAGATATTAAATAAAAGGGGCCCCAGGATGGAGCCCTGGGGCACCCCACATGTGATTTCTGTTCGTTCTGATGAAAAGTTTCCTATTGAAACATAGAAGTCCCTGTTCTTTAGGTAAGGCTCGAACCAGCCAAGTACTGTACCAGAGAGTCCGACCCAGCTCTCCAGTCGTTCCAATAAAGTATCATGATCAACAGTGTCAAATACTGCACTGAGGTCCAACAGAACCAGCACTGTGGTTCTTCCACAGTCTGTATTTATGCGGATGTCATTAAATACTTTGACGAGGACAGTCACTAAGAATCTAAGTGAAAACTCAAGGGAACTCTGGAGCACGAACAGAAACCAAAACTGGAGGAATGAGTTAATATTACTTAACTAGGGAAACATAAATGAATAGGTGGGCACAGAGACAAAAAGGTGAAAATATCTAAGAGCAAGAAGAAATACAGAAACAAAAAAGTGCCAGAAATAAAAACAAGGAATAAACTAACATGATAATAAAACCAAATAAGAAAAAGAACTAACTAAAACACAAACACCTAACATCATGACAATTAAAGGACATTACTTAAAGAGGGGGTATTATGCAAAATTGACTTTCTGAAGCTCAATATCCTGAGAACCTGTCTTTCCCTCATTAAAAACATACCTGAAGTGTTGCTCTGACCCATTCACTCATGTTAGAGTAATCTTTGAGTCTCTGCTAGTAGTTCTCGGGGTTGCTGAAACGCCTGCTCCCACCTATCCCCGTCTTTTCCACCCATCTCCTCCTCTAACCTGATATACTCAGCCGAGAGCCTCGCCCCTGTAGAGCTCCCCTACCCCTCCCCACCTCACAACTCCGGCTGAGTCCCAGGTGTAGTAATTATAACACACCAGCTGCAGCTGCGTGTCTTTTGTGGGATTTTTTTCCGACTCCGTGCATGCTGCGATGATGCACAGTATGTGACGAACTGAAGGGGGAGTGTCAGAAAGAGTAGGGGGGTCTTAGAGAGGCACAGGTGAAAATCAAGGCATCCAATACGGAAGTAAATTTCTTTAAGGTGGATTTGGATATATGACAGACTTTTAAAAGACTTAAGGTGACAGTTTTATTGGAGTGTGCTATAGAAGGGTAAGGTGCCTGGAAGAAGCATAATACCCCCCCTTTAAATATTTTACATAATGTTGAAAACTTTGAAGGTTATTGACACAGATATTTGCTGTCCAAGCTAAGTAAAATTGAGTCTTTCCTCACTTTCTTTTTTTCCTACAGAAAGTCAGAGTTTGTTGAAACATTTTAAGAGGTGTTGATCAATAGTTGTTTGCACTTTCCAAAGGTCTGTAAATCTTTCAGGGGATTTTAGTCTTGACTTATTTACTGTCCAGGACATGATCATTTTCAGTAAAAATAAAGGCTATGCAACTTGTTTTGTGTGCTCCCAGAAAAAAGCTTTTCAGCCCTTACAATGTCATTCACACAAGTCAGATATGGCCCACCCAGGTCCCAAAGCTTATTGCCATGATAAGAGATACTTTAATACGACAGCATACTTCCTATTGCTGTTAATTTTAAAGGGAGGAGGAGGAAGGAGGTCTGTACTAATTACAAAGAATGGCTGACAAAGCCAGCGCTGCCCACAGAGAGCAGGGAGAGCGATGCCTCCTCACGCTGCGGTCTGGCTTTAATGAAGACCCCCCCGACTTCTCCTCAATCTGCTAGGGTATGTGGCGGCTGGTGCTACTGTTTTCCAGTAAGCCAGGAAAACACTGGTTGATTTAAAGCTTCATTACAAACCCAGTTTAACCTATGACAGCTGTGTTTCAGGACTTTGGTTTACTAATGACTCAACTGATTTCAGTAGTTTAACAGTTTTACCTTTTTGTATTTGTTTTTCTTTTCTTCTTAGGTGGCAGGCAAATGTATGCTTCTCCTTTTTTGTTACCCATACAGTCTCTAGTTCCCGTTCTTTACCCCTTCACTTATTTTGCTCTGTCTTCCTGTCTATCAATGGGGCATCAGTGTGTTCCATCATCAGAGTGGAAGCTCTGTGATAGGGGTTAATGGATTGGGCAGGATGAAGCATTGTGTCCTGTTGTCAGAGACCGCCATTTGTTTTGTGTGGGATCAATGAGGAGATATGGAGTCGAAGCCTGCTGGAGATGATGGACTAACGTCTCACCGCAGAAACCAAAAGAATCTGTCAGTGGGAAAACACATCACAGCACAGCATCAACTCTGCCTAGTCTAGATTTTCTTCAGAAAAATATTTACAGGCGTTAGGCAAGAAGCAGTAGGATAAGAATTTTATGACACTTTAATGCCTCGATTTAATGCAAACTAAAGTAAAACAACAACAGATGTTAATTCTATTCTTGGTGGATCTGATGGTGGCGAGAGTGGGATGGTATTCCTATTCCCTAATGGTGTTTTTTAGCCTTGGGGACGTGTAGAGAGACTATTTTTCAGTGCCTATACTGTAACCATATTCACTCGACGGGAAACTGATGATGTGGATGACTGCAGCTGCTCTCAATTTAAAGCACTTTTATGAAAGTTGAACAGCTGAATGGCAAAAAACACTGATTTGTTACTTTTGTTTAATGTCCAATGATTAACACTTGCTTGCATCACATGTAAAAATGAAGAAATCAAAGGGCATTGCAAAGGTATTCACAACACCTTTTCCGATTTAGCCACATTATAAGACAAAGTTTGCCCATTTTCTTTGCAAAATAACTCAACTTCTATCACAGTCTTGCCACAGGTCATAAAAAGCAAACAGTTTTTTTCAGATAGTTTAAATCACTTTTGATATTTGAAGGCGAACCTCTGCTCAGTCTCAAGCCGTTTGTTGCCTCTGACATGTTTTCTCGTGGGATTGCTCTGTATTTAGCTCCATTCATCTTCACATTAACTCCAACCAGCTACCCTGTCCCTGCCAAAGAAAAGGGCAGATATGATGCTGCCACTACCATGTTTTACTACGAGAATGTTGTTTTCAGGGTGATGTGCAGTTTCATTTGTTGACCTCATTGAACATTTACCATATGGGTAGAACATTGCTGTGTTCACTATGGTTTGGTGGAAAACATCAAATTGGACTATTTCTTTCTTTCTTTCAAAAGTGGCTTTTGTTTTCCACTCTTCCACAAAGGTAGTATTTGTGGAGAGCACAACTAATAGCTCTCATGCCAAAAGATTCTCCTACTTGAGCTGTGGATCTCTGCACCTCCTCCAGAGTTATCATGGCTCTCTTAGCTGCATCTCTGAATGAGGCTCATCTTCCCTAGCCTTGTCACTGTAAATTAACAATCATGTCTTGGTAAATTGTCAATCGATGGTTAGAACTTGAGTTGTTTAAAATTAGGTTCGTTTCACTAGCTGTAGCTATCCAATTTCTTTGAGGATTTATACCCTTTTCTACAAATGAGTTCTGATATTACATCTTTCTAGTGAAAGTCTAGAAGGTCTTAATGATAACTTCACAGAACTCAGCTCAGAACTATCCCTTTAAGTTTGTACATGAGAACAATTTACCTCCATTACCCTTCCAAAATCAGAATTACAGCAGCTGCTGGATGCAAACCAGTTCCAGTGCAGGGCACTCCTCCCACCTCTGCATGACCAGAGCTTGACCCAGCTGTCTGACAGAAGCTGAAAACTATCTGGTCATGCGAGAAGCATGTCCTATAGGAGAAAGAAAAAGAAAAAGAAAAGCAAGAAGCTAGTAACTATATGCTCTCTCCTCCTTCAGGGTTCTCTTATGCTTTTTTTTTTTTTTTTACAGACCCTGGGACGGTTAGACTTTCCAAAGCTGCCGTGCAGAATCAGGATCCAAACAGGCCATTTGGGTGGAGGATTTAGACACCCTCAGTTTGTTTATTTTATTCAGTCCTGCATCATTTATCATGACTGGCGGGGGGGCTTGGGTTTGAATTGACAAACAGACATGTGTTGCTGGTTGTTCTACTTCTCACGCAATCAGCTGCCTATATTATTACTCAAAAACATCAGATTTCAATGCAGAGATTCCTTCCGAAATGACTCCCTTACCCCTCTGGAGCTCAGATCCCATATTCATCAGTTTAAAGCCTTTCATGCTAGTTATGAAGCTGGGCATGCTGCCATCACCTTGTAGAGCTCTGATTGAGTTTAACTGTTCTCTCACCCCTAGCCTGCCCCTTGTTAGGTAAAGTGAATTTTACAAATGACTGGTGTGGGCTAATGCGTACTTTTACAAGCCTGATAAGAATAATGGCCTGTCATAAATTTGGAGTCGTCCTGATCTTATGAGACAGGCTGTAAATGAGTTATGAATTATGACTAAGACACACTCATAGTTTATTGGTGAAAGCACTCTTTGAGAAGGCGGAGTGGAGTTCACAGTGTGTGAATGGAGCACTTCACTAACTCATCACATGCATAAAAATATGCACACATAGACAGCTTATTGTGGAGTAGATTTACTTTGAAAAGACAGAACATGAAGTCAAATTAAAAGAAATGTGGAAAACATGTCTGTAACTGTAAAGGAATGCTCCTTTCAGCCCAGAGTAGAGGTAAATTAAAACCTATTCAATCTGATTGTCCTCTGGCAGAAGCCAAAACTAAAGAGAAGAAATCTTGTGAAAACAACATAAGGAGAAATATTCAGAATTCTTGAGCTGTTTTATATATTTTATGATTGTGTGTGACACATAGTGCATAACTGTAAAGCCAGAAGAAAACTACATACAGACCCTTTCCAAAAAATTAGAATATCATGGAGAAGTTTATTTATTTCCATAATTCCATTCAATAATTCAATAATTTGGGCTTCCAGCTCATAAAACCCATGAAAACAGGAATTCAAAAAATTTGAATACTGTAAAGAAATCACCATTTACTTCTCAGTTTTTGCAGAAAAAAAAAGAAAGAAATTAGGATCACATCAGATCAATCAAAATATGGCTTTACCTTGGTTCAGTTGTCTCAGTTAGGTACTATATGAGGAAGACTGGAGACTTGACAACTGGCCAGAAGACCATCAATGATAGCCTCCATAGGATGGGTAAGCCACAAAAGTTATTTAGCTAAGGAGGCTGGCTGTTCAGAGTGCCGTGTCCAAGCATATCAATGGAAAGTCTAGTGGAAAGGCAAAATGTGGCAGAAGAAGATGAACCAGCAAAAGAGGTGACCAGGGGCTTCAAACAGAGAAGATTCATGAATCTGGCAGAGAGTGGAATGAGGTGGGAGTCACAAAGTTCAGCATCCATATACTCCGGTTCATAAAGGTATCCCTGGCGTTGTGCTAATAAAAGTTTCTTCTTCATCCGATCCATCTGGCATTGTGCTAAAATGAGTTTCATCATCAGATGTTTCGTAATCAGACATGTTGTCTGCATTTAACAGTGGAACAGCTGACGGGAGGAGCACAACAGTTGATGCTGGCCGCAGCGCGGATTGATTGAATGCAAAGAAAATAGTGCAGAGTAATAATGAGTTGCGTATTTTGGCCGCCGTTTTTTTTTGTGATGCAAATGAATCATGTTTTCAAACGCATATAGTTTTCTAAAGCAAAACGGCACAGTTTGTCGGCCCCCGAAACTAGCCGGGACTACTTTCTTGAAAGACTTCTAACGGCCAGAGCTCTGACCAGAAGGTGACCGCAGATATGGGTCGGTGTATATGCTGTTGTGCCACAGATAGGTAGGTTTTGGCTATGAATAATTATGAATAATTGCTTAGGGGAATTATTACTCAGATTAATAATTTTATGTAAAAATTACCTCGTTTAGGGCACCACCTGGATTCCAGGAATATCAATAGCCAAATTGTTCAGTCTCAGTTTATGTTTATGATTACCTGCCTGATAAGGCTGAGATAATTAAACAATATATGAAGGAATAAGTTCTTGGCGTACCTGAACAGCAAGTTACTACACATGTAGGTGAAATACCAACAACAGTTTTCCAAAATACAAGAGTTTATTACAACAAGAATTCACTTTCAGTTAACAAGTAAAACAAGTAAAACACAACTAAACTACTAAGAAAAGAATAACGATAATAAATCTCACACTCCGAAGTAAAACAGTAAAAGTGATAAAAATGCACAAAAATAGAAACAAACAATAAATTGATAATGATGTCACAGTTCAGAATGACCAAGGCTTGTATTGAACAGTGTTGGGAATAAAGCTAAGTTAGTTTTAAACTAATTGCGATTAGTTTAAGACTAATTAGCAGATTCTGGTTTGTTTTCAAACCACCAATTCACAATGCAAAGCAGAAGTGAAGAAAAACATTGTTTGGAAGAAGCAATGTTTCATTAAACCATTTACTGAATTAGAAATCAATAAGCTTTAGATAATTGATTCTATTTAATGGATCGGTCACCGCAGTGATTGATCTAATTTAATATTTAGACTTTATGTTGACGTTACCAATTATGTCGATCTAATTTAGTATTTTGACTTACCAAGAAGGCGGTCTCAAAGATGACTTAAAAGATTAGTTTTAGTGTTTAAACTATCTGTTTAAAGCCGATCTCTATTTTGAATAGCATTAACAGCAGTCTTTATTGTTCATGAGTCAAATACCATCAATGGCGGGCCCACGTGGTTCACTAGAGCATGTAGCTTACAGCTAACTCACGTGGCGCTGCTTAAAGTCGCTCTGGTTCATTTATTAAACATCAAACCAAGAACAACTGTCGGATTGAGTAACTCAGGTTGCAGGATATAAAACGATTTTCCATCGGAAACCTCGAGAATCACTGTTTAAACATCCAGGCCGATCGGCCTGTTTGTACCCGAACAATAAATTAAATCTTACACAAAGTAACAAATCACAGTGAAAATAAACAACCCTTAATTCTTGTTTAAACTAACCTAATCTCGCCTCTGCCCAGACAGACCTTATTGAACGGTTAAAGTTCTCCAGGTTGCTCTGTGGATGATGGGCGAAGCTAACACAACGTTAGCCCACAGGCTAGCCACAGCTACAGTCAGTTAGCAGTGGGAGGATTATAGCTGTTGAATCGCGGGTAGCATTAGCTCGGAACGTCGTGTCGTCCTCTTCGGCTTGCTAAACAGCGATCAGCTGCACCGACACAGTACCTTCTCTGCAGGTTCAAGATAGCATTGTCCCAGGCTTTGTCGCGGTGGGGTAACGCTCCAGTCTCGACCCGGTTCTGTGGCATTCAGTAGCTGTTAGCGGCTCGCTTCATACGGCAGCATCTGTTCAGAAAGCACAGTGGGGTTTATCTCAAAACACTGGGTTTGATTCACCTGATTGATCAGCAGTATTGTCGTCCTCGGAGTGAGTTCCTCTCAGAACTCGCGTCTTTTCCCTCGCCAGCGAAGGAAGGGTTGGATCTCTCCTGGCGCTGTTTGGCTGAAAGCCAGAACTGGAGAGGGTTTGAAAATCTGTGGCGGTGCCTTATATAACCTCTGGTCTTCTTCTCCTCCTGTCAGAGCTAGAATGTGGGTTAGCGCCACCCAATGGCTGTGTGTCCCCAACAATGCACTATGCTGATGGTGAGGATGGGATACAACTTCATATCTAAAAATGCAAACTATCCCTTTAAGGAATTAAAATTAGATTAACAATATTAAAAAACATAGCACGCTAAATATGGCTGTAATTAATTGATCGCAATTAAAGCGCTAATTTGACACCCCTATGTATTTTAATCTGAGTTTAAAACCCGCTGTTCTGTGAGGGCCTCAGTGGTTTATTAGAGAATATTAGTAAACAAAAAGTATCATAAAGACCAAGGAACGCAATTGACAGCTCTGTGATTTAATTTTGAAGACATTTAAAGCAGGATTAAGTTGGAAAACAAGACCTCTGTTGAATCCATTATTTGAAAATGGAAAGAGTGTTACACAAAAACACCTGCAATCCTACTAAAACATAAACTGACAGGCCTAGCAAGGAGAGCATTGATCAGAGAAGCAGCCAAGAGGTCCAAGACAACTCTGGTGAACCTGCAAAGAGCTGCACATTTCTCCTGATTTTATGTGTAATAGGACTATATCATCTCTAAATTCCCCTTCACAATGATGTACTACTTTATGCCGATACAGTATATTAGACATAAATCCCAATGCAATGCATTGATGTTTGTGCTTCCAACACATGTATAAATGTTCTTTTGCAAGGATAATTTTTACTTATCTGACCTATATGGCCAATTAGGTTGCAGTAGGTCTGAATGAACAAACTTAGAGGGAAGTATTCTGAGTAAAGAACCAAAAAACTTAAGCAATTTGTTCCTGCACAGAAGAGAAAATGTTGTATGACATTTTCAGTCGCAGCTGTTTCTGTGTGGCTAATGTTAAGAGTAGTTTTGATGTTTGACTTGGCCGTCGCTTTCACCTCAAAATGGCAAAAGTCCTAGACATGGGGTTTTATGGCTCATATAGTACACGGGATTGTGTTCATTGCCTGTTTAAGTGGCTATGCCATGTAAAAGCGAGATGAGGTGGGAGCTTTTCAGAGCTGCACAAGAATTAAATTAAAAATTTGCAACCTGTCTGAGTTTACCAAACTGATGAAGTATGTTACCCATTATTTTGAAACTGGTCGGGGTCTTTAAAAGTCAGGAGTGATGATCCCAGAACAAATTCAACACCTCTGAGTAATTCCTCCTCTCAGCTCTCATTTTACCAAGAAAACAGGTTCAAGACCAAGTTTTAGGAATCTTTCTCCCAATGTGGTGGAAAATTTGACCTAAAAGCTTTGGAGAATGTTGTGCTTGGTGTGAAGGGGTGAGGATTGACCATGGTATCGCATTAAGGGGCAAGAGTGGGCAATAATTTTCCTGTCATTTGCTGAATCTGAATTTTTTTTCACTAACTATTTAAAAGTTGAGATTTTGCATATGGTACTATAACTTAAGGATACGAAGAGGTTATTACTGGGGGTGGTAGGTGGGCAAGTTGTTCCAAGGCCAAAATAGAAGGGATTAATAGCCCCTCCAGTGGTTTCTGGCTCTGACCTGGGGATCCCTCCCAGTTGGATGCACCCAGAAAAGCTTCAAAGCCTGATCAGGCATCCTGATCAAATGCCCAAACCACCCAGACTGACATCTTTTTATGCGGGAAGTAGCTCTGCTTGAACCAAGGCTATCTCCAAGGTCATAGAACTTGGTTAGGATGTAGACAGGCCATTAACTTGAGAAGTTTGCATTTTGGCCCAGCGATTTCTTCACAGAAGGAAGTGAATGAACCACTTACATTCACATGTATTTTTGTTACCAGAAATCCGAAAATCCAATATGTTGATTTAGAGCTATGTCTTTTATCAGGGTCATTTTAATAGTATAAACATTTTAAGCAATGGTTCTAAAGCCTGGTCCTCAGGACCCACTGTCCTGCATGTTTTAAGTGTTTCCTTGCTGCCACACGTGACATAAATGAATGGGTGATTAACAGGCTTGATGGGATGATGAGAATGAAGTGCCATCATTTGAATCAAGTGTGCTGGAGCAGGAACACATAAAAAACATGAAGGATTGTGGGCATGGATGATTGAAACTGCTGATTTGAAGGACTTGTTGATTTTTGTCTTTTGAGGGATTTCTGGAGTTTGTTTTTGTATATTTGTGATTGTTGTTGATTGTTTTTTTTTTCCTGGTATGTTTATTTTTCTGTTTGTTTAGCTATTAATGTCCAGTTTTTTCTTTTCCTCTGGACCCCGATTTCTTGCTTTCATCACAGCTGTGTCCCATTAGTCAATCAGAGAGCAGTCAAAATTCCAGCAATCGCCCTCTATTCAACATCTATACCTCCTGATTTTGGGGCATCCAGCCATCTATCTTTTATCCATTTCCTATACTCACCCCCTGCATGGTTGAAGGAAAGCTGGTGCCTATCGCCAGCAGCCAATGGGCAAGAGGTGGGCTGCGCCCTGGCCACATGCTTAACCTGTCATAGGCCAGAGCCATATTTTATTCATGTTAAGTACAGAGCAGTGTTTTTTTAGTTCACACTTGATGCTGAATTGAACTTGTCGGTATACAACACTGCCAACAGCCAAGTCTGAGACATATGCATAGATATATGTGCTATAGTAGAGACCCTCGCCAGTTTTTAAAATTTTCTTCTTTTTTGATGATTAGTAATTTTTTTTCTTTATTCTACTTACAATAACTTATGATAAATTATGTTTTAGTGTTCCCTTAAGTCTTTTAACAAGATGTACTTAAACTTGACATTATACTTGACAATAATCCTCAGGTCTTCCATTCCAGGGGAATTCCTGCACAGCAAACAACAGGGACAGTGAGGCAACAAAGGGCAACTTCTAACATCCATGTAATGAAATCAGCCATCTCCAGGGCCCTTCCAGCTCCAGTGCTACCTCTCCCTGGAGATCTCACTAAGAGGTTAAGCTGCTCTTCCATCCATCCACACAGTTCAGAGGGTAAACTAGCAGAGAAATCGGACACTGGCCTGCTGTGGGTTTCCAGGCTCCTGGGAGTAGGACAGGAGAGGGTTAAAGTCGGGGCAGTCTTCCCAAATGTTTAAAAGTGGCCTTTGATTACCCCCCATCCATGTGTAGTGTCTTGCTGAAGAGGGAACCTGACACTGGCGTTGTTATTGAAGTGCCGCTTGAGGGGCTGATAACGGGTCTCATCAGCAAAGATTCAGAGTGGGGGCTGTCTCTCAGCTTCTATAAAGGACAGTGGCAGGTGTGTGACAGATCTGTGCACTGAGGGACGTTTGGGACCCCCCAGAGATGACAGCCTCTTGGTTTGCTTCAAAAAACTGATTCGATCCCTGGCTGTTGGGAAAGGGCACTCATGTCTTCTAAAACAAATCTTGCATAAAATAAATTGTTTCATCCCTTGGATCCTTCATCGATTTGAGAAAAGTAAGGAGACATGAAAAGAAAAAGTCATAAATCTTTCCCTCTCCTACCAGACTCAGTCTCATAGTCAGTCTTACTTAGAGATCTAGAATTTTCTCTTCAGTCTAAACTTTATTAAAGGTGTGTTATCTTGAATTTCTACTTCATGCATAGCGTTAGCATTAAGCTCCTGTTGGTATAAGAAGTGTTTGGCAGAAGATGAAACTCAATGTAGAGGGATACTTTTTTACATTATTTATATGAGATGTGGCAGTGGGCTGCGATGGACTGGCAACCTGTCCAAGGTGTACCCTGCCTCTCGCCCGATGAATGCTGGAGATAGGCACCAGCCCCCCGCAACCCTGCATAGGATAGACAGTATAGATAATTGATGGATGTGTCGGTGGGTGGCTTTTCCGCACAGAAACACTGCAGAACTTTGCTATTACACTTGTTTGACAACTGCACCAGATGTGTTGTTTAGCTTGGTTTTTGGTGACAAGTTGTTCATGTAATATCTGGATAATATATAACAACTAACAGCCATTGGATACATCTCCAAGACCACACAAAAACCCATACATGCAAATACCAACATCTGAGAGAATTCTTTTTGCTTGGACTGTTTAAGGAAGCTGGTATACCTGGAAAAAGTCCACATATGAGAAAGACCAGAGGGCTGTTTCACAAAACGAGCTAATCTCAAAAACCAGGCTTACTTCGACAACCCCGGGTTAATATCTCAAAATTTGGTTCCACGAACGAGGTTAACCTGAAGCCCCGCTTAGTCGCTATGGGGACATATACTCTTGAACAAGCCTGCTCCATGGCAGGCTAGCTGCCTGGCTTACTTTAGCTTGATAAATATATGATTGGACAAGCTATGTGAAGTCACACTGTCGAGCTGGGATTGTTCTGCTGCTGTTCTCTCTCTCTCTCTCTCTCTTTCACACACACACACGCACACACCTTCCAATATAAATGATTATGGACAAAATGACACAACTTTACCTTTACCTTTGAATACAAACAGCCCGGTGTTATGTCAGTCTAACCGTGTCACAGAGACTCCATACAGGCGTCTGAGCGGCAGAACTCGCACTATAATGAAAACTGGCCAGCTTTAAAACGCATGAAATCAACCCCAGCCTTTTCTCCGAGGAAGAAAAAACAAAAGAAACTCCGGCACAGAGAAACCTCTGAACCCAGAACTGCCGCTTCTGCTAAGAGTAAACAAAAGAGGTTTCAGCCAAAAAACAAGAGATATTTCTCCACCTGGAATCCCGCTGAAAAACAGATTCGCTGCCTTGAGTTCCCGGAAAGATGACGCAGCCCCCGGGACCAGTCAAAGCCACCATGAGAAACCCAGCCACATCAAACGGACACATACCAAAGTAAGAGCGCCCCCAGCAAAGACTGTTATCATACAAGACGGATCAATTAATGGAATTGAGGCTTTTTGTAGCAAGAATACCAAAGTTTATAGCTGCTACAAAAATACAGTGAGAGAAATATCTGAAAAAAACCCTAAAATCTTGGACCAACATCCTGCTTTGGAAAAGCTCGTCATTCACGCTGGATCAGCAGATATCACGATGAGACAATCAGAGATTCTGAAGAGAGACTTTTCTGATCTCCTACAGAGACTTGATGGACTTAACGTAAACATCCTCATCAGCGGACCAGTCCCTGAAGGTTCTTCCTGTTATTGGTTCTGATCTTGTTCAAATAGTGAACTCATCACTGCTATCAGGTGTCTTCCCTCAGGCTTTAAAAAAGCAGTTATTAAACCACTGCTAAAGAAGAAAAATCTGGACAACACGTTAATGCAGAACTACAGGCCAATCTCTAATCTCCCATTCATCAATAAGATTATTGAAAAAGCTGTGTTTCAGCAGTTAAATGGCTTCATAACAATGACAAACCGTTTTGATGCTTTTCAGTCTGGTTTCCGTGCTCACCACAGCACCGAGACTGTCCTCGTCAAAGTATTTAATGACATCCGCATAAATACAGACTGTGGAAGAACCACAGTGCTGGTTCTGTTGGACCTCAGTGCAGCATTTGACACTGTTGATCATGATATTTTATTGGAACAACTGGAGAGCTGGGTCGGACTCTCTGGTACAGTACTTGGCTGGTTCGAGTCTTACCTAAAGAACAGGGACTTCTATGTTTCAATAGGAAACTTTTCATCAGAACGAACAGAAATCACATGTGGGGTGCCCCAGGGCTCCATCCTGGGGCCCCTCTTATTTAATATCTACATGCTCCCACTAGGCAAGATTATAGCAACCAATAACATTAGCTACCATAACTACGCAGATGACACTCAGCTCTACATTACAATGTCACCAGGTGACTCTGAACCCATTCAAACCCTAAATCAATGCATTGACCAAATAAATGGATGGATGTGCCATAACTTTCTCCAGCTGAATAGAAACAAAACTGAAGTGATTATTTTTGGACCCAAGGAGGAACGATCAAGAGTCAGCACACAGCTTCAATTAATACAGCTAGAAACTACTGATCAGGTTCGTAACCTAGGTGTAGTAATGGACTCCGACCTGAACCTCCAGGGTCACATAAAGGCAATAACAAGGTCAGCCTTCTATCACCTGAAGAACATCTCTAGGATTAAAGGACTGATTTTGCAACACGACCTAGAAAAACTCATCCATGCGTTTATCTTTAGTCGGATTGATTACTGCAACAGCATCTTCACAGGTCTGCCTAAAAAGTCAATCAGACAGCTGCAGCTGATCCAGAACGCTGCCGCTCGCGTCCTCACTAGAACCAGGAAAGTAGAGCACATCACCCCAGTTCTAAAGTCCTTACACTGGGTCCCTGTAGCTCAGAGAATAGACTTTACAATACTTTTACTAGTTTATAAATCATTACATGGCTTAGCACCAAAATATGTTGAAGACCTGTTGTCATGGTACCAACCACCAAGACCACTCAGGTCCTCCAACTCTAGCCTACTAAACATCCCTAGACTCAGAACTAAACATGGAGAAGCAGCTTTCAGTTTCTATGCTCCCCTTATTTGGAACAGACTTCCTGATGACTGTAGAGCTGCTGAAACTCTGAACTGCTTTAAATCGAGACTAAAAACCCATCTGTTTAGAATTGCCTTTGAGTAAATGCTTGATGTCATATGTATGAAATGTGTTCATGCTCTCTTGCTTTTTTTTATTTTTCTCTTGCTTTATTGTGTATCATGTGTAATGTGTGTTTCTTTTATGTGTTTCTTTTAAATCACCAAATCATGTAAAGCACCTTGAATTACCCTGCTGTTGAAAGTGTGCTATACAAATAAAATTGCCTTGCCTTGCCTTGCCAGGCAGTCACAGACGACCACCGCTCCAGAGGCATACGTTAAAATACAAAAATAAACAGTGGATAAATATGATAAGACTAAGTAGTAAAACACTGATAAAATATAAGCAAGTAAAACAATGTGAGCAACTAAACAGACAATAATAAATCATAATCAGCTAAAAGCTAGACTAAAAAGGAGAGTCTTGAGCCTGCTCTTAAAAACATGGACATTCTCTTCGGCTCCATTTAATCTTTCCTTGCTGCCAGAAACATTTTCTTCCACCCATGTCGCTCCAGACACCAAGCATTATTAATAATTATAATATATATCCCTTTTTGTCTAAGATGGACCCATAAAATTATCATGCTGTCCTGTCTAAATATGTTAACCTTGAAGTACCTTACAACTGGTAAAAAAATACATATATAAAAGGACATATTGTATTAATGTGACTTTACATTTTGAAGGCTTGATACTGTTCTTATTTAGTTGCTAAATATTTTTACATCCTTACTTAAATCACGTTCTTACACATTTAACTTGTCAGCTATTTTCTGTCATGTGTTATATATTTGTTTTTAATGATTCACAACAAACTCCAGATTATCTTGCCCTACTCAACGAGGTAATATGATTTATTGACATAAATTTAAAAGTTTACAGTCAGAAGCGATTCTCAGCACTCACTGAGTGTCACACTCTAAATCGTCCGTGCAGCAACACTATCTACTGCAGAACACCTGTAGTACAATTTAGCATGTAAGCAATGATTCACATTATTATACAATGACCCTTACACGTTTTTTTATGCAGCTGGTGTTCCCCTTATTGGTTATATGATGTATTTGTGATGCTCATAGGCTTGCATCAATAATTCTTGCTCTGCCTGGGAGAAGAACGTGGCTCTTTCCTTTCTTTCCATTCTGACTTATCTAGCATTGATTGACAGGGGCTGCCTTTAATGTAGCGTGGACATACATGAGCCTGGCTTGTCATGCCTGGCTTGAATTAGCGGGGATTAAATTTACCTGAAATTCGTTCGTGGAACCGAATAAGCCTGAAGTGAACTGTTACGCTAATTCAAGTGAGGCTATTTCATATAAGCCTCGAATCTTTGAGCTTGCTTTGTGGAACAACCCTCATGTCCGTAATTAAAAACCAGAACTCAGTGCTCAAAGTGCAGTGTGAGATGTTCAAAGCCTAGGACATTGTTATCTAACTTGGTCCTGCTTTAGATTTCTCTGTGACTTTATCTTGGACCTGTCTGGTGTTTTTTCCTTGTGTATGGCTTTCTGAGACTAAATAAAACACAGGTGGACTCCGTGTACTAATAATGTGACCTCTAGGTATTTTCTTGCCCTGCAAATAATTTAGGGACATAAGAATCAGATTTTTGTTTGACTATAAATCATTTTCCATCTACTCCATGGTATGCATGAGTTTGTGCTGGTCTATCACGTAAAATCACAATAAAATAGACTGAGGAGTGTGATTGTGATGTGACAAAATGTGAAAAAGATCAAGTGGTGTGAACCTTTTTGTAAAGCACTGCTATCTGTAGATTGTTGTAAATTCTTACTTTGAATTGGTTCTATTGTTTTACTCAATTTGTAACTCTGTTTGGTTATTAGAAGTATTACAATACTAACAATGGTAAAGGAGCACCAAAAGGAGGCTCACAACAAGAAATGGAAATCAGAGGGGGGGTTGAAAGATAAAGGGAATGAATCCTCAAGTCTGCAACTCAACCACAAGTGGCATCATTGTCATCACCTTGTTCTGATTTCATTTCATCTCTTGGCGCCACCAGTGTAGGCAATATCTAGGTATTGAGTTACAGGAGGCCCACCTCTTATTATTTTCATGGGAACTCAAGGACAATCCGTCTTGCGCAGAGATGAGAGGATATTTATATGAATGCACATAATGTTGTGTTCCCAGTACTCAGGGACATTTAACGCCTATCTCCGAATAGCATCAGAGGCTTTCAGCTCGACAGAGTCATTAATATCGGAAGGGTTTATGTGTTTCATATTGCCTTTATGCCAGCTGAGACCGCATGCTTGATGAGCTGGCTAGTGTAGTACATGATGCACCATTTTATATATTTTTCAGAGCCTCATTCAGTGTGAACCTCAATCCCTTTGTGTCCATAAAGGTCAGTTGAAAAGCAACCTCATGGGGTATTTGCTTTATTCTCAGAGCTTTTGTGATATGTTTTATTTTCTAAAAAAAGGTGAGCTTGTTTAGTTATGATTTCTTTTGATTCATTCGAAAACTTCTCTTGTGTTAATAGAACTTTAATGGCTGTGCTAATTAAAACAGTCTTATCTACAGAACAATGTCGAAATACGTGTTAAAAAATTGGCAGGTTTTCACTATTCCTTTTGTAAATTTTTTATTCCCTATGTCTGATTGTTACTTCTCCTTTTATCCGATTTGTGTGTTTAAATAGACCTGTACATCAATATTTTATTGACATTCTTTTTATATTGAGCATTTTAGGATGTCTAATTTAGCTACAAGGGCCCTGCAAATTTGCTTTTTACTCCATTCTTAGAATACAACAGGCTTGGACTTCCCTTGGAACTTCCATCATAATTTTCTCAAGCCATTTTCTTCTTCTAGTCATTTCCACTCATCTACCAGGGTAAAAACAGATTACAGGGATATAAATTTATAACAGCAAATGGGTTTGACAGGAAGTTGCGTGCCAAGCATTTTTGACTTGTTTAATCTTCCTGAATACATTTATTTCAGGCATCCCAGTTTAACCTCCTTTACAATTTTTAACTGTAAAATATTTTGAATTAAAGACTTCTGCTTTTTGCCAACTGTATCGGCTGAAGGAGTAAAATGTGTAGGTGAAGTAATAATGTATTCTTTTAAACAGAGATGCACAGAGAAATGGGTTGGTGAACCAAATTGGCCAGTCTCCAGCTTGGTTGGCCTTGACCATAGAGCGGCTGGTCAAAAAATCTACAAATCTTTTTTTTGTTCCATCAGTGAACACTCAATGCTATGCACTTTCAGGTCACACTGACAACGCCCTATGGCATGAAAGTTCTTACGCCCCATGTGGGGTGCCACTTATGTCATGGAAACAAAATATCTTCTTTCTTCCATAAGGATGACGCTAAAGTCTGGATCAGCATTTCTTATATTTTATTACGGACAGTGAAGTTGGGAAAACTGAACTTTCGGGCAGCAAACGCGGGGCGTCAACCAATCAGAGCGACTCTTTGTACTGATGTAGTTACTCCTTCCATGGGTGGAACGGCAAGTTTTTCATTCAAGATGGAGGATCAATTAACCGTCGCTGTGTGTAATGTTCATGAATTGTAAGACCCGTCTTCGTCTTTTTACAAAGACAGGAAGAGATCGGATCTTATTTGGAGGAAGATATCGGAGGATATTGGAGTGCCAGGTAAGCAATTAAATATTTTTCTTTTGACTTTCTTATGTGTTTAGACGACGTTGTCTGGCTTGTGTGGCTTCATTAATTAAATAAACCCAAGCCACTCGACATGATCCGCCATGTTGTGAACAACTAGCAACAGACAAATCCACGCCTGCACGCTGACGTAATGACGTGATGCGCTGATGCTCCGACGCGCTGACGCAGACTACAAAGTGTGCAAGCAGCTGGGTTTTAATTTTAAAGCGTCGACTTTCGTCCGTTTGAGCGATTTGACGCCTGGACGCGCTGACCGGTGTGAACGTGCCATAAGATAACAGCCATCTGCTTCTGGCCTACGGACCCTCGCTTGGGAAACTGTGTTTTGAAAGAGATTCTATTCAGTAACACCCTGACTGAATGGAGAATGATTGGGTTTTGGAAATTAGTTATGCTGACGAATAAAATACACCCTGAAAGTGATTTCAAGGATGGCTCTTAACTAATTTAGAAGTAAATAGGTAAAATAAAGATAGCGCTTCGGGACTGTCTCATAAACAAAAAGCCAGTTCTGAAAACAAGTTTGAAAAGCAGATTCTGAATAAACTGGGGATTTCAGTAAACATGGTTTAAAAGGCGAGTTTTAAAGGAAGAGGTATCGGAAAAGTTTTTTTATTGTAATGATGTCTCAGTGGTTCCAGCAGCACAACTGGAATCCCACAATGATTAATGGGAACTTTAAAACTTACGTTCATAACCTTTGACTTTGGTCAATTTTTTTCCCCAGGTACAGGAGAAGCAGATGAAGGAAGTTCAACCATTGAGTTTTCCTTTATTGTGTATTAACTTCTTATCTCCTCAGCTCTTCTCAAACAGCAATCCTGAGACAGGGGATCAATATTTCCAACAAAAAGAGAGGAGATTGGATTGCTAATGACATATTTGGAGATAATTGGGAGATAATTGGACAGTTGAATTTCGGATTCAATTGGGGTATTGGTCAAATTTGAATATAATCATAATTTTGGTCAGTAGAAGTTATAATATAACGACTTTTTACTAGAAGGGGAGGAGAATATAGGTTTCAAATTCAACTAAACTCAGTCATCAAGATTAAAAGGTTTTATGGGTAAGAGGATCTTTGGGATTTTGGGCATAAAGAAAATATGGATAATTGTTTAAACATAGATGTGATTTACTCTTAATTTATTTCTTTTTGGCTAAATGCATATCTTCCAATCTAGGCCCAGTAAATGAAGCTTGGCTCATTAACATAAGTTGTGGAGTTAATTTAGGATTGCTTGATGCAGCAGCTGCATCAAGTTAATCTGAACAAAACTCTCTCGTCTGCTAATTCTGTCTAACCTAATCTCTGACTTAATCACTTATAATCAACTAACTAATCCTTTGAATTAGCTCACATGTGTTTGGATTAGCATGTTCTAACACTTAATAACTCAATTTGAGGACGCAGAGGCTGAGGAGGATGAGAGGTGGACCTGGGGGGTCACGACATGAAGTAGCTACAAAAGAAGCATGCACAGTTTAACACCAAGTCCAGATTTAATATCTCATTAAGACTTACTAAAAGTGGCTACATAAAATCTCTGTCTGTTGGATTTTTTCTAGAGTCCTGACATATGACGAGACAAAGTGGCAGGGAGGTTCCCAGAACATCTTTTCCCACCAAAATGAATGAAGTGGTGAACAAAAGAAACACCACAAATAGCGTAATAAAGACCCCTTGGTGGGCTTTCGGTTCTGACAAACAAGTTATGTATCAACAAGCTCATCCGAATGGACGATCCCTGGTTACTTTGAGGTAATTCCATTGCCAGCAGGATACATGTTGGATTATAATATGATAGTTTTATCATTGTCTTTTTTTTTTGTCGGCTCTCTTCACACCCATTAGAAATTGTGTCAACATCTTGATATATTTCTGTATGTTTTGGGCATTACTTAAGTGAAAGAAAAAGAAGGGACTGTCACAGCAATATTTCAAGGTTATGTCAATTAATTGATTATTTACATATTACTAAAGGCGTACTGGAGATATGGCATAAAAAGAGATTAGTAGAGTCAGTGAAGAGGCCCTTCACCTAGACTCTAACTGCAGTGAAGAGTGTTTTGATTAACCTTGCAATGAAGACATTACCTGTGATGGAATGGCGACCTGTCCAGGGTGTACCCCACCTTTCGCCCCGTGACTGCTGGAGATAGGCACCAGCCCCCCCCCCCCCCCCCCCCGCAACCCTGCATAGGATGGACGGGCACACAAAATGGATGGATGGATGAAGACATTACATTGGGAGACTGAGGGCAGAAGCTGCTTCTGGAGAGGGCAGACATAATCTGGGGTACGAGTGAGTTTGAGCGTTGGCCCAGACAGTCTCATGTACAGGACTGGCTGTAATAAAATATAGGAAACACCGATCCAGACTTCATCCTCATCTTTATAGAAGGAATAGGATGTTTTCTTCCTACAACACGTCTGGTTAGAAAATAAAACACACTTTAGCCTACCAGAAAAGTCATTGGTTGCTATCTTCATCTTCCTCACTAAAGCCAGTGTCTTTATGTCCTCTAAAAGCTTTTGTCATCTTTTTACTCTGACTTAGTTCTTCCCGCTGCCTCCTCCAAGGTCTCCCCATTGATTCATTGATGTCAAGCTTGTGTGCAGTAGCTATTTCCTTACTTGACGGCCAGGTTGATTATCTTTAACTTAAAAGCTGCATTTCTTTGTGTCTTTTGATGAGGGTGTGTGCATGAAAACTACCATTTTCTTCACAGCATAGTCTTTCTACACATGTCTGTCTCACTTTTGTCCTTCCTGCTAGAGTGCCCCCGGGAGGCCATTAGCCAGTAAAATAATCTATAAATTAGCTGCATGGTTGTATAGGATGCAGGGTCCAAAGTGTGTAAAAAAAGTAGCGGCTTATAGTACGTGTGAGAGGCGGGGTTACACCCCTGGACAGGTCGGCTGACCATCACAGCACTCTGGAGTCATCTATGTGAATACAGATAAAGAATTAAAATGCAAGAGGTGATGAACATCCTTATTGGGTGTGACCAGAAATAATTCTTCTTTACGTTAGTTACTATGCAGAGCTGAGGCAGCTGCCAGCGTACCCTAGCAACACGTACCGTCGAACCTCAAGGGCTCGGAGCACCGGTGGGAGAGTGACCCACAGTGCATGTATCCCAGCATGTTTCGCCCCAATGGTGCCCTTCAGCCCTGTGACCCGCCATAATGAGAGATGAAAAGAGCCATGTGAGACAGCCGGACACAATTGCTCCGGCTTCACATTAAAAAAAGAATTTTCACAAACAGCTCGCACGGCGAGGGCAGAAACATGGGGCAACTTTGGGCCACAGTCAGAGTCGAGACAATCATCCAGAACAGAAGTCATGTTCTTCTTCCCATCACAACAAAAAGGTTTCTGTGTGTCCAAAATACCGTATACCTGCATGTTTTTTAAATACATTGTTATTGATGTTTTCATTATCCACTCCAGTGGTGCAGAATATTAAACCTTCGCTTCGTATTTCAGAAAATACTCATTGACAGAATCCAGGGGACAATTAGTGACTCAAAGGAGCCAAACACCAATCTGTTGCAGCACACCCTCCCTGCACAACTTACCCAATATGACTGGAGTCTCTAAATGTTTTCCTGTCAAATGTCTAAACTTCTCCTCACACAACTTTCCAGAGACCATTTTAAAATATTAAATAAATCATTTACTAAGAATATATGGTAAATATACTGTGAGCAAGATTTGTGTATAGCAACTTGAAAAAAAAAGATGTAAGGGCATTAAGGATGAATAGAAAGGGAAATGACAACTACAGAATGCCACAATAAAAAAAGTGAAGAAAGGCAGGGCACAGGGAGGAGAGTTCAGAAAGACCTGTACAAGTAAGGACAAATGGGAGAAGTACAGGAAAAGAGGAACTAAAGGAAGTATACAAGAAACTAATTGAGCCAGTGTGCAAGGAAGGATAAGGAGATGAGGAAGTATACCATTAAGGAGAATAAGGAAGGACTAACAAAAGTGTAGATGTTCACAGGAGTGGAATCAGACATAAAAAGATGAAAGAAGTACATCAACAAGGAATGGAGTGAGACACAAAGGAAGGAAGAAGGAAAGGAACAAAAAACAGATAGAAAGAAAGAAGATAGGAAGGACGGACAAAAAGAAGGAAGAACACAAGGAAAAAACAAGAAAATAAGGAAGGATATTAAACAGTGCTAGAGGACAGAGAGACACTAGATTTAAAGGGAGATAGGACAAAAGCAAGGATGGACAAAATGCAGAAAGGAAGGCACTTGGAAGAAAAAAGGAAGAACATGCAGGGGGAGGGAGGAAGGAAGGAAGGATAGAAGGAAGGAAGGAACTACACAACATGTAAACAATGGGAGAGACAAAAGTCACCTATCCAGAACTAGAAAACACTGAAATGAAATGAAATGCAATGCCATACTTTTCCAGACTGTGTAGGAACCCTGCATCTCTGAACATGTGAAAAAGCACCATCTGTGCACTGCACACAACAGACAGCCATCATTCCTGCAGTCTCTGGTCATTGTGACAGCAACAGGACTTTAAATCAGTGCCACACAGCTTCAGAGTTCACTATGAGGCGACGGTCCTTAGTAGCAAAGTGGGGGTGGGGTGGTCGGGGGTTTGGGGGGGTGGGGTGAGTCTTCTGGAGAAAGTGAGGCAGATGGTACGAAGGGTTGACAATGGTGCCATTTTCACAGCATATCCTCCACCTGTGGCGTGACGGAGGCTGCTGTCGGAGGGCCTTTGATGCCTGTAGAGATAAATGTAACAGATGAACATCTATCCTACTGGCAGTCTCTGTATCTTTGCAGATTAAGATGTCTAAACAAGAATTGATGTGTGCTTTCAAAACTAACTTGGTGTGAAAAAAAAATTACATGTAAAGCACAATATTAGATTTAGGCTTTCAAAAAAAAAAACAACAGGAAAAGGACTCTAAGATCTCCAAGTGAGCATATGTTAGAGCAGTGAGCAGAAAAATAATAAAGAGCTGGGTGAGTTGTTTTAGGAGGGAGCAGGGGGTTTCCAGTTCAAAGCAAGCAGGGTTGAGGTTCTGTCTTCTTTTTCCTTCTCAAAAGGACTCTGGTCCTGCATGTCTTCCTCTGTAGTCTGCAGACTTTAAAAGCAGCATCATTATCAGCTAAGTGCTTTCTAAATCCTCTCCTGCTCAACTACAGGATGTCTTCAGCATGCTAATCCTCAGGGACACGGATCCGTCACTCCTTGGTCGTTTCTTCATGCCTGGCATGCCTGAGACAGCTGGGAAAACAGTCTCTGGCCCGATGAGCAGCACATGCGTCAGGGACATCACGGCTCTCCTGCATGATGCTTTAGATTGGTTTAAAGTGTTTCAGCATTTTTGCAGATTTCTGGAATGTGCTCTATTTTTACAAGTTTTAGTTAGGATGCGAGCAGCATAGTTCTAGATCAGCTGCAGTTGTCTGACTGACTTTTTAGGAAGATCTGTGAAGACACTGTTGCAGTAATCTCTTTGACTAAAGAAAAATGGATGTTTTTCAACATCTTGCTGGGACATTAGTCATTTTATCTTGGAAATGTTCTTGAGATGATTGAAGGCCGACTTTATAATTGTCTTTATGGTCTGACTCCATTACGATTCCTTGGTGCTGGGGATAAAAAGAAATTTCTCCGTAATGCTGGCCAATTTATTTCATTATTTCAAAATGTTAGAAGTAAGGCAGAACTAATGGTGCGGCCCATTTGTAGTCGGAACTCGGAAATTCCTACTTCCGAGTGGGAACAATCAACTGGAATGGCCCCCTAAGCCTGACTTCCCACTCAGAAAGTCTGAGATATTTTCGTCCTCTGACTTTGACTTTCAATATGGCCGCTACTCGCATCGACAAAAGTAGCTGTGGTGGAAACATGTTTATTTTACAAGACAGACTTGTAAGAATGTGTTTAAAATCAATGTTCCGTAGATCCTACAACTCTAAACTTAACAAAATAAAAGTGGTGTTTGCATATGGAAAGTACAGCTTATAAAGAATTTTGTAATAGGTACTACCAACAATTGCTACCTAGGCCTCGCCATATTGGAATCTAGACTAATCCAACTATGGTAATTGGAACCCTGTTTACTCGGGCATGACGGCAAACCCAGCTCCGGCTTCTGACGTAAATGGAACGCACCATAAGGCACGAGATCAAGAAGAGCTGTCCCGATCTAATGAAATTCTAAAACAGATCAGAAAAAAAGAGCAGCCTGGTCTAAAAAGGGCTACAAAAGGCTATTTTTAAGGTGCTCACAAGAGCTGTTTGATCATATTTAAATGAAAATAAAGAGTTTTTTTTTTTTTTTTTTGATGGATGGCTTTACTTTGGGTAAAAATTGCATCCATTGGAGAGTCCCAGGCTAAAATCACTGCTGACCTCTCAGACATCCCAAAAATATCTTGATGGTCCCCAAGACATTTGGCAAACATATTTTGTGAACTGACAGAACAAATTTTTTGAAAGTGGCTTCCTGTTACATCTACTGGTGACTATTAAACATGGTGGTGGACAAATTGCCATAATTGATTCACTTTGAATTTGGACCTCTAGCATAAAAACTTGAAGGAGAATTAATCATCAATCAAGCATCAAGCATCAATTCTTGGGTTATGCAACACCACAAAGTCCTGGTCTTTTGGAGCGACTAAGTGGCTAAATTGAAACAATTCTGCAAATAGGGGTGGGCCAAGATTTTTCCGCAGTGAGGTAGAAGAGTGACAATGACAGTAATGCCTCCATTTGCACTGCAGGTATCACTGTCATTGTCATAAGTGTCATGTTCAGATCTTACAGGAAGGTCCAAGTGTGGGTTTTACTGTGGCTGTCTCTCTGCATTAAAGTTAATGCAAACTTTGGTGGCATCTGATGTACTTTGCCAAAAAAAGTTAAGAAAGTGTTTAAGAGAAGCTGCACAACCTCACAGAGCTAAGCGAACAGGATCACTGAGACTAAGGCTTACGTTCAAGAGAGGATGAGAGCCGGAGAGGAGCTACAACCTGCAGAGAGGAAGACTGTGGGGGGAATAAGTATAGAGAGGAGCGATAAAGAGGTAATCATCTCCACTCAATGCATATTTTATCCAGTGGGGTTATTAGGAGCAGAGAGATGACTCAAATCCACACAGACACCTCTCTTCTCTTTCTCCCTCTGTATTTCCCCCAGTTCTGATCCTTGGCACATAGCCCAGCTCTCATTCCCAGTCATTGTTACTGTTTCAATGATTCATCCTAATAGCTGATTTATAGTCCGAAGCAATATGCAATGCAATGCAATGCAAAGAATGCAATGAGTTTTAATTAATTGGTTCACTTACCCTTCTTTTTGCTGTTGCACAGGTTTAGAAGCCACAGATAACTGAGTCACTATATATTGTTTATAGATAGGGGGCAGTGTTCTCAAAGGAAAAATGATAAGCAATCCAGCAAATACACTCAATACGTTTCTTTTTAAAATTGGAAGAGTAAAAATAATTAAACCAGTTAAAGACACTTGCTTCTACTTTAATACAAAAATGTATCACTACCAGAAGTATATCCTTATGCTTTACACGGTAAACATTCCGATATCTCTGTAATCTATTGTCTGAATGTACTTTTACCAGATGATATGAAGTAAAGCTATAAATATAATCTCCTAAATATATATAGATTGTTCTACCTCCAAATGCAACCCAACTTTATTTTGTGACACCAGTTAAAATTCCTTTTATCTCATGTTCATGTTCTGTTCTTGCGGTGAACAGACAACCATCTCCCTCTTCATTCAGCACCACGCCGAGGATGAATCTGTTCACCTCCTGCATAGATACAAAAATAGCTCCTAATAATGAAAGATTGATGTTAAGTAAGCTTGTCATTACATGCTGCAGCAGACAATTAGGTGCCTTCCAACATACAGCCAGGCCTCTCTGATTTTGCTGCTCTTCTCTCCAACATTTGTTTCTTGTTTTCCCCTTGCCTCCCAGTTTCTCTGTTCTTCTTCCACACTGTCAGAGTCAGTAAAGTCATTTGGAAAACAGCGTTTTCTTTGGAATCCAAAGAAACAGTGATTCATTCACACCAGTGACAAATCAGATGTGCCTGAAAAATGAAGTACAAAAAACTCCTGGTCATGTGGTGCTACACTAAACTGAAACATGTTTTAACCAAAAGGTTTCATAATGGAAATGTAAAAAATTTGGACATATTCAATATATGGAGGTATACATTTATTTCACTCGTTTAGTCAGAGGTCTGCAATACCTGTTCAATTTAAAAAAAGCAAAACCCAATTCCTAAAAGATAAGGTAATGCTGTAAATGTCATTTAATTTGATTTTTGAAAAGTTTTAAATTGTATTAGTGTCATAGGTATTAAATCTGAGATTTAGTTTATATTTAAGATACTGAAAACAAGAAGCTCTTTGTGTGACATGTTTGTGTCTTAGAAACATTGTCAATTATCCAATTATCCGAGACATGTCCCCTGTTCAAAGTAAATAAGACCGTGTAGTCTATTAATCGAAAGCGAAAGCTAGCTGCAATCTCCTTAAAAAAATGTAGCATATGTTTTGTATAATGTTGTTGGGTTTTTCTTGTCCACTCTTGTTGCTAACTTTTCTCTGGCCATCAACTGCATTTATGAAAATTACGCTAACTATCTTCAGACATGTAAGAACACATTCAGCTCATGAAACAAGATGAGGCATGCAGTGCCTTGCAAAGGAATTACATTTTTTTTTCACAATATGTCACAAAACAAAGTGCACATCATTCTAACACATGAATATGTTTTCATCTAAATCAATCTACTGTAGCGCTGGCTGGATGTTTAGTCTCTGACCTGCTAGAAGGTGAACTCCCTTCTCAGTCTAAAGTCATTTAAGCCTCCCTTCCTGGGCTGTCCAATATTTAGATCAATCGGTCTCCAAATCAACTCTAACCTGCATTTCCGGTTGAAGAAAATATCCAAAAGCATGGTACTTCCATACCTCTATCTCTGACCCGACTGCTCTGTCCCCATTCTTTTAATATTACAACTGTACAATCCATTAAATTGTAATCACAGCATAATAAATATATGGAACATTTTTGTATTTCAACAAGACAACTCTCATAAATTAACTGAAGAAGAAGGGAGTTTACCATTATATTTTTATTTTTATATAAAACATTTGTGAAAGTGTTTCAACAACAAAACAACGCTGAAAATAAAGTTTTGTGAGTTCTCGATATAATCCACACTTTATCGAAGGAAGGAAGGAAGGAAGGAAGGAAGGAAGGAAGGAAGGAAGGAAGGAAGGAAGGAAGGAAGGAAGGAAGGAAGGAAGGAAGGAAGGAAGGAAGGAAGGAAGGAAGGAAGGAAGGAAGGAAGGAATATATTTTAAAAAGTCTGGAAGTACAAATATTCCATACTTTGATTTCCCCTACTTATCCTCACCTGGAAAATCCTGAAAGGAATTCCCACATTTTTCTAGACATTTTCAGAAAGTGGTTGTATAATTGTATTGGTTGAATTGCACACTTCGTTTCCTTTGTACAAATACCATTAAAAATTCTGTATGACAAAATTGCATTTTTCCTTCCATTCAAGTGAGCCAGTTTAGTTCCAGTATAAGTTAAGTTCATTTTTGCACTGTAAACAATTTCAGTCTGAATCTAAAGAGAGGAACCCTTTAGATTTCCAAGAACTAAACCAAAACCAAGAGCCTGCCGTTTCTGAGTGACCTCAGAGCAGATGGAAGAGCTGTTGGAGCAAATGGACTGAGATGATGGAACCTTTTCTTCTCACCCAAAGTGGGCCCTTTTCATTAAACCTATCTCAAACTGTTCTGGTGTTTGAAAACCAATGTTTCCAAAAGGTTCCTCCACTGAAGTAATTTTATTTACTATTCTAAGCCACATTTACCAAGCTGTTAGAATTCCAAGTTTTGCGTGAAGACAGTTAAACTTCAAAAAGATAAACTCTTGGTAAAGTTGGACTTTAATTGATCTAATTATGAATATTCTGCTCAATTCCCCATAGAAATTTAATTCATAGTAATGTTAGTTTATCCGTCTTATGTTATGGTCTTTGTTTCATTGATTAATTTGATTATTTAAAACTACTTTAATATTTTCTGTTACAGGATAGTCTTGATCCTGTTAGGGACCTGCTCCAATAGAATCTAATCTTTGCTCCTTTAAATTATGTGTTGGGATTGTTACCTGAAATGCAGAATTTACCTTTCAGGTAGATTTTTTAAAGATTTTTGGCTTGATAAAATATTTATTGAGGTTGATGAACCTCGATGCATAAATATACGTTCACGAACCCTTTAAGTTACAATATAACAGACATGCTGTGACCGCCATCCTGCGCTAACCCACAAACACAGACCTGTCACTGTTTAACCCAGTTCACTTCTCCAGGTGCCTCTATTAAAATCAGTTCCCTCCCAATATTCTATCAACCTACATACTGTTCAGGCTGTAGCCGCGATAGTGACTGAATGCATTCAGAAACACCAGGAGGACTGACATCTCAATAGGCTCCCTATTCCCTCACTATCAGCTTACAGCCTATAATTACGGCCAATCATCTCGGATCAAGCCTGTCGGCCTGAACGGGCCAACGTAACATCTGCTGCCTGGACCGCCAGGCTTAGGAGGACTTTCATACCGAAAGGGGAGCTAATTGTGGCTGAGGACGGAAGGAGGGAGTGTGACGTGAACAGGTACTAAAGCCCATTCACAAGAAGTTTTTTCTTTTTCTTTATGAAAGCAGGTGCTCTGAGGTATTTTTCATCAACCTTATGCCAGTGGTGGATCAGAAAAGCTAGACAATATTAAGTTTATTCACTAAGAGAGTTTATTATTAAGTTTTTTCAGCTTAAGTTTATTCACCATACTCACCTTAATATAAGTTGACCATTTCCCCCCTGAGAATCTCACTGGAAAACATTTAGTAGCTAAAAGGTTTTGTCTTGATTTTAAGGAATTGAAAGCCAATATGTTTTGCTTGTATAAATTATTTTTCTCTTTTCATCGGTTTTGTATTTTATGTGATAACTAACACAAAGTAGATCAGCACATCATCAGTTCTCCCTGACTGCTTGTAGACAAACATTTGGGACTTAATAAGCCCATATGTGGGATGTAAACAGTCATCGATCATGCAGCAAACAAGAGCATACTTAATTTTTTAAGCAAATGCAAGAAAGAATAAATATATATTGCCAAATGCAAAACATCTGAATACATCGAGTACAGATTACAGTAGGTTTTGTTTGTCTGTTTTAAACAATAGAATCATGTTGTTTCTATTCTTGTTGAATTGCAAATATTTTGAAATTGGTTTGCATCAAACTACACATCCTGATAGTTGTTAGGAAATGTGTAATTTTTGCTAGTTTCATTCTTAATATGCATAGTGATATACAGACCAGGAATAACATAATGACTAGTCCCCAATATGGCCTTGACTTGTAAAGGCTCGGGCTTCACTAGAGTCCTGAAGATCTGCAGTAGTTTTGTCAGCAGCTGGTCCTACTTAGCCATTAATCATTTCATTTAGACTTTGGTGGAAAACCAAACAAACACAGGAGAATCACACCAGACTCTGGACTCTGGGAGTTTTTGTCAGTGCTAAATCCAACACCAAAGAGCTTCCAATGACACCAGCAGCAGAGCTGTTGAACGGGCACAAGAAATAAACTGACACTGTAGTGATAAAGCTATACAGCAACCATCAAATGCCTTTAAACCACATGCACCAGGACATCAGGGAGAAAATAAACAGTTCTTTTTTATGTTTATGTTTATGTTTGTTCAGTCCCTCGGAGTCAGTAATCCATAGCTGCACGTCTTTTGGATGTATGTCTCTACCAGATCCAAATTTCTGCTTATTCTTTTTTGCAAATAGCTGTAGCTCCATCAGATTGGATGAAGAGGATGTGTTCACAGAATGTTTTAAATCTTGCCGAAGGTTTCTAATTAGACTTCCAAACATGCTTTGATCTAAACAATAATTGAAGTCCTGGTGGTATATTTCAGGTCATTTTCCTGCTAAGAGGTGAACCTTCTCTTCAGTCTTTTACAGCCTCTAACACTTTTTATTTCAGGATTACCATGTATTTAACTCAATCCATCTTCCTATTAACTCTGACCTGCTTCTCTGCTCCCACTGCAAAAAAGAATCACCACAGCATGTTGCGTCGATCACCATGTTTTATCCGGGGGATGTTATGTTCAGTGTAATTTCCCCCCCAGATTTGCACATAATCTCATCTGACCACTGCACCTTCTTCCCCATATTTGCTGTTTACCCTGTGTGGCTTGTGGAAAACTAAGAGTAGGGTTTCTTATGGATTTCTTTCAGCAATGGTAATTTTTCCCCTCTACCATGAAGGCCAAATGTATGGGGTGCACAGCTGAAAGTTGTGCTTTCAAAATATTATCCCACTATCATCCCAATTTAACACGAGTCTCTTGGCTGTGCCTCTGAATAATGCTCTGCATGTCTTGACTGCCATTTTAGGCGGATGTCCATGTTTTCGTAGGTTTACAGTTCTTCACAACTACTATCCCTGACCCATCTGCTGTGTTCATTGGTCTTCATGAAGCTGTTTGTACATTTATGTTCTCTAATAAACCTCTGAGGCCTTCATAGAACAACAGTATTCTTATTGAAGTTACTGAAATAAATAACACACCTTTCCACTGTGTGCCATAACACACCCAAGGACTGTGATACATATTTGCTGACTTCAGACAGCAATTTGATTTACTCAGTTTTATCTAGGGTAAAAGAGATAAAGGGGTTGGGTTATTTTTCGAGATTGTTATTTTAAAACAAATTTCAAAAACTACATATTCGTTTCCTTCCACTTCATAACCATGCATGACTTTGTGTTTTTTCATTATTACATAAGATCCCAATAGAATAACTTTTTAGCAATTGTTTCAATTCGTCCTTGGGTCTGACTTTGGTGTTCAGACCCTGATCTCATCACGCCATGGTCATGCTTCTCAACATGTCATAAAGTGAGGAGAGGGTTTCTGACTTCTAAGTCCAAGAAGAGTACTGGTTTGGTGGAGGGGCTGAAGAGAACCAACCAGCAGCAGCAGCAGATGTAGGCAGATAGACAGATAGAAGCAGCACATGAAATGCAGATTTCAGCGGGAGGTTTGCAGCCTAAAATGGCCAACCAAATCTTTAGGGCAGTGGTGTCCAAAGTACCCTGCACATTTTGGTTCTTTACCTGGTTCAACACATCCCAATCAAATGATGGTTCATATATTCTGCCGAGTGCAATAAAGATCACCTGTGAAGCAGTGGCACAGTTCATAGTTCATGAATCAGTTCATAGGCGTTGTCTCATTCAAGTTTCTGATTAAGACAAAATGTAAAAAAGATTCCAGGTGTATGGAAATATTTTCAAGGCATATGATCTGTGCAGATTAAAAAATAGATCTTGCAATAAAAAAATCTTAAAAAATAGACAAGATGCAGGACCTGAGATACATTACCTACTGTATGAAAAATCTTCAACTAACAGATTTTGCACTTGGGAATCACCTCGCATTTTTTACAGATTTAGCTCAAAAAATGGTGACCAATTGTAACAAAGTCCAAGACCGTCAGAAAGTCCAAACTGGCTCCTTTAGTGTGAAACATATAGACATTATCATTACCTCAGATCTGGAGAGTTGTAGTATTTTTTCCATGAAGCTATTCTCCAAGGAGCACTTGCATCCAAGCTCTGGCAAAGGTCTATAATAACCTAGGTGTAGTAATGGACTCAGACCTGAACCTCCAGGGTCACATAAAGGACTGATGTCGCAACTGGAACTGGAAAACTCATCCATGCGTTTATCTTTAGTTGGATTGATTACTGCAACAGCGTCCTCACAGGTCTGCCTAAAAAGTCAATCAGACAGCTGCAGCTGATCCAGAACGCTGCTGCTCGCATCCTCACTAGAACCAGGAAAGTAGAGCACATCACCCCAGTTCTTAAGTCCTTACACTGGCTCCCTGTAGCTCAGAGAATAGACTTCAAAATACTTTTACTAGTTTATAAATCATTACATGGCTTAGCACCAAAGAATGTTGAAGACCTTTTGTCACGGTACCAACCACCCAGACCACTTAGGTCCTCCAACTCTAGCCTACTAAACATCCCTAGACTCAGAACCAAACATGGAGAAGCAGCTTTCAGTTCTATGCTCCCCTCATCTGGACCACACTTCCTGACGAGTGCTGCTGAAACTCTGAACTGCTTTAAATCGAGACTAAAAACTCATCTGTTTAAAATTGCCTTAGAGTAAATGATTGATGTCATAAGTATCAAATGTATTCGCGCTATCTTGCTTTATTGCTCTTTCTCTTGCTATATTGTGTATCATGTGTTGTATATGTTTATTGTGCATTATGTGTAATGTGTGTTTCATGCTAATTTGCTACTTTTACATTTACATTTTCAAAGTTGTATTCTTTGTTTGTTTATTTTGTTTTTTAATCACCAAATCCTGTAAAGCACCTTGAATTACCCTGTTGTTTAAAGTGTGCTATACAAATAAAATTGCCTTGCCTTTAAAGGCTGAAGCAGTTACTGTTTATTCAACAAAACTCGGAAACATGATAACTAAAACCCACCATGTGCGTTTGAATGAACTCTCTGAATAGATTAACTTTAGGGTGTTTTTGATATCATGCACAGTTTCTGCATTATTTACACTTTGCTTTAACATTCTGGACTTAGTTTTTATGTATTACTGCAACACTAATGGAAAGGCTGCGCAGGCTTTTTGCTGTGGCCACGTAACTTGCACCGGCAAGCATTTTAGAAGATGGTGTGTATTTATGTAACAGCTTAAGTTCTAAATCTCCCAGAACCCATCATTTTTGCTACTTTTTTTTAAAGAACCTAAATCTATGGTTGTCTAACCTTTTATACCAAGTCTAATCTCAGTAAATACTAAGTTTACTTAATATTACCTTTTTCTTCCATAAAGTCAAAAAAGAAGACTAAATACACACAATTCTTTTACACTGATACATATTTTCTGGCATTTAGCAAAAAGAAACGTTTTAGTAAAGCATTGGTAAGTAATTCAATTCAATTCAATTCAATTCAATTCAAAAATACTTTATTGATCCCAGAGGGAAATTAAGTAATGCAAGCTGACCTAACACAGAAAAAAGCTATCAACTGGATAGTGCAAAATGGGTGTTTGCATAAACATTCCCGTCCTTCATAGTGACTAACCCACTTTAACAAACAGCCAGCCAGTTGACGGCAGCAATGTCACAATTATTGAAATTAAGATCACCTGAGTGCAGGTGATCTGTGCCAAGTGGTTGTACTATGAAAACACCTGTCTGGGACGTCTCTTCTTTAAAAAATATTCATGCTACGATTAGAAAATGAAGACAAAGAAACACTCCAATAAACCAGGAGAAAAGCCAGGAAATGGCTACAAAAAGATTTCCAACTCACTGGACAACCCACAGAGTTCAGTTAACACCATAATTTAGAACAGAGTATGGCACATTTGTGACTGGGCAAGAAGAAGACGGGTGAGGGACATGACAACTTCAACAACTCTGAAGAAGCTAAAAGTTCTCCATCAGTCAAGCCTATATAGGAGAGTGGCCAACAGGAATTCCCTGCTTAAAAATAAACCACACATGGGATTTTCCAAATGCATGCAACTCAAAGGTTAATAAGATTAAAAATATATATTTTATATGATGAGGATAAAAACTGATCCTGTTAGACCAGATAGTAACTCCACACCATTTCCCCTTTGGGGATGCTTCTTAGCATTACACCCTGGAAACCTTATAAAAATAAAGGGCAAAACTAATGCAGAAAATGATCAACACCTTAATTGTCAAGAATTTTTTTTGCAAAAAAGTGTATATATACTAATCATGATTTAATATTTGGTTTGCCGTGTTAAACATCTGACATCAATATATTGATATTATCAGCTTGGAGGCCAACACATGTTAGCTATGACCAAAAGTTGCCGCCTGTGCAGCTCTTTGTCCGGACAACACCCTGTTTGACCTCATGTTTAGTCTCAAAAAGGGGTCATTAAGGGCTTAAAGCTGCGATTTAATGAAAATGTTGTGACAACAGCACAGGGCTGAAGTAAAAACAGGGTTTAGGAGGCAGCTGAGCCTCTACTCAGGGGACCAACAGTGGGGTTTAGAGGAAGAAAAATGATGGTTATCTGCACACCCTTGAGACATTGATATTAGCCTTGAGACCACTGGATAGACTTGATGATAACCTTGCTCAAAGCCTGTCATAGAGCAGAGTGCTAGTTATGTCAGAGGGAGGAGGTTAGCCTAGCACAAGAATTGGTTCTAAAGTCTGTTGATAAAGTTGGATCAGGAAGAAGGACAAAAGATGAATTCTGTGCAAAAGAAATTTGTATATTTAATCAACTTGGCAACTGCAGTAATGTATTCTTATGAAATGCTGTGCTCCATTGCGTGACACTAAATGTAAGAATCCTTTATGTGCTTTCTGTTAGCAGCCGCTTTCCACTTTTGACTGCATTCATCATAATTCAGTGGCTTGTTTTCCCACTGTATGGCTGCTGGTTAGTTGGATGTGACATAAATGAAGAGTAATGTGCTTTGTCCCAGCTCCTTTGTCCATTTGCAGACGCTGCTTTTTGCCGCTGCGTGTTTTTTCCTCCGGGTTTTTCTCCTTTTTTCCCCCAGCCCAGTTAGATCTTCTCCAGGCCAAAAGCACTTCCACATGCTGTAGCAGAAATCCAGAGCTCAGTGCCAGAGTGAGAGTTAGCCTCAGCTTTGGACTCTTGCCTGCTTAACTTCTCCATGTTTTCGACCAGCTGCACCGCCCAGTCATTTTCAGTAAAAAACACCACAGGTATGTAATATAAGTTGACGCTCGACAAATCTAAACCCGATACAAAACTTTTTTTCAAATCAGACTTTTCAAAAATAATATGAGGAGAAATTATGAAGGGTCAATAAATGTATTTGTCAACAGCACATTAGTTTAAAGAGACAAATCTTTGACTGGAGACTTAATAAGGCCTCATTTTATTACTTTCTGTCATATAGTTAGACGGAATAGGGCCCAATTGCAGACCGGAGAAAGGCAGTTCACAGAGGACAGTTGCTTGTACAAGTCTATTTACAGAAGTGAAACATTTAAGCAGTTTGTGGGCTAATTTGGAGCAACATGTCAGGGTTGAAGGTGGAAAACTGTGTTTGATCCACAGAGAGGACTGAATCTCAACGCTAGGTAAATAAAATAATCTTGCAAGTGTACCGTGGGTTGGGTTTGATCTGTAGTCCTTGAGTTTCACGGGTGTGGTTCAGACTAATACAGGGAAACTCAGTCAAGTACATTGTCTACATACAGGTTTCACCAACTACCTCCACTGCTGCCACAAAACATGCCAAAAAACTCTGCCTACCAGCTGCCGGCACATGATTCCAGGCAGCATGGCTTTGTTTGGTACCGAAGGCCAGACTCTCCACACCCTATTTCAAATCTTTTCATCCGTTTCTCTAACTCATCTGCCCCCCTCCTGCCTCAGACTTTGGCCTGCCTGCTTCACCAAAAACAGCCACGGTGCCAGGAGGAAGGACAAAACTATTATCTCTCTCATTCCAGCAGCAACTCCCAGATTGTTTATCAATATGCCTGCTTTCCCATGGTCACACATGCTGCAGCAAAGTGCTTTCCTTGTCTGATCATTTAGAAATGCACAACTATTTCTTAGGGTGCTCCAACAGCATTTCTGACAATCAGCATTCAGGGTTTTTGGGGAGATTTTGTATCCAAAACGTTCAGCACTCTCTTTTGGCATTATGCTGTCTTCAGATCATGTTACAGAGGTCTCCAAAATGAAACAGATGAAACTAATACACCCCAATTGACGAGGAGGTTAACAGCAGAAAAAGAAACTTTGCTTTGCTTTGCAGTTGCAGACAGAGAAATAATTAGAGAAGCAGCAAATATGCCCATGGTAACTCTGGAAGAGTTGCAGAGATTAACGACTCAAGTGGAATAACTCTTCTTTTGACTTTATTACCATCAGCTAAAGGATTTGATCATTTGATCTCTTGAAACATCTATCACTTCAGTTTCATTTTTACCTTACTTGGAATATTATTTGAGTTAAGTCTGGGAAATGATTTCAGATAAAGGTTTAGATTAAATAGATTTAAGTTAATTATTAATTATTATTTTCATTTGCTTCCGTAACATAAACTCTCACAACATCATGAAAAGAAACGCGATAAATGACTGATTTACTGCCATTAACAGAAATATCAACAAGAGCACTTTGTGCCTTTTCAGCCTGGAAAGGATTGGAAAACAAAATACAGCATGGAAAATATCCATCTGTATTTAAACACTAGCATTTATAAAATACAAATAAAAGCAAAAATGTATGGTGAAATCTTGTACTTGAAAAATTTACAGAGAACTCTTTGAAAATGAATCTGTAAATAACTAGAAATTTGAGATATAGAATATGTAGAACTGGCCAAAGTCCCCAAACACATGTTGCTCTTGCAGCTTTGAGGTGAGTTTGAGTTTGAGGACATAGTTTTTTCTCTCACTCTCAGTCTTCTGCCTCTTGTGCTTGAGGTCGAAATCAAACATAGAACATATAGAAACTGTAAAGAAACTTTCTTCAATTTGTGTCTACATCTTATTATTACTATTTGCATAGTAAATCAGACCAGATTCAACAAAATGTTGAACGTGTACACTCGTGGCCAAAAGTTTTGAGAATTACACAAATATTGGAAATTGGAAAAGTTGCTGCTTAAGTTTACATAATAGCAATTTGCATATACTCCAGAATGTTATGAACAGTAATCAGATGAATTGCATAGCCCTTCTTTGCCATGGAAATTCTACTGCATTTCATTGCTGTCATTAAAGGACCTGCTGAGATCATTTCAGTAATCGTCTTGTTAACTCAGGTGAGAATGTTGACGAGCACAAGGCTGGAGATCATTATGTCAGGCTGATTGGGTTAGAATGGCAGACTTGACATGTTAAAAGGAGGGTGATGCTTGAAATCATTGTTCTCCCATTGGTAACCATGGTGACCTGCAAAGAAGCGCATGCAGCCATCATTACTTTGCATAAAAATGGCTTCACAGGCAAGGATATTGTGGCTACTAAAATTGCACCTAAATCAACAATTTATAGGATTATCAAGAACTTCAAGGAAAGAGGTTCAATTCTTGTTAAGAAGGCTTCAGGTCTTCCAAGAAAGTCCAGCAAGCGCCAGGATCGTCTCCTAAAGAGGATTCAGCTGCGGGATCGGAGTGCCACCAGTGCAGAGCTTGCTCAGGAATGGCAGCAGGCAGGTGTGAGTGCATCTGCACGGACAGTGAGGCGAAGACTTGGAAGATGGCCTGGTGTCAAGAAGGGGCAGCAAAGAAGCCACTTCTCTCCAAAAAAACATCAGGGACAGATTGATCTTCTGCAGAAAGTATGGGGAATGGACTGCTGAGGACTGGGGCAAAGTCAGACTCTCCAATGAAGCCTCTTTCTGATTGTTTGGGGCATCTGGAAAAAGGCTTGTCCGGAGAAGAAAATGTGAGCGCTACCATCAGTCCTGTTTCATGCCAACAGTAAAGCATCCTGAGACCATTCATGTGTGGGGTTGCTTCTCATCCAAGGGAGTGGGCTCACTTACAATTTTGCCCAAAAACACAGCCATTAATAAAGAATGGTACCAAAACACCCTCCAACAGCAACTTCTTCCAACAACAGTTTGGTGAAGAACAATGCATTTTCCAGCACGATGGAGCACCGTGCCATAAGGCAAAAGTGATAACTAAGTGGCTCGGGGACCAAAACGTTGAAGTTTTGGGTCCATGGCCTGGAAACTCCCCAGATCTTAATCCATTGAGAACTTGTGGTCAGTCCTCAAGAGGCGGGTGGACAGACAAAAATCCATTAATTCTGACAAACTCCAAGAAGTGATTATGAAAGAATGAGTTGCTATCAGTCAGGATTTGGCCCAGAAATTGATTGAGAGCATGCCCAGTCGAACTGCAGAGGTCCTGAAAAAGAAGGGCCAACACTGCAAATACTGACTCTTTGCGTAAATGTCATGTAATTGTCAATAAAAGCCTTTGAAACGTATAAAGTGCTTGTAATTATATTTCAGTACATCACAGAAACAACTGAAACAAAGATCTAAAAGTAGTTTTGCAGCAAACTTTGTGAAAATTAATATTTGTGTCATTCTCAAAACTTTTGGCCACAACTGTAGGCTCTGAGGTTTATCAGTGATGCACCTCAGGAATATACCTATTTTTTGTCTTTAGTTTTGTATTTTTTTGTCTTCTTTAACAACCTCTAAGCACATGGACCCCAATACCTAGTTGCACAGCTGTGAAGCATCTCTTTTTTTATATCATGCATGAAACTTGAAGAATCTCCTATTCAGTGCAACCCCTCCATGTTATTAAATAAAAAGCCAACTGGATGCACAAAATCTAGAGGTAGAGGTAACACAAAAAGGCGGAATGTCTAAAGGAAGATTTGGACTCCCGTTAACACAACGCCCTCAAAGACAAGACAAATTGAAGGACTTGTTAGTTCTTTGCTGGGTTTTAGGATCAAACTGAATTAACAAAAGCTGAGAGAGCCATATAAATTAACCATCTGTTTTTAATGGATGGCGTTTTAATGTGAAACTGAATAACATTATCTTGTCAGTGGAAGCACAGGTGGCAGAAATGAAACACATCCATCATTTTCAAGCTCTAGATGCACACAGAGGGTTTCCTTATGAGCAAAAGTTCTCTGCAGAAACAATCACACTTGCAGGGTGTCCTTTCCAACAAGCGCCTAAGAATTGTAAACTACATGTCTGGTTTGTAATTGTATTTTTACCAGAGAATCAATAGATTCTGCAGCGTTCTTGACGGAATGCATCGAAGCGTGCCTCACAGCCTAATGGACCTACAAGTTCCCATCTGTTAGTGGAAACGATCTCAGCGGGTCCTCCCCTTTTCTTTCCAAACACAAACCTCAAAGAGCAGGGAAAAGCTGATAATTTCTTTTGGAATCTTAGGAAACAACCCAAGAAGTGCAGGAAGGGTATGTGGTCATTAGCTATTCAGGGTTGGAAGAAGAAATTTACAAGCAGAATGCAGCAAGATGTTTTTTTATTCTCACCTCATCCTGTTGGTTTCAAAGATTACCTGTTATTACAGGTATTTCGTGTTATGGTGCACATCTTATGCTGCGCTTTTGCTCTTATGTGTGTGGAAACATCTTTCCAGTTAGTGTGGCTATAAAGTGAAAAAGTGGAGGGAGGTGTTCTGGTCATATGTGACTAAATTCCACAAAGTCCCAACATTGAAAAGTGGTGGTGGCAGCATCATGCTGTTGGGACCCATTTTTTCAGCAGGTACAGGGGATCTGGCTGGAGTTTATGGCAAAATGGGTGGAGCTGAATACAGGTCAGTCCTAGAATAAAACCTGTTTGAAGGCTTCAAAACACTTGAGACTGGGGAGGAGGTCCCCCTTCCAGCAGGACAAAGACACTGGACATACAGCCAGGGCTCATATTTCTGGGTTAGAATGGCCTAGTCAAAGTCACTCCAATCAGAGGAGCTTAAACTTCTTTGCAAAGAAAAATGAACCTAAATTTCCACCTCCAGTGAAGACCCAAATAACTTGCAGCTGTATTTGGAATAAAATATGGTTTTACAAAATATTGACTCAAGGGAGCTTGACACAATTGTAAAATCTGTAAAGTGTGGTTTGCATTTGTATTCTAGACCGACTAAAAATTTTAAGATTTTTGCAGTAAAATCTTTGAAAACCTTGTATCCTGCGGTACACCAGGCTGGTCTATCATATAAAATCCCAATTAAATCCACTGAAGTTCAAGATAATGAGGTGAAATTGTTGGGTTTATTTGACTGAATCTGCATGATATTTAAGTTATTAAATCAAATTTAAGTAGTCTTTAATAAACTACTTAGATTTCAGTATTCAGTGATGATGATTAATCTCTGTTTTGTCAAAATAAGTCAAACAATAAGAGAGGGAAACTTCTGTCCTGCAAGTTTTATATGTGCTTCTGCTCTTACACACCTGACCAGAGGATAAATGATCTTCTCAGCCTTTCACAGTGGTCATCATGACCACTAATGCCCAACCTGGCTCTAAACAACAAAAGGTTGAGTGCAGCTCTTTTCTGTCATCAGAATTGGCCACCAACATACAATGCCCAAACCATTTGCATTTCTTGTCTGCAGCTGCTTTATTGCATATTTGTTTCCACTGGTTAAATAAATACCTTTACTCTTAGAGTAACAACTTTAACCAAAGTGTATATATTAAATTCTGTACTTCAAACATTATCCAGATTATTAGAGCAGTGCTCCATCCAACCGTGAGGGAGGATAAACTGAAGGATGGAAACAGGAAAAAGAAGGGAGGATGGAGTGACATTGGGATTAGACAAATTCTCTGTGGTCACTCATAAAATGGTGAAAGCAGGAAAGAAAACATGTTCCTGCAGACCGCACAGGGATTTGATGGGACTTAATGAACTTTGTGTTTGCATGGAAACAAAGAAAGACAGGAAGAACTTAGAAGGACATTGGTCAAATTCATCAACCACAAAGTGTAATCCAGTTGTTGGATGGTGGTCTCAGCTTTACGTCTGGGGCCAACAGGGAGGAGATTATAAAGCTAATTGGCTTTATTTCTTTATGGAAGAACACTTTTTCATTTTCTTGGTTACTCAAAGACGCTAAGTTTTGGGAAATGCGTAAAAATATATGGAAAGAAATTAATCTTTAATTTGTAATAAATTGACATTGGCATAACTTATTTTGGCCTATAGAGGAGCAAAAAGACAAATCAGAAAGCACAGCTAAACTTAATTTTGAAGCTGAGAGAAATATTTTGAGAAGTAGCACAAGAAGACAAATTTTACAAGAGAAAACTGGGAAATACGCACATTTTAAAGTTTAGTTACATGTATCCACTTACATACATTTTCATGAAACTGTGCCATATAAAGTATCCAGTGAGTTATTATTTCATTCTTTATTTCATTATTTTTTAGGGACACCTAATTGAAATAAAGTGAACACAATAAAGACCAAAACTTGCCTACTCAGTTTTTACGGATGGTCTGACATGTTCGTAATAAGTAGTGGACCCGTGCCTAGTCACATTTCAGTATTGGCAGATTTTTTTTGTGGAAGGTGTCTCCAAATAACTTGCGTAAAACCCGCCTATTCACAAATGTTTCCAAAGAGCATATCTAAAATATCTGAAAGAGAAAATGCAGCTTGGGAAGCTAGAATACCTAGACACAATGCTACCTGACATGACATTTGCTGGTGTTGGCAAAGCAGACAATCCAGGAGCCCCATTTATTTTCCTTTCACTGATTGGCTGTGCCCTGGAGCGAAAATAACATAACTGTAGATGTTAGCTTCTGCTGTAGTGCCAAGACAGGTTCCACTATGCGTATTAATGCATATTAAAGTATATTTGGTGTTTGAACTATTAAAATAGGCAGTTACATGAGTTCTTAGAGGGGGTCTCAAGTATTCGTGGATTTCAGGTATTTACTGTCAGAATCGCTCTGATGGGTGAAGCGACGAGGAAAAGTCTTTCAGCGTTCCACACGTGGAGGGGGGCTTATGAAGACCACAGAGGTGGCGGAGCAGGATGGCATGCTGACTGAGTCTGAGATGAGCGGGAGCTGCCGAGAAGAGGAGAGGAGCTGAGGTTAAAGTTAGCCACCGGCTAACATCAGACAGAGAGCTGGCTGGAGAGGAGTGGAGGCGATACACCGCTGGAACTTAAGCATTGAAGCGTCGATTACTGAGCGACATGCGATGAGTGTAGGAGTCCTTTATTTGGGGTTGGACTGAGGTTCCCTCCAACAACAGGCAGAAAGATAATCAGATGTAAAATCACATGTGGAGGAAGGGTAGTGCGTTCAACACCATCATCCACAGTGCTGGAGAAGACTCGTTCTCTTGCATGTAATCAAAAGCACTTTGAACTGTTAGCCTAAGATGTAAACAATATTAGGAAAAAAAAAAATGAAAAAGCTTCTCTAAACTTCATTATACCTTAAAGCCTGTAACTGGTCCATGTTTAATGTAGTCTTGTAACAACAATTAATTAAAGCTCTGCAACCAAAAAGACGAGTGAATCAACTGGTAAGATAACTTGTCGCAGGCGGCGTGCTTGTGGGCATGTTTGAGAGGCAATTAATTAGAGACTATTAAAAAAGGATGGTTCCTGTTGGCTTCAGGGAGGAGGAGGTCATTGTTGTAATGGGATTAACCTCTCCACAGAGATTGTTAAATCACTTAAATTTGGCTTGTTAATTTGATTTGGGTTTGTCTGGCCTCAGCTTGAGTCTCCTGAACCACCCGAGCAGTTATAACTGTCATGAAACGGCACAGGAAACTCGCATAACTTTTCATTTTGTCCAATGTCTACTCTAGGTAACCAATATTCTATTATCTTCCCCTTCTACTGACCTTTAAATTGGGGACTTCTCCTCGTGTAAACATGGTAATCAGGTTTCCTGGCCTTCAGCTGAGCCTAATTCAAGATAACTGAGAACTCAATTGTCCAAGTGTGATTTAGTTAGTGTCTGGTCTAATTAAAGTCCTGGAAACGACCTCCAAAGTTCTGTAATCAGCTAAGAGACCTCATCAGCCACCAGAGGAAAGTCAGCGAGAGCTTGTGCTCATACAGCTTTATGCTTGTGAGTCTGGGAGAGTGATTTCCTGGTCTTTAACCCCTGAAAGGATCAGCCACACTGGGGTCTATTGACAGTCCTAATCCGGCCTCCGTGTTCAAGCCTGCCACCATTCTGACACCGCACACGTTCCTCATTTTCCCCTGACACGTGCTCCACACACAGGAAGGGTTTCACCCACATTGTTCTCAGGCACAGGAGTCATTGCTCACCTCCTGTCCCTGTTCAAACATTTGTTGAGCTCTTACGGCTGTAATTCATGCAAGTTTTGATTAAAGCGCTGCCTTGTGTTTTTTGGCTCCAAGCTGCTCAGACATTAACGCCTTTGCCATGAGCAAATTGATAATGCTGCAGTGCCAGGGCTCTCAGCCTCCTCTGGCTCTTCTCTACCCAGGTCCAGATTTAAACTGCACCTCTTACATCTCTAAATGTTCGTCTTACTTTCCTTCGACCTCTGTGTCCGAGTGTTCACTCTGACAACTTTTGAGCAGTTTAGTTCTCTGCAGTGTCAGGACACCTCCATTGTACATGCAGCACAACTATATCAACAGACCTGAGGGGAACATTAATGCAATAGGCCACAGTGTTTTTGCACGAGTGTTTGTATAACTTTAACCTTGTAACAAAATAATGTGTAATTGTTGTGTAATTGCTGTTGTGTAATTAAAAATCTGTAAAGTGTGGTTTGCATTTGTATTCAGACCGACTAAAAAAGTCACCAACCAGCTTTTGCAGATTTTGTAGCCTTTGCAGTATGTCTCCCAGCTTTGCATATCTAGAAACTGAGATTCTTGGCTTCTTTGCAAAGTAGCTCAACTCATTCCGAAAGTGTACGTTTAGTGTCACTGTCATTGCGCTGGTGGAAGGTGAACCTCCACCACAGTGTCCAAATAGGACGGCTCCATTATTTCCCCTTTAACTAACTGCCTGATATTAAATCACACACAGGTGAAATCTTGTTTTGAACTCATCTTAAAGTTTATTTAAAGAACACTTTCCAAATGACATTTGATCAAAGTGCTGAACAAGCCTATAAAGGCAAACTAATACAGCAAAGTGCTAACTGAGTAGAAACATAAAGAAATACACATTAGTAAAAGTACTCTCAATCAGTAGCAACTAATTATTTACCTTGCAAAGGCAGTTGCACTGTATTTTAGTTATGGGTATCAGGGTAAGGATGCTGAAAGTAAAGTCAGTATCTGTATTTTTTATTTGTAATACATTTTAAAGCCATGCCTTATTTTCCTTCCACTTAACAGCTTCCCATGTTGTGTTGGTCTCTTACATGAAACCCTAATACAATACATTGAGGGTTGTAGCTTTAATTTGACAAAATGTAAAATAAATTCACATGGAAGGAATACTGTTTATTCCACCTTTTGTGATTGCCTGGCATCACTCAGAACCAGTCGTTCACTTTTCAGAATCCGCTCTGTGCCGAGGTGCTCGGAGTTGTTTTGTCTTATCACATTTCCACACAGTTCCCTCTGCAACTTCAATGTTTTTAAATAGCTACTTTTTCATTGTGCCCAAAAAGAGGAAACCTGGTGGAAGGATCCCCAGAAGGATAGCTGTACCATCAGCGTTAGTGCAGGCACTCTCCATTTGTTGCAAAACACATTGTAACACTTGTCAAAGAGGGATTACACACAACACTAGATGATTTGTGAGAGAAATCAGTTTTTGTACATTTTATCTGTTATTTAGATCCTAATCCACAAATGAAGTCTAATTTAACCCCATTTTTGAGATTGATAACGATGGACTTGATGATGTATCTAGTTAGAGAAGGACTGAAAGATGCACTGTTATTGCAAACAAATCTGACACAATAATCAGGGGCTGAAGAAATGTAAATACTTATTCACCAGTTTCTTCATACAAAAAGTTGACAGAATAATACAGATAATTATTGATGATACTGAGATTCAGTTTAGGCGACAAATGTACACTCGCAATCCTGATACTGTCATCTTGGAATATCAAATGCGATGGGACAATCTGGCCATTCAGTATATTTGGGTAGTCAGCTCGCCTCATTCTTGTGACCCATTCTATTGCTCATTTCTTCAGCGAGGATGACGGTTCTCCGCTATTCTTCCATCATACGTTGGAAACTCATTAACCCAAATTTAGTATTTTCAGCAATCTTTGTTTTCTTTGCATGCCAAAGATTAGACTTTTCTGAAGCAGATCAACATGATTTACACAATAATGTGTAGGATGTGTCTTCCAACATGATTCTTCAAAAAATAAGAAGCTAATCACAGCATCTCATAGGGTTAAATAACCTGCTGCCAGCTGAATCATAAAAATAATCCAGTGAACAATTATCCAAATCTTATTTTGGACAGGCAGTGTATTAATGGTATTTATGTGGTCCTAATTGCACAATTTTGATTCTGTGTGGATTAGAGAAAATCGTCACAAGAATATAATCACTGAATAAAGAACAGTTCGAATAAATCATTTAAATAAAATAAAAGTCCCAACATGAGTGTAGGTAAACTTCTGAACAAAACAACTAACAGGATGTGTTCATAAAATTACAGCTACTGAACCTAAAGTCTAATATAAAGTAAACAAATACAGTGGGTGCTTTTAATGCACCAAAGTGCAGTAAAAATCTCCAGAAAGTGCTGAATGCAGCACCAACTTAATGTTAAACACCACATTTGCTTTGGATCCAAACATGTATAAAACAAAAGCAGCGTACACATTAATATTCATGGCTCTGCACTACGGACTTCGCTCTCTTTCTCTAATTTAACTTTTCACACAGTTGCGCTATTGACTGTGAGCAGAGCTGTGTCTGCAAAGACGGGCAGACGAGTCAAAGGGACCACGGACGAGCTCTAGAAGGGGGTTGTTGACAAATTAGTATGTTGACGGGTCAGTGAGAGGGGTCATGGGCCCACAGCAGGAGGTTGAGGGTCAAGTTTGTCCAAACACAAACACAAAGTGGGCTGCAGTTTCTCTCAGGAGTCAGGCAGGCTTCGGCTTCTTAATCAGAGGAAAAAAGGTGAATGCTAGTGTACTTATTTCTGTTTTCTATGATTCTAGGCAACTGCTGCAACTATTTTTAAGATCCTATTCCATAAACTAAAGCATCATCTTCCCCTAATACATTTCACTGCTTGAAAAAGTTTTGTTTTGTTAAATCTGAGTACAAGTGTTCATTACGGGGTCCAGAAGAGAAAGCTTCTTTAATCTGCTGTGCGTGCAGGCAATGTGCAGCGTGTGTGTTTCCCGATTTCGCTCCATTACCTCCCAATTGATTGAAGGGCCGGATTTGATGTGTTAATCCGTTCTCCCTGGTGAAAGATTCCTGCCTTTAGAGACATTACAAACACACAGGCATGGACACACTCACACACACACTCTTGAGCTGACTTTAAAAAAAAGTAATCAACAGAGAATTGTACAAGGCTCCTCATTCACCTCGCAGTCTCCTAAAAGCCTTTGATCAAGAAGTGCTTAGGTTTCACATAAACGGCTGGATACCTTTCAGAGACCATGCTAAGCACACAGCCACTTGAGGGGGATTTGGGCTACTTTAATGCCTGTTTTCAGAGCTTCTCCGTGGTATTTAAACCAACACGTTAGCTGAGGTGCATGGCAAGTTACGGGCCGCCACACAAGTAGATATTGTGACTTGTGCGATTGTCGTGAGTTTCTTCCAAACCCCCCCAAAGGCTCCTCTTTGTGGCCTGGCAACAAAGCAGCGAAAACGGCTGACTTTTTTTAGGGGGACTCAGGCCCTCTTTTGTCAGCTCTTTTAATGCTTAGGCTCTTGGCAGTAACTCATGTGGAGACCTGTGATGTGGAACCAAATGGGCTGTAGCTAAGCATCACAAATGAGATCAATAAATCCACTTTTTATTAAATGATAAATCTAATCCAAAGAAAAATCAATTGCAGGTCCCTATTAGCAAACATCTATGCTTATTTGGGCATAAACCATCTTTATTTTTCTCAGTTTTAGTTTACTTCAACAAAACATATTCTGAGAAAAATGTTCCTTCGATCTGTCTATTTATATTTCCTCCCCTATCCTGGGTATTCCTGCAGCAGGGTTGGTTTAAAAAAAATATTCCAACCATTGAACATCTCACAGAGCACTATTCAATCCATTATCTGGAAATGGAAAGGGTATGGGATTGCAATAAACACACCAGGTCATGGCACACCTACATTGGGATGGAAGGAGAACATTGATCAAATGAGCAGTAAATGAGCCCTGGTAACTCTGGAGGAGCTGCAGAGATTCACTGCTCAAAGAGAATCCATGAAAAGGACAACTATTGGTCATGCACCACACGAAGGTGCCCTTTATGGAAGACTGGGAAGAAAACATGCAATGAAGCTAAAAGTAGGCCTGTTAAATTCTTCCAATACAAGTGATCTAAGAGACAAAGCAAAAATGTGAAAGAATGTGCTGTGGTCAGATGAGACCTACCATTTTCATGAAAACTACAACATTGGGCAAAAAATTACCACTGCACATATTAATCTGCAACACATTATCCCTACAGTGAAAAATTGTGGTGGGAGCAATATGCTGTAGGGTTGTTCTTAGGGAGAAAAAAACCCCGTTCAAAGTTGATGGACAGATGGATGGAGCTAAATGCAGATCCCTTCTACCAGAAAAAGCAAGAGAACAAAAGGGCTGGTACACAGTGGGACTCAAGTTCTGCATGTATTGTATTGTACTGTGGTACCATTTCGAGCAATGGTTCTTCATCAGAGAAATAAAGTACAGTATGTACAGTGCCCTGGATTATGTGTGGGGGTTGTGAAACCATCGCATGTGAGCAAGGAAATGCAGATACAAACAAGTAGCAAAAAGTGCAATATACACTACCGTTCAAAAGTTTGGGGTCACCCAAACAATTTTGTGTTTTCCGTGAAAAGTCACACTTATTCACCACCATACGTTGTGAGATGAATAGAAAATAGAGTCAAGACATTGACAAGGTTAGAAATAATGATTTGTATTTGAAATAAGATTTTTTTTACATCAAACTTTGCTTTCGTCAAAGAATCCTCCATTTGCAGCAATTACTGCATTGCAGACCTTTGGCATTCTAGCTGTTAATTTGTTGAGGTAATCTGGAGAAATTGCACCCCACGCTTCTAGAAGCAGCTCCCACAATTTGGATTGGTTGGATGGGCACTTCTTGCGTACCATACGGTCAAGCTGCTCCCACAACAGCTCAATGGGGTTCAAATCTGGTGACTGCGCTGGCCACTCCATTCCCGATAGAAAACCAGCTGCCTGCTTCTTCTCTAAATAGTTCTTGCACAATTTGGAGGTGTGTTTTGGGTCATTGTCCTGTTGTAGGATGAAATTGGCTCCAATCAAGCGCTGTCCACTGGGTATGGCATGGCGTTGCAAAATGGAGTGATAGCCTTCCTTATTCAGAATCCCTTTTACCCTGTACAAATCTCCCACCTTACCAGCACCAAAGCAACCCCAGACCATCACATTACCTCCACCATGCTTAACAGATGGCGTCAGGCATTCTTCCAGCATCTTTTCAGTTGTTCTGCGTCTCACAAACGTTCTTCTTTGTGATCCAAACACCTCAAACTTGGATTCATCCGTCCACAACACTTTTTTCCAGTCTTCCTCTGTCCAATGTCTTTTGCCCATCTTAATCTTTTTCTTTTATTGGCCAGTCTCAGATATGGCTTTTTCTTTGCCACTCTGCCCTGGAGCCCAGAATCCCGCAGCCGCCTCTTCACTGTAGATGTTGACACTGGTGTTTTGCGGGTACTATTTAATGAAGATGCCAGTTGGGGACCTGTGAGGCGTCTGTTTCTCAAACTAGAGACTCTAATGTACTTATCTTCTTGTTCAGTTGTCCAACGCGGCCTCCCACTTCTTTTTCTACTCTGGTTAGAGCCTGTTTGTGCTGTCCTCTGAAGGGAGTAGTACACACCGTTGTAGGAAATCTTCAATTTCTTAGCAATTTCTCGCATGGAATAGCCTTCATTTCTAAGAACAAGAATAGACTGTCGAGTTTCAGATGAAAGTTCTCTTTTTCTGGCCATTTTGAGCGTTTAATTGACCCCACAAATGTGATGCTCCAGAAACTCAATCTGCTCAAAGGAAGGTCAGTTTTGTAGCTTCTGTACCGAGCTAAACTGTTTTCAGATGTGTGAACATTATTGCACAAGGGTTTTCTAATCATCAATTAGCCTTCTGAGCCAATGAGCAAACACATTGTACCATTAGAACACTGGAGTGATAGTTGCTGGAAATGGGCCTCTTTACACCTATGTAGATATTGCACCAAAAACCAGACATTTGCAGCTAGAATAGTCATTTACCACATTAGCAATGTATAGAGTGTATTTCTTTAAAGTTAAGACTAGTTTAAAGTTATCTTCATTGAAAAGTACAGTGCTTTTCCTTCAAAAATAAGGACATTTCAATGTGACCCCAAACTTTTGAACGGTAGTGTAAATTCTGTCAAAAATACAACCGATGATACAACAATAGCAGCAAGCAGCAATAAGTATATCATCCACAAAAATATCTTATAGAAGAATAGGAAATTGTTAATTGACAATAACAGAAAAAGACAAATGTCCTACTGTAATTGAGTCCCCTAGGTGGAGAGAATCAATGTCTGTAGCTCGACTAAGAAGATAAACCAGTTCAGTTTTAAGGAGCTACGGCAGATTGATCTAGACCAAAGCTTATTTACAGCCCAGTCAAAGTCTACCATCAAATCCATTTGGGAATCTGTGATAAGTCTTGAAACTTGATGTTCACAAACTCTCCCTATCTTATTTTATTGAGTTTGAGCTACTTTTACATCAAGAATAGGCAAAATGTTCAGTCACTAGATGTGTAAAAAGGGAGATACCACAACAGACTAGCAGCTGTAAAGGCAGTCCCTTTAATTGCACATTTATGTGCAGCTTTTTGTTAGTAAAACATCTAAAATACCAATAAAATACAACAAAGTTACTTTGTGAGTTAGTCTATTTCCACACTTGCGTGTTGTTTTAAAAAAAGATGTGCATGCAACTCTGCTTCAAACTGGCAGAAAGCTTGCATGTGTGGCTTTAAATCGTGATCAGCAGACACTTTCTGCAGTTGCCTGAGGCCGGGTATCATAAAAAAGCTTGTACAATTTCTATAACATGCGCTGTGAGAGATTGACTCTTTAATTGACATCTTTTCTCAGTGGAAAAACTGGAACATATCCCTATTATTTCAGTTTTTGTGGTCACAGGGAATCCCTCTGTTTACTGTGAGGCAGGACTTGGACTTACCCTGAGGCCTGAAAACACTGGCTCCACATTTTTCAGCGGGCCAACACTCACATGAGAGCGCGGCCGGTCTCCATGAATCAAAGCGCGGAGCAGTGAAAGGTTAAAAGCTCCTGGGGCCTGCAGACACATTTTTCAGGGGGTGGCGGGTAATAGGATCAGGGCTTCCATAACTCCGTAGAACAGCCAATCCTCCCTCGTTTCTGCCCGTTTAGCCTTCAAAGAGAAAGTTTGTGTGTCTGTGACGGCTGGTCAGGGGGTTAAGAGGAAAGTGCATTTTTTCGGTCACAAACTCAATTTCCTTGGTGAGCTGAAGAGGCCGTGCTTTAAAACCCAGAGCATAAAGCCTGTTTAATTTGTCCCATATACAGCATCCTCCTGAACCTCCCTCTCTGCTGCAGATGAAGCATGAGTTTAGAAACTGCTTGACCTTATGTAACTATAATAATGCTACTTTCTGTATGCATTCATGCTTCTGTGTTCATCCTGTCTGTATGCTGTTATCTTAACAGGAACAAATTGTCGCCAAAGGAAACGAGGGCATACAAATTAACCTTTTTTTTTGCTCCATCAACTGCATAATGTCACCATGTTATTTTATGCAATGTGAGAGCACTCAAGAAAGAATGGTCACTGAAAGTGACAAACTATGTTTAAATGTAACAGAAGTTCAATACGGTTTCATTTGAAAGCTCTACTCACAACCCTCTGTTAACATTTTTCATATGTAGTCCCATATTACAGTCACAAATGTCAATGTCTCCTATTAAATTAATTTTAGTGGTTATAAATGTAGTGCCAAAACATTTTTTTTAAGTATCTATCTATCTATCTATCTATCTATCTATCTATCTATCTATCTATCTATCTATCTATCTATCTATCTATCTATCTATCTGTCTGTCTGTCTGTCTGTCTGTCTGTCTGTCTGTCTGTCTGTCTGTCTGTCTGTCTGTCTGTCTGTCTGTCTGTCTGTCTGTCTGTCTGTCTATAAGGTGGAAGGAAAATGATGTATGGTTTCACAAAGTTTTTCTGAAAAATGAGGCATGCATTTGTTTCAGTGTTGTGCACTCTGTTACCCCTAAATAAAATCCAGTGCAAGCAACTGCTCAGCCAGAGGAAGTCCTGTTTACATGTTTGGTAACACAGTAAGCATGTGGAAGAAGGTGTTCGGGTGAGAAGAGACAATAAATTTGGGCACACATGCAGAAAACTAAGTGGAAAAAACCTGCCAATTATAATGGACAAACCATCCCCTACACTGAAACACGGCAGTAGCAGCATCCTGCTGAGGGAATGCCATTCTTCAACAAAGAAAGGGAAGCTTGACAGACTTGATGGGAAGATGGATGGGTTCTCCTTCTACTGCACAGTTATGCACTATTTTATGCTGGTTTATCACATCAAATTCCAATAAAATACATTGAAGTTTAAAGTTAAAGGGGCAAGACACTCCATCTCCTGGTATTGCAGACATTACATGTGGATGTTACTGTGTGGCGGTCTGTATCCTCATACATGACCTTTGTGCTGCGTACCACAGCTCCACAATGTGATCAATTATCACAGTGCCTGTAAAGCTTTGTGCCTGAATGCATGAGCTGCTCGTCTCTTGACGACGATTACGTTTTAGCTGTCATCGCTTGACCGAGGCCTCTGTCCCTGATAATTAAAAGAGCTCTATTGTGATGCGGAGAAGCTGCTGTTCCCATGTACGCACAGATGAGATCGGATGACGATGACAGGGCCGAGTGTGGAGAAGGTGACGAGGGGGGAGCATGGTCCCTGCTGATGGTGACCTCTGCCAGGGTCTCGCTCACCACCTGCTGTCTGAAACGGGACACCAGATCCCCTCTGCTGCCATCCACCTGGATGGTTTACCTGGTAAACACATGGTCTTTGCTGCATGCATACACATACAGATGCCAACAATTCAAATTCAAATTCAAAAATACTTTATTGATCCCAGAGAGAAATTAAGTGTTGGTATAGCTCATATGATTAATTCTTTAAGGAGTTGTTGTAGATGATGATGGCTGTGGGCAGGAAGGATTTCCTGTAGCGGTCTGTATTGCAGCGAAACTGAAGAAGCCTCTGACTGAAGACGTTCTGTTGTTGTATGACTGTCTCATGAAGAGGATGCTCAGGGTTGTCCATAATTTTTTTGATTTTATGAAGAATCCTTCTTTGCATTAACATCTCCAGATTTTCCACAGTTGTCCCAAGAACAGAACCAGCCTTCTTTATCAGGTTGTTTAGCCTTTTTAAATCCCTGGCTCTGATGCTGCTACCCCAACAGATGACGGCTGAAGAGATTACACTTTCCACAACAGACTTGTAGAAGATCTCCAGCATATTGCTGCAAACCTTGAAGGACCTAAGCTTCCTCAAGAAGTACAGTCTGCTCTGTCCCTTCTTGTAGACGGTTTCACTGTTCAGTCTCCAGTCCAGTCTGTTGTCAAGGTGAACTCCGAGGTATTTATACTATATATTTATATTACATCAAGGTGAGACGATTGTTTCCACACCATGTCACAAAGCGGTCCACCAGCTCTCTGTATTCAGCTTCTTGTCCATCTCTGATACACCTGACAATTGCAGAGTCATCTGAGTATTTCTGCAGATGACAGGTCTCTGATTTGTACTGGAAGTCTGAGGTGTACAGAGTGAAAAGGAATGGTAACAGTATCACTTTAGTATTCATATGAGTGTGTAGTCATGCAGAAATTGCTTTGTGTTGTAAACAAAATTGTTATGAAATCTATAAAAGCAAATAACTTTTCAACGAAGTTCTCACTGGAGACTATGGGTTGGGCATCGTTTGAATTTGGACGATTCCGATTCCAATTCTGATTCCTTGTTTCGATTCTGGTTCCAAACAATTCTCGATTCCGATTCTTTGGAGGGACAGGGTCATTTTTTTTTTTTGGGTGCATATTTTAAATTACCTACTTTAGAATACACTGCTTGTTTACACTGCTATTTCTTCTTAATCATTGTGTGTTGGTCCTACATGTGTGTATATTGAGCTTATTTATTTACTTGCACAGTTTCTTTTTTTTGTTATGTGTGTGTGTGTCTTGTTTTCATGTGTTTTTGAGTGCTGCTGCTGCAACAAGGAAATTTTCCTTATGGGATTAATAACGTATTTCTATCTACCTATCCACACACCCATAGGTAGTCTTACTTGATGAAATAGTCTAAACTTTACTTTACTTAATCTTGTTGCTTTTCCTTCGGTTGCGATGTTGAACAGAGGCGGCGGAGCACATCGGAGTATTATCAGCTGCCTGGCTAACGTTATCTTAGCAATCTCAGACCGTTTGTCTATGAAAACAAATGCATGAGCTAACGTTAGCTGGATATTTGCACTTGAGTTTAACTATGGTTTGAGTAGCATATAACTTGTTTGCTGCTGCAATGTTGACATCAGACTGACCGGATTTTGACTGCAGTGCGACGCTGGGCTGACTGTTGGATCCGGGAGGAAGAGTTAATGAGGTAAGCCGGCGCAGCGCGTCAAACACAGAGCGGTCGGTTATTTCTTACAGGTATAGCACTGAGCCCTGTTGTTTTGTTTGCTAAAGTGAAGACAAATCTTAGTGTCTCCACACACCTTCCATGATTGCGCAGTAACGCAAACACTTCTGGCGGATTCTTCTTCGTTGGTATTAGGCGGGTTCTTCTTCTAGTCGGCGGACTGGGAATCGAAACTAGGAATCGTAATTTTAGAAATTGAATGATTCGACTTATTAGTCCCGGTTCCAATCGATGCTCGATTCTCGAAGCCCAACCCTACTGGAGGCTGCTTAAAAACCTCCAATTCATTTAAGATGACATTATAAAAATGAAAGAAAACACATATTGAATGAAGGATTCTTATAACTGCCTAACTGTATTTACTTTGAGAGATATAATGTTCAAAATGATCAGAGAAACTGTGCAATCCACATTCAAAGGCACTTTTAATGTAGAAGCATAATTTCACGCTAATAACAATGTGTAAAAGATAACCAATTATCTGTTTATTTATTCAGTAGAGAAAGAGACCCAACGGTCATCAATGATTGGAGAATCAATAAGGCAATATTACAAAAGTTTTCTCCAAAACTGATGAAAACAGTTGGTCATGTGAGTTTTTAGGCTTCATTAGATGAAAATTAAAAGTTTTTGAATAGCTGAAGCAGACAAAGAGATTTGTCAGGGCAAATGCAGGGGGGTCCGAACAAGATAACTCCTCATAATCAGAGAGATTTGGAGAGATTTTGCATGGTGGAGTAGTTAAATATAACCAAGTCAAGATTTGGGTAAGTCATTCTAAAATTCTATCAAAATCTGTAAAGTATGAGTTTAAGTGTGCAAATGCTTACCCGCCCAGGTCATTGCTTTTTTATATACCCCTTACAGATTTGTTTCATTTCTATAGCACATAAGTCACATTAAAGAGTGCATTTTTTAAATGTCAAATATGTTCACAAAGCTGTGAACATGTTTGAGATCCTCTGTTCATTAAACTGCTTTTAATGCACTGCAAAAACAGCACTGCTTGAAATAAGCCAAATATTCTTGAAAAGGGTCAAATTTTCTTGTTTTGAGCAAAAAGGTCTGCCAATGGGGTGAGCAAAAGTTGCTTGGCTAGAATTCTTAAAACTGGCAAAGAAATCTTAGAATAAGCTTAATTTTCTTCTGCAAAACTTGCTTGTTAAGAACATGTTTTCCCTTTAGACAAAAAATAAGAAAACATTTCCAGAAACAAGGCTTTTTTACTTTGTTGAAAATCATTTTTTTGCAGTGTGGCAGGGTACCATTATGCTAAGCATTACGTCATACATTACAACAGTCATTGTGAAGCATTATAGTTGGCATCGTGTGTAAATTAAAATCCATTCAGCTGCAGTGATTATTATGGCAACGGCAAAGGTAGATCCATCACCTTACAACACCTAACTCTCCAAAGCAACAAAGGTCTATGGAAAAGAGTGACAAACTGCTGCTGCAGCTGCTGTCATATTTGTGAGTGTAGGCAGCTGTGTTTGGACTAGACCACTATACCTTACACAAAGACCATCATGGCACCCTCATTCATCAGTATGAGCCTTACCTTAAGTAAAAGGCTTAAATGAGCGAGTGGAGAAACCTTCCGAGTTGAGTGACAGAAAGGGGATAAATGCTAGAAAAACATACACAGCGTTATGTGTTACATTACGCTTTAGCTAGCGAAGAACTCTCAACCCGTTTACACGATTAAAGAGACAAATTTGCCTCATTTACTGCAGCTTAGATTTCCCATCATCTGGCCTGTGTCTTTGCATCAAGGCTAACCATGCCAAGTTCAAAATATACAGTCTGAGGGGTAATACTTAATCTGTCTGTAACACCTCATAAGGTTCTAAACCAGGCTAGTTCATCATGTTGCCCCCCCCTCAAGTCTCACTTTGTCTCCAGAGCAATAGCCTTCGGTGATAAATAATTACTTAGCAGAACCTTGACTTCTCTCCTGTAGTGTTTGCATGCTGTCCCCTCTCTCTGCACCATGGCACTCTGGCAGTTTTAATAATTAACAAGCTCCTTTTGCCTCTGCCTATTTAGATTTTTTTTTTTGGCTCCATGTCAACAACTGCTCCAAAAAACTTGAAGCTGCATCTATAAATTTGGTTTGACTTTGTGTTTGAGTGTCTGTTTGTTAATTATGGGGGAAGTTTAATGTCTGAGTCTTTTTTCAAAAGGCAAAAAAAAAAAGTTTGAAAAGTTGTCAACGGCTACGTGCTTTAGCAGCAAAAATGCAGCTTGCGTGTGTTTTTGTGTGTGACGACCTCCAAGTGTGAAGGGCCATCGTCTGTAATGAGTGGGAGGTAAACAGGGTCGAGTTCTCATTTATTCATAAGGCAAACAGAAACTGTGCACTGAATGGGAATAAGTGTGTGATGATTTATTTAAAGCTATTTGTTTGGGGCCACACAGGCTAATTTTCCCCTTCAACAACCGGTGCTGCTTATCCAATGGATTCCATTCAGTTTTTTTATTTTTTATTGTCCTAATATAACAAGCAGAACAATTTGTCAGACAATTTTATGCATTTGATTTTATATGGTTGCAAAACAACTCAAGAGGCCAGTTAATACAGCAGAAAGAGAAATGTGAAAAGGAACAATAACGCAAATTAGGAGGATAGAGCTCCTTTGGCTCTGGATTTGGTGGAAACATTATTTGATTGAACTCAAAAAAATAAAAAAATTGTTTCCAAACTGAAATTTCGAAATAACGAGGTACATTCATGTGCTGAGCCTTTAGTTTAGTGAATTCAGTCAGTTGTGGGTTTTTTCCTTCTATTGTTTCTCTCTTTGAGCAGCGTAAATTCAGACAGGTTTGGATTCCTGAAATCTACAGTACTGAACTTTCTGACATATTGTAACATTACAACCACAACCTTTCACATATCTTGTTGAGCTTAAATAAAGAAGATGATAGTAGCAGAAAAAGGATGCATGGTTTTACATTTTTGAACACAAAGAAAGAATGAAAAGTGTAGATTACATTTGCATCAGACCATGTTGACATAGGTGAATCAAAATAAAATCCAGTGCCTACAACCTACAAAGTCACTACCTGTGTGTAATTTATTTTAAATGTAATACTGTTTCTCTGTGAAGGGATCATAGGTTTGTTGGAGACTATGTCAGGGAAGCAACAAAGCAAGCCATGCTAATTCTGGAGGAGCCACAGAGATACACAGCTCATGTGGATGAATGTACAAACCAGGCCTTTTTGGAAGAGTGGTGAGAGGAAATCCAACGTTGAATCACCCTGAATACACCCTTCCCATGGTAAATTAAGGTGGTGACAGAATCATGTGTGGGGAATCTTTTGTTCAGTTGGGATGTTGATCTGAGTTGTTGGGGAAATGGATGGAACAAAATTCAGAGCAGTTCTGGGAGGAAAATTGTTAGACACTGCAAAATACTTTAGACTGAGAAGGATGTTCACCCTCTAGCAGGACAACAACCCTAAACATAGAGCGACTGCCACAATGGAATGGCTTACTTCAAAGCACATTCATGTGATCGGAGGGTGCAGTCAAAGTCCAGACCTAAATCTAATTAAGAATCTACGGTAAGAGTAAAAAATTAATGACCACAGATGCTGTACATCCAATCTCTCTTAGCTTCAGCTATTTCATAGCAAGAAAAATGAGCATACTGTCCATTCCTGTCTCTGTATGTGCAAAGCTGCTCGATACACACCTCAAATGAACTGCAGCTGTACCTGCAGCAGAAGTTGGTTCTACAAAGTACTGAGTGATGGAGCCAAAGTACAAAGTCATGCAACAATATTCAGATTTCTATTTGATAAAGATTTTTAAAACCATGTATCGTTTTCGGTCCAGTCCAGAGTTATGCACCACTTTTTCTATCACATAAAATCCCAATTGAATGCTATTTTGTCAGCCTGCTTTTCTTCCAAAGGAAATACAATTTGAGTTCAATGCCTCTCTAATCATATGTCAAGATCAATCATTACCTTTTGAAGACCTGCATCTCTTTTTAAGACTACATGAAAACTTCCATGTCAAAACACATTTCTCTAAAACAGTTTTGCTTGCAGACAATCCTTATTGCAAACTTAGTGTGTTGTCTGGTGGACTCTGCACATAAAAGTGACAGTTCAAAGAGCTGTCCCGTGGTTTATTACTAACATGCTAACCAAATGCCTTTTCATCAAAAAAGAACAATCGGCTATTTTCATGAGTTGGTTTTTTAGGTTAAAACCAACAATTTTGCGGTGACATTTCATTCCGTTTCTTTTAAGCAAACCACATTCGCTTATTCTGTCAGAGAGAAAATATGGAGGGAGGAAGTACACAAAGAAAAGGTCTCAGAGGATGAAAAACGCTTTTCATTTTGAAGATGATTTTGTTGGATAAAACATAGATGTTTTAGAAGAAATACTACTTCGGAGTCACTATTCTACTTTAACTGCCAAATTTGATATATTTGAGCCAGAACACGTTTGAAGTTATGAAACAGAAATAAATCAGACTCTGCATATCCATTGCTTTTCAGGGTGGATAAGTAACTTTACAATACACTTTTCTGACACAACAAAATACTTTGGCGCAGTTCCATTATGGATAATGAAATGAGTGTTTGACTGCAGCTGCTGTCTGATTGCTTTAAATAATTTGTTTGTGTTAAATGACATGTTGGAGGAAACTAGGTGTTGTGTCAGGTGGTGTGACAGTTTTCTTTGATGGCCATTTTGACAGATCCAGTGTAGTTAAATCTGTATGATTAAAACACAAGTCTGAATATTATAAGAATAGTGAGATTTGTACAGTCACGGTTATCATACAAAGAGGGTATTCTGGTTATACAGTTGCCTGCAGGAATGTGCTAATGGATGTACACTATAGTAGCAATGCTGGTCAGCAACAAAATGCTCTTAGGTCTTTCTATAGGGCACTAGTTTGTTAGGTCTCCAAGCTGTTTTTGACAGAAATGACTTCCTCATCCATATCGGATATCCATCCATCCATCCATCCATCCATCCATCCATCCATCCATTATCTTCCGCTTATCCGGGGTCGGGTTGCAGGGGCAGCAGCCTAAGCAAAGAGACCCAGACTTCCCTCTCCCCAGCCACTTCTTCCAGCTCCTCGGGAGGAATCCCAAGGCGTTCCCAGGCCAGCCAAGAAACATAGTCCCTCCAGCGTGTCCTGGGTCTTCAACCTGGGCCTCCTCCCGGTGGGACGTGCCCGAAACACCTCACCAGGGAGGCGTCCAGGAGGCATCCTGACCAGATGCCCGAGCCACCTCAACTGACTCCTCTCGATGTGGAGGACCAGCGGCTCTACTCTGAGCCCCCTCCGGATGACTGGGCTTCTCACCCTATCTCGAAGGGAGAGCCCAGACACTCTGCGGAGGAAACTAATTTCAGCCGCTTGTATCCGTGATCTCGTTCTTTCGGTCACCACCCAGAGTTCGTGACCACAGATGAGGGTAGGAACGTAGATCGACCAGTAAATCTAGACCTTCGCCTTTCGGCTCAGCTCTCTCTTCACCACGAGAGCATAAATATCCAGTCTATGAATTTAAATTCAAGCTACAGACTTTGATATTACTTCTTTTGATTGAGTTTGGCATTCCAAACGTCAATTTTCAGCTGCTCAAGCTCTACTGACTTTTTTCATTTTTTTTTTTTACCTATTTCTCAGTCTCTGACATGGGAAATTAACCATCATGAGATAAGAGCCTAACACAGGGAAAAGGGGAACACAAAATTGATATGACCTTTAAGATGGAGTCCGTGATAGATAAAGCTCAACTTGAACCTGAAGGGACGACTCAGTCCCCCCTCACCTCAGGCTGTTTTGATTAGGACTCTGTGTGGAGTGTGGCTGGTGGAGCTGTTTGCTCTGGCTACGCCAAGGATTAAGGGATTCTGTCACAAGAACCAGAAAAAACAGAGATTTTATTCCCCACATGTCCCTCCTCAGGGCAGAAGTGGGTGGCGACCATATTCCAAACCAAAGGGTCACTGTGTGTGTTCCTTATGATACAATGTGAAACCCCCTCTGCAGCACATGCGACTGGGTCAGTGTTGGGATAAATGTCCAAAGTATTCTGGCAGTGCACATTCATTTTTCACTTCAGCTACTCTCTTCAAAGGAATCTCTCTCTAATCCCTTTATTTCAGCATGGACTGTAAAGCTATGGGCACGCGTTGTATGCACAAAAACACACACATGCACGTATACATACTTGCTTACACAGAGTGGTTGAAGTCATACAGTCCAGTCACAGGTGCATCTCAGTTAATGAGGATTAAATCAAAAACTAATTTATGTCAACTGTCTAGTTCAAAAAACAGTGAACCTTTGCATAACATAGAATCAATACACAAAGATTTATATATTTCAAGTGATTATTTTGTTATTTTAATAATCATGGCTTATAGCTAATGAAAACACAATAAAAAAAATCATGTTAAAGCTGCAAGCAGCCTTGAACGTAAAAAGTAACACCAATGAATTACAGGAGTTGATTTAGACTTGGCACTACATTATGACAAAGAACTGCGGTAGCGGTTGCTTACCGCAAGGTGCAAGGATTTGACGCAGCGGTCGCAAAAGCCCCCTTCTTCCATACACAAACATGCATGGCTACTTACTGGCACAGCATAGTAAATTGCAATTACAATGGCAGGGTACATGACAGACGAAGATGATGACTTCTTTGATTCCCACATTCCAAGACCCTACCTGTTCGAACAACTGTTCACAGAGGTCAACTTAGTTGTTACCTATTATTACCAAGTCAACACAACCATTGCATGCTAAGTGTATCCAAGCCCCCACAATGTCATGCCACAGTAAATGGTGAAGACGATTTACTCCACAAAACTTGCCGTTTACAGTGATTAGGATGAAATGTTGTAAATGTTATACAGTAAACCGCGAGGTGACAATTTCAGCCAAACGTCATGATTATAATAATTTATAATAGCCCAGCAACACCCAAGAAATGAGAGTAAACTACTTACAGCCATTGATGATGCACTTCGTTCTGGGTCTGTACAAAAAATGGATGGGACTGCAGTGTTCTTCAGCCACAGTACCATCATCCTGGTCGAATATTGCATTTTTATCATTGTAGTCCTCTGGTGTGAAATGCTCCTTGCAAACCACATACCGATTAATTTTCTCTATAGGTGTTGTTGGTGGAATTCCCAAGGCATCAAGCCATTCCCTTCTTCGTTTCACATTGGTGGGAATTCTGTGAAACATCCTGTTGCTGTATGTCTTCTGCTTGTTTTCACAACCCTTTGCTATACAAGCAAGAACTATTTTCTTGGATTAGACTTCTAACTACACAAACTATGGCAATAAAACTCCATGCAGCTAGTGCATTTGTGTTTACAGAAGCAGGTGGCTTTTGCAAGCATTGAGACATATCCTTGCGCCTTGCAACGGCGGCTTACATCGGTGCTTTGTCGTAATGTAGTCCCAATTCTAAATCGGCTCCTGTAATTCCTTGGTGTTACTTCTTACTTTTCATTTGAAGTCAATATGATTATTGAGTTCACCAGGAATAATTAGGATCATTATTGAGTAATTTTAATCACTTTTGCACACAAAATGCTTGTTGCTCCCATTCACTTACATTGTTTATGCTAAAGCAAAAGGACTGTTGCCAGATCAGGAGAATAAGTAAGTAAGTAAATAAGTAAGTAAGTAATATTTATTTGTATAGCCCCTTTCACAGACAAAAGCCACAAAGTGCTTCAACACACAGCAAAATTTGCATTTGAATTGAAAAATCAAGGCTCCAGACTCTGGAGAAAGAAAGGAGAGCCATAAAATACAACTTGTCCAAATCGAAGCTTCCATAATGAATGATTTATGGAGCCTTGTCACCTGCTGGTGTTGGTTCACTGATTTTTGTCAAGTCCAATGTCAGAGCCACCAACTACTAGGGAGTTTTAGAGCATTCCATGCTTCCCTGTACTGACAAGCGGCAGATTAGCAAGACTTGGTACCTGCTCACAGTGCCAGAGGTACCACCACCTGCTTTAATGACAGTGGTATCACTGTGCTTGATTGTTCAGCAGACTGTCCTGAGATGAACCACATAAAGAATCTATAGAATTTTGTCAAGAGGAAAATAACAGACGCCAGCGCCAACAATGGAGATGAGGTAAAGGCCACGATTATAGCAATCTTAACACCGGGAGGCCTCAGGGCCTTTGACAAAGTAATTATGCACAGGTGACTCCACACAGGTGCTCTCATCTAAACAAAGGATATTTGAGGGATTAAGGAAAGTTGGATCAAATTGCTTTGGAAAGCTCAAGGAAATGCTTATTTGTAGTAGTCTCTCTCAGAAAAAGGAGCAGAAAAGAAAAACCTTGAACAGTCAGTGTTTTTCAAACTTGAAGCTCTCCCCAGGACCATGCCACTGATACTGAGCTGAATTCACTTTGACAGGAGTGGTCTGCACGTCCTCTCCCAGCAGATGTTGCCATTCCATTTTCTCTTTTACACTGAGCTGCCCTTCAGAGGTTTTAACGCGAGGATGAGAAGTGCCTGTGTTTATTACCGTGAAGGACCGTCAGAGGATGCCGTCCTGACCCACTCAGCGAGGCATAACAACAACAAATTGAACAAGTCAACAAATGGACATCAACCTCCACTTTCCACTGCTCCCTGGGCTTCATGCGTGTCTCAAGATCTTTTCAGCACATTGTCAGTCAGCACAAGTCAAACCATTATTATTTCAAAAGACGAAACTGCTTGTTTGTCATGCTGTACATCAACATATTTTATAATTTACATGGCTGTCAGCTCCTCAACAGCTTTAACTGTCTGGAAGCTTGTTGAGTCACTATGAATCAGCTATATTACCTCCCCCCCTTTAAAAATAAAAAAATAACTTAGCCAATTTATTTTGTGGCAGATGATGGATGGATCAGATGACTATGGTTGTCTACTGAGCACATTATAGCTAACTGCCAAATTAGCAAATAGTATTGCGTGTTTAATACACAGGAGTGACCTTAAATAGGCTGTTAATGCTCTAAAACCCTCCAGTACGTCAGATATAAAATCCTGCAGTGAAAAGTTTACCAAAATACATCCACAGTGAATCATTGCAAGTTATTGCAAACACTTGATGGCAGTTGTTCCCATCAAGAGTGGAACAACCTGTTATTTTTCAGGTTTCTTTGCTGAGCTTTTATCCATTAATAAATAAAATCATGAGAAAACTGCAATTTGTATTAGCTGAAATTATTTTTTTCTGATATTGAAAGTCGAAAATCTGTAATGGGGCAAATACATGATGGCAAAGTAGATTAAAATCTGTTCAGAAATGTTTTGGTCTAAATGGTCTATGACGTGTTTTTATTCAAAAAGCTATTTTCTATATGGAGAAAACATAGTCATATTCACTGCAAAAACAAACCAATCCTTAAAACATCATACAATCTACTACCAATAAAAATCTAAAACTACTTCCCTTTAGTGTCCTCCTGACTTCCCAAGATGCAGAAAAGCTTCTAATGCACCCCAAATAATAACAAAAAACCTTTCCTTTCCTTCTTTGACACACTGCCTAGGAGGCTGGACGAAGATAAGCAGAGACAATATGTCAAGGTGTATGAGAGGAGATATGAGGGGAGCAGCCAAGCACTATTATGATTCTGCCGGCGGCTGAGCTGGTTAGATGCGTGAGCGGCACTGCAATAGCTTTAATGTTTGTTCTTTAATGTCGCCGATTTGGTGTCCAATTAAATTCCATGCTTTCTGAGGTGGACAGAAAACAGAGTTGACACAGACCAATGCTTTCATATCACATCTTTTATTCAAGGAGTGCCTTAATAACCCAATGCTGTTTATGAACATGACAACGAAAACAGCTGGGTACATACTTTTTTAAACTTTTACCTGACTATTTTCTGACACACACCCAAAAACACACCAATTGTGTGCATTTTCAGGCATATTGCCCTTCAGAAAGTCTCACACTGCAAGTAGTTAGAAATTAGGAACACAACTGAGCCATTGTTCTCATGCTCAATGGTTTTAAAACAGACCTCCACAGGAGCCCGGTTTCAAAGTAAAGGACATCTGGTGGCATCGAGCGTGTTAACTTCACCAGAAGGCATGTTGAAGAAATCTGAGTCACAGTTTTGAAAGGTCCTTTTCGGAGGTGTTTTTCCCTCCATTGTAGTTGATGTTGCTTAAATAACAGTGAGTGCTCTCTTCACCCGTGGCTTCATTAACTGAAGACGGGGAAACGACCCTTGAAATAACAAACTCAAAGCTCTGGAACCAAGAGCAAAGCGAAGTGTTCCCACAACACATTCATCTCTGTATATCAAAAACATACAGACATGGATAACCTGAAAGTGAGGTGTTAGAAAAGCATTATAAAGCAAAACTCAAAAGCAAAAGGGAAACGCTTAATAATCTGAGAAAACAGTAACGGAGTTATTCAAAAATACATACATACTGCTTATACACTTTTTGAATAAATACATTTCAAAAATACAAATACATCCTTATCTTTCCTTATTATTCCTGCCAAAAACAAACTGTAAAAGCTTTAACACATGTTTGAACTCATCATTTCACCCCTGATTTTATTACTTTTGTGTGGAAGAACTGCATATAATAATTCTCACCATATCTGCTTCGCTTCCACCGGGCTTTTAAACTGAGGAGAAAAATGTATGCAGAAAAAGAGGAGCACTGTGACTTTAATCTTTAAACAAGTTGTTAAAACATATGAGCATAGGTCAGAAGAATTTCTGAAGTAGTAATATTGCATATTGTTTTTCTAGTCTGTAGCAGTTGCATATTGTTTGAATAACACTCAGAGAATGCAGTTAAGGGCATATATATATATATATATATATATATAATGAGAGAGAGATAGTGAGAGAGAAAGAGAGAGAAATAATTTATGACTTTCCTCACAGACGTTTTCATGAACTAGCATTAACTTTAAACTTTTTAGAAACAACATTTTAGAAGGCCACAACCATGACGTAAAGGGTTTGTAAGCTTTTGATTGGTTAATTTCAAACAGAATTATTTGGAGGCACACTTGTGGATGTATTTGAAGGCATCACTTGACGCTGCATCCTTGTGTACCAGCATGGAGAAAAAAAAAATCTATGAGGATATCAGGAAGGGATCAGTGAGTCTAAACAAATCTGGTTCATCCTTGAGTACAACTTTCAGATGTGTGTAGATGCCTCATTCATCTGTTGGTAGGTTGGTAATGTCCACACATCATACAGCTCAGGCAGAAGACAGGTTTGTCTCTGAGATGAACGTGGTGATGAATGTGTATTAATCCTAGAACAAAAGCAATGGTGTTGGGTGAAGCTGGTAGGAGGGTGTCCTGCACTGACAAGCTGTAAGCCTTTACAAAAAGAAAAACAGATTACAGTTTGCAAATGCACTCAGAGCAAGAGTTTAATTTTGAGACATGTCCAATGTTGTTATGAAGGTAAAACTTTTTTTCGTCATAAAAAAAACCCCCATTGTGTTGTCTTTTTATAGTGTATAAATGTCTGGAGTCAACTATGAATAAATATAAGTGTGCATACATTTGAATTTTGGGGGGAACATTTTTTAGAAAACTTTAATCACTTCAATTTCTAAAGTGACTTTTTATAAGGAGACTCAACTAAATTTAGTTATAGTTATATTCTCTTTGTGATCCAACTTCACACCCAGTGTCAAATTCTCATACCATCAAACGCTTGCCTAAGACCCCATTTTATTTCTGTGACTCCTCATCATAAAACACAAAAAAACACTCAGTCGTCCCAGCCAAAAAAACGTCCTGTCATCTGGTAGAACTTCATGTTGAAGGGCCTGTAGAAATCCCGTAGCCTTTGAACCACCTCGGGATCAATGTTCGGATGGGTTCTCCCTTTGGTTTTTCCCAGGCAGTGGGGCTTGCTGCTGCCCTCTGCCTTCTTGAGGCACGGGAATCCCTTGGTCTGGTTGAAGTAAAAGTGTTTGTCTGTAATGATCCTCTTGAGGCCCAAGAAGTCCTGCACGCGACCAAGCTCTCCGGCCGGGTCGCTGATCAGCCGCTCGCCGCTCACAAAGAGGATCTGGTCCATGGGGAAGTACTGCAGCCAGTTGTCCAGGTGCTTGGCGTAGATGCCAATCTGGATGGCGCTCCATGAGGTGTCAATGAGCCCCGTAGTCCTGTTTTTGAAGGTGAGACTCTCAAAAGAAGGAATATCAGGCTTCTTAGACAGAGTCTGTGTGTAGTCAGAGATAGCTCTGGTGACCGGGTCCCTCACTACCACGATCAGTTTGGTGTCCCGGGACATGGCGGATATCCTTGCTGGAGCCTCTCGGGTTACGAAGTAGCTGGGCGTTTTCTCCATGGTGATTTGGCCCTCCAGGGTTTTCGGCATCAGATCCCTGAGAGATGATAAAGAGGAGGTAGGATATTTATTTGAGCTGCACTTTTGACTAGAGCACAATGAAGACAGAGGTCAGTTATTCTGAAGATTTCTTTATGAAGGTTTAAAAATAAAACTTGCTGTCTGTTTATACATTTATAGAACAATAAAAGTGGGAGTATTTATTTGCTATGCAATAAATGAACAAAATATTTATTTCTGAATTTAACACCTGCCAATCAGCAGTCACAGCCAATCATAGAAAAATTGGCTGAGGACGGGAGTAGACATTAAGTACAACTGAAAAAAAAGAAGGAACCATGATTGACAATGGCTGCAAATTAAAAATGGCACATACTTGAGACAAGAATATTGATATGACACAAAATGTGCATAATAATATCCCGTTTAGACCTTCATAACTTGCATTGTAATATGTCAAGATACATGACAAGATAGCAAATATTGTGACACCAGCTTTAGGGTTTTCATTCTGTAGGAACTTAATGCTCAGGAATCTGCTTTAATACTGTTTATTTTAAACGTCTATAGAGAAATAATTCTGAAATTCTCTAAAACAGGTTAATTGCAATACAATTATTATTATTGAATACGACAGTCTTGTCATAATGGCAAAAACCACATGATTTTGTCTTTCAGAAAAAAAAAAAATCAGAGCATTTATAAATTTGGAGAAATTTAGCACATTTGTTTTTGCCCCAACTCTTCTTTACTGTTTTCCTTTTGCCACTTTCTCTCTGCTCAGCGGCCGCAGGGACAGTGACCTTAAGCAAAGCGAGTAAAAGCAGTCCATGAATGATTAACGTGCCCTCCCTCTACCATTTAGAGTCTCTGCAGAATACAGCTTTAAAATTCACCAAAGTACAGAATGCAAGCGTCAATTATTTATCTGCTTGCCTGGTGTTAGTTGATGTGAAGACGGGCAGCAGCTAAGAGACTCCTGGGCTAAATGGAAAAAAGTTTGCACACCTGTAAAAAACGGCGGAGGCCACAAAGAAGAGGAGAACCTCTGAAAAACGTGGAGATTACTAAACATTCCATCATGTTGTTTGTAGGATCATCCAATAGTAAACACTAGCACATGTGATCAAAGGACAGACGGCTTGTCAAGATGACAGGCGCAGTACTTTCTTTGTTGTCCTGAAGCTGCTGTGCAATCATGCTCCGTTTAACATACATGGAAGAAAATTAGGCAGAGGCCACTGAGATGTTTGCTGCCGCTGAGCTTTGCACAAACAAAGACGTTAACTGTCATGATGAATGTAATGGCTGGAGCTGCTTAAGGCTCTGCTCAAACACTGTTTGTAATTACTCCCACCCCCAGGTTGACGCATACACCCCTTCTCCTCATCTGACATGCTTCATGACAGGACAATGTCTTACAAAAAATAACTTTCTAAAATGACCGAGGTGGGGGTGGGATTTACGCTGGCAATGTTTACTTAAGAAAAAAACACTACATTAAGTACTTTCAAGCTTGTTTGTGGTTTTCTCATCCTTTTTTTATTGGTTTTTATTGTTGACTTTTGCTTATTGTTGGGTTGTATTTTTGTAACATACTATATAAGCATAGGCCGATTACGGGAATCAAGGTGTACCAATAATTTAATAAACTTCTGTTTTGAAATGGCTATACAGCAATGTCCGAAAACAGTCAGTTTAACATAGCACTTCCCCTCCCACACTTCAGTCAGTTGGCTTCCGTTACTAATAGGAAAGACTTTTGCGTTTTACGTTTGCTACTTAAGATATCTTTGGTCATAAAAAACAAAAGCAATCATGGCATAGAAATTAAAGAACCACAAACCAATGAGGCCACGACCTAGTGAAACACCAAACTGAGAACCCTTAGTAAGTGTAATTACAAACACATGGTAGGTTGTTACTGTACTTAATGAATCAAAAATAAATAGACACCATGGCTATTTATTTCTGTATTTATTTATTTGCACCATGAAAAATATCACACAAAATGTGTTAGTAGCAAGTGGTTAAATTACTTAGAAGCTGGGGTGAAAAATGTTAATTCACACATCTGGTTAGGGACACCATTTTTGATGCATAGTTTGGGGTAATATTGTAAGTACATATATATTTTTCTAAAACTGCTACATTATTTGTTATCATTGTAACAAAAAGAAAACTGGAAATGGAGGTTCAGTCTAAAGAAATCTGGAAATTTATATCAGCAAACAAAAACCTTCGGTGAGTGCATCGTTTGCAGAATTGGAGAAAAGATATTATAATACTGATGTGTTATTTGCTGGACCTTTATTAGGAAAAAAAAAACTAAAGACCTCTTCTTTAATTTTATTTGACATTTGTTAAGATTAACCTCTTTTTCTAACAACCTTTCCAGCAAACTCCCAAAGTTTAACAACAACAAGGTCAGTTCAAAACACAAAAACCCTGTAAACACCCAGCAGTTCTATATATTGTAGTTCATTGCCCAATATACCAAGCAACACGAGTCATATTGTTTCACTTAACTTTCACGTTTCATAGCCACAAAGATGAATTACAGGTTTTTAACTATAAACTACATTTACATGTGTATAACAAGGGTAAACATAACTGCAAAGGTTCTTTTTGCAAATATTTGTTATGTGAACAGGGGCTATTTCCGTCGGTGGCTGCTGCTGATGATGTTTTAGTGGGTGGTACAAGTGATAAATAATTCCAAAAATGTTTATGGTCAGGATGAAATACAACCTTTGGAAAATATAGAGAACATATTAAGTGAGACACGTATTAAAAAAAAACAATGTTTTACTTCTCCTAAGTGATGTGAAAGTGATGCAACATGCAGGGAAAAAGTCAGCTAGGGTCCTATGTCTTCTATTTCAGGCATTACCTAAATTCCATAATGGAAAATTATACTAAAAGCAAGTACTTTTGGAGAACCATAAAAGCAATATAAAGTGTCCTTAATATTTTGGGCAAGCACAGGGGAACCTCAGAAATTATTATGAAATAAAGTTATTAAAAAGTAATAGCAAAACAGATTTTTTATTTAGGGTGAGTATATTTTGATTTTCAAAGAGGACACTTGGCCTAGTGTCACCTGGCCAAGACTTTTAATTTTAACATTTTAAAGCATGAATTCTCTATGTGGTTAGAAAGAAAAGTTAAATAACAAACTTCAAAAAGGCTTTCACAAGTACACATACTTTAGAAAATAAATAATGATAGAAATAATTACTCTCCCGAGTTAGAAAAGTACCAGTAACAGTTATAGTTTACTTTTTAAAGAAAAATGAAACAAAAATCTGAAATGATATTCTGAGAAAACAAGTATTTTCTTTTCAGTGTAATAAAAGTAAAAAGCAGCAGACTCAAAAAGACAATAAAAAAGTGTATACCTCAGTGTTTAGTTTTCATCTTCATCCTCCTCAATTTATAGATGAACTCACTTTGCACAGCATTATTATAGTTTCTGTGTCCATGTGACCTACGGGATCGTTGCAATTTTTTGTCTCACACAGAAACACATATGCCAGCTATATACACAGTGCACTCCGCCACCTGCTTGTTGCAACAGGACGGTATATCTTATGCGGGTCATGCATAAAGTTTGTCAAGTCAAGTGCTTTGACTTACAGTAAACAGCAGCAACATGGCAGGGTGCAATGCAGCCCAACACAGCGAGGAGCAGCCTGCTGTCTGTTCCGTCTATGAACGGATTAGAACCACGCAATAGGCAGTAGGTAGTGGAGGATGTCAGATGAGACGAG
>OY747721.1:22078148-22283148 GCA_963556495.2 Valencia hispanica | reverse complement strand
GAGTTGTAACAACACGGAGGCAAGTGGGCATGAGGGCTGACCACTTCTCCCCCACCAATGTTTGGTTCATTTTTCTTCTTCCAGCAGGGAGCCCTGGCAGCCATAAAAACACTCCCACGGCGTGGCCCTGCCACCGCCACCAGATAATAATCCTATAATTGGCTCAATATTTTAGCTATTTTCAGTCGATGGAAAGCCCAGCACTGCTCTCAGTGGCTCGGACTTTACAGATATTTTCCAGGTCAGCGGATGCAAGCGGAGGTCAATGGGTAAAGGAGGAGGAGGAAGTAGGGAATGATTTAGAGTAATGACCAATGTGTGGTGGTGGGGGGAACCCACTCTTTTCAGCTTGGAGCCCTACAGCTTTCTCAGCCTTGCGTGAAAACACAGTACTTCACCTGCCGTGCGAGCCGTAAACACTGACTGTGCTGCCATACACAAAGCAGCTCAAAAGAAAACATATCCAGTGCTGTTAAAAAGTGTTTTCAACTTTACAGATTTCTTACTTATATGTATTTTGTTTCACATCATCTAAATCCAATAACAGAAGCCAACCAGAGTATAAACAAATAGTAGTTTTCAAATTGTTTCAAAAAAAGTTAGCAAAACCAAGATGGCCCATTGTGAAAAAGTACACCCCCCCCCCCCCCCAAATCTAATAGCTTGAGTTTTTCTGTCAGTCTTGGTGACTATGTCTCCTCTTCTGCTCCTCTTGACTGTGGTGTGCATCCAAGAAATTGGCTTTTCACTTCATTTATGGTATAACAACAATTGTTGGGGTTTCAGTAAACAACATGTAGTGAAAAACTCCTCAGTAAGTTTTAACTGCCTCAATAAAATAATTGATATTTTCTCACATTTTGACCACCTGTTTAACTAAGTTTTTCATGTGTTGATCACTGCAAATTAGTTTGATACTGCCTATCAATTGTAAACAAAGTCTGATAATCTGAGTCTTTATCACATTAGTGTAAGGTTAGGTGGGATACCACGTACCAGGGGATCTAAAAACAGCAACACTTTTTGCTTTGAATGTCATTTAAACTCTGGTTAAAAGCTTATGATGTTCTTAACCTTGTAAACTATAGAGCTGTTGAAAAATACACTCTTGATCACTCAAGCACAAAGTTTCTGACAAAATGAGCAGTAAGAAATGTTATATAATTAAAATTATTATAGGCTCCAATAGAAATTATTTGGGAAGCAATTCCGAAGGAAGTTTAAGTACGAGAACAAGGTGAACCCTTTTCTTCCAAGAAATAGCAACCCGGATCAACAAAGAGTACACTTTCTGAAAATTAGGGTTGCAGTAAATAAGAATGACTGCTTTTAAACAACAGGAAATATGCAGGAAATATGAGTTGTTGTCTTTGAAATTAGACAAAAAGGATATGAATGGGTTTCATGGAGGCGTTCTATCTAGGGCCAGAGCAGGAAATTAGGCTGAAAATAAAAAATAAAAAAATACAATAAGCCGAGGTGACTGATTTGAAAAAGCCTGTAAGCATTAATCATCTTTTGTTGGTACTAAAAGATTAATGAAGATGAGACGCTGAAATATACAGAAAATACCACCTTCCAAGATTTAGAGAAAACAAAAAAGGAAACAAATGTAAAAGAATAGCTGTTTTATTTTTGCATTTATCTTCACATTCAGGTCTAAAAATTAGACTTATGGTGTCAGTAGCAGTTACATTTCAGTTGGAATATGACTCCACTTGAAAGGTTTCCATTTTGCTTTCATATATACTTAACTGTAAATAACAGAAATAAAGAATAGTAAGACAAAAATAGCCCAATGTTCATTATTTCTAGACCCTGGGCATTTATTGATGTGATAGTATTTTATAATAAACATTCGACCACTAAACATTCAATTAAATCCTGTAAAAATACATCTTCAAGGTGGAAATGTGCCTTCCTATTGAGCTTTGAGACTTTTCCTTCATACCATAGAGGAAGCACTATGTGATTCCATAAAACATTTATAGTTAGCTTTGCAGCGTGTTCTTATAAATTTGTCAGCAGTATTTTTACAGAATCAGTCTTTTTTTCTTCGTAGTGTCCCCCAGTATATTGCATAATGGGCAAAAAAAGCTTTATCTTTATGGCAACATGTTGAATTATTTACCCGCATCTTTGGAAGAGTGATTGAGGGACGCAGAGTGGTTGGAGGGAGGCATTCAAGTCACTTTGTAGCCATTTCAGACTTTCAGATCCAGACCACATGTCAGAGGTCAGGAAGGTGATGTTTGGAATAGAGTGGTGGAGATTAGTAAGAGTAACATGAGATAGAAAATGGCAGAAAATATGAAAATCTGTAAGTGAGAATGCAACTATCTAAATGAGTTAGAGGGTTTGTAGCAAATTCAATAAGATCTCCAACTGAGCCTACATGGGAACAGGAGAAGATGCATTTAAAACAATATTTCCACATAAGCACATGAACCAAACCTAACAATGCATGTGTAGCCCGTTAGCGAACCACCACTTCAAGGATTTATTTTAAGTCTAACAAATATATCACATTTTCAGTACGAGTGTGCCGATTCACCATAAATTTATTAATTGCAATGTGAAACGTCCAAAATCAATAGCAATTCAAAAGTGTTCAAAAGTCTATTATTTGGCCGCACTGACATTTGTAGGGGACGGACCGGCAAAAAGAATGGCTGCAGCTAGTGTTTCAGCCATGCAACACAAAATGTACAAAATACAGCAAATATTTTGCACTTTAGTTGTAAAAGAAGCGTCTTTGTTGTGGTATATCATGTTAGCAGCAACATCTTCTTTTCCCCGGACAAGCCCACTTTTTCGGTGCTGTCCGGGGCACACTCCCTAAGCGCAGCGCAGGGTAGCTCATGTTTACCAAACGTCAGCCCAAGTGTAGCTTTAAGTATGAAACACGAAGGAAATGTTCTTCATTTCATCCCGGTCGCGACTAATGAGTGGTGGAGAGCACCGTACTCACAGATGGCAGATTAGTTTGTGTCATCCCATTGGTCAAACTGACGCAAAAACTATGAAAACGCTGTGCAAAGTTAGAGTTCTGTATTAAGCTGACTGCGAGAAAAACAAGCACTGGAGTATACACTTTAAGTATCTTTGGGAGAATGCTGCTTTTTATTTTCTATTACGTTGAATATAATTTTTTCTTCTTCAGAATTTCAGATTTTTGTGTAATTCTTGTCTTGTATGACTTAAAAAGGGAGCTATTATTGTTATAGGTTTATTTCTACTATAGGAGATTCATTATTTCTATTTAGATTTTAAAGTCATTTCTGTAATGGTTGACTTGTAAAAGCTAATCTGAAGTTAATTTTTTTCTGTTTAACCACATGGAGCAGGAATATTTTAAATATGTTAAAATCAAAAGTCTTCTTTAAGTAAACAGAAGATGATTGATATCTTTAGTGATAAGACCAAGTTTCCTCACCCTATATTATGTTAAATTACCAACACACATTTCCTTTACCTTTTATTGAAAGTGTAACCGTGATATGATTATGAAACATATTTTGGACATGCTGGTATATTTGTGGTTTACATGAACAAAAGACAGGGCATCAATTGGTTTAGATACTTCAATTAATGGAAACTGAATGGATTTACGAGTAGAAAGTAGCCATGGAAAGAATGAAGAAAAAACCCTAAATGCGGAATAAAATATGCAACAAAAATAATCATTTTATGATCGAATTGTAGCACCCGAATCGTAATCGAATTGAAATCGTAAGGCACCCCAGATGGAACCCCCCCTCCTAATTTTCAATACAGGTAATGGATATTTTACTGGCTATCATTTCACAGAAACATAACTATGTATCCAAAAAAGATGCAAACATTTATAGCAAGAGTCATTCTGATTTGCTAGAGATCTAAAATAGTTACCGTACGTCTGACTAGCTTGTTAGCCTTTCACCTTTCACCACATTTTCAACAAACAGTGATATATTTTTCTACTGCAGGTAAGAGAGCTATTACGGAAAGCAAACTTCACGGGAACCTCACCTTACTCAATTCTTAACTAACCCTTTCCTTTTTAGATACACGTGCTGTCGTCTGGTAAGATTTTGAAAGCAAGGCAACTTACAAACCTGAACCCATCGCACCAGTTCAGTCAGGAGGAATGGGCCAGGTTTATAGCAAACTATTGTGAGGAACTTGTAGAAAAATACCTACAATGTTTGATGCAAGACGTACAGTTTGAAATACAGTGCTACCAAATTAATAAAACATATGTAAACTTCTACATTTATAGAAACTTTCTCTCCCATAATTCTGAAATGTAGCAAAATACTTTTGTAGCCCTAGCTGAACTAAAACAGGAAAATTGTGACAAGTTGCAGTTAAACTGACATACAGTATGGTCTAAGGGATGCATTTTAGTTCGAAACATTGAACATGGTAAGGAAAAAACATTAAAAGATCTGAGTATGAATTGAGAAAAAGCATTAAACTAAATTACTATAAATGTTCACCACTACATATAAACCTAAAGGAACTCTGCGTTACATGGACTGTCAACACATGAGTCTGTGAGAATTTTCTCTGAAAGCACTGCTATTACTATTTCACATTTCTCTGACCTAGTTCAGAGTTACAAGCAGCTCGAGACAGAGCTCGTGGAAATGACACTTCAGTGGGATTGGCTTTGGATAAAAGCTCTCTGCTATTTTTTCAGTCTGCCAAGTCAGTTTTTCGGGACTCAGCGGCTTATAAGAGATAAGACACCTAAACTTGGCTTTAATGCCAAAGCTAATTTTCAAGGTATTGTGGTTTGGAATGTTCTCTCATATACTAAAGGTGGCTTCATTAGGAAGTATTAAGTCAGTGTGCAGCCCTTCTTATCTTTTTCTATGGTTTTTGGTGATGAAACAATCTGGAAAATGAACTCAAATAGGACTCATTTCAATGGGTATTTAAATTCTTCCTTTAAGCCTGATCTGAAAGGAAAATTTCAAAGCCCTGTGTCAAATTTGTGAGCGCAAAATTTAATGTGAATTTGTTCAGCGCCAAATAGAAGGCTTTAAAAGGGTCTACTCTGATAATTAACCATGACAAAAGGCTGAGGCTTTTGTCTTTCAGACTATTGCCATGGTGAATCCTAAGCTGCTGAAACTTTCAATATAAATATTTGAGACTTTTTAAATGTGACACACAGGGCTGTCGCTGTAAAGATATCTGCTGTCGGCCACATCTCTGCTGGCCCAGATCCCACCTGAGCGCCTCTACTGCTGCTGTTACAGCTGCCGCTTGTGTCGAAAGAAGAAGGAATGCAAATATGAAAAGAATCTCAATAGCTTGTGATTTAAATGATAAAATGCACACTCGAATAACTTAAGTAGAGGTTTTGATCCTTTGTGAAACAGCTGCTGAAATGGTGAGCTGGCAAAAAGACAATCCTGGTGATTTCCTCTCTCTTTTACTGATGCAGACACACAAACCTTCCTGAACATTCTCCCTGCTCAGTCTGGTGACACTTTAGTCAAAAACTATTATATATTTTCTCTTTAAATATAGGTGAAACTCCTCTTTAATTGAGAAAAAGCTACATGAGAAAAGTCCTTGTCACAGCTCTGCTCAGTATTATTTTTCAAATGCAACTTATTAGACAGCCTTTTAAAATAAAATATTATGGTTTTATTACTTTTTAATCAGACAAGAAACATGAACAGTCTCAAGAACATTTCCAATAAAAACAGGCACTGAAACAGATCCAGAATAAACTTTTTGAAAGCAAATTATATATCAATAAACGATAAATTTACCTATTATTGTAGCTAAATTAAACCTTTAGAAATGCAAAAGAAATGCTCTGAGCTGGTTTACATTTGGGGTCCTGTGCTATTTCAGCTGTTATGTGAATTTACATCCTTTTACACATTTCTTTCTGTTTGGGTAAGGCAGATGAGAGTTTCAACTATCAAAGAACTCATAAAAGACGTCTTGTGAAACTAGGCCTACCAGTCAAATAATCCTATATTAACATTTATAGGACAATTCAAGATAGTAAAAATACACAGATCAGATATTTTGGCAATTTTAGCTGATTATGTCTAAAATTTTATTCCAATTTAATGTCAGAAAAAAAGATTGTGTTTTTTATTAGGTGTAAGTATGCACTGAACGTTAATGTTTTTATGAGCAGGCGCAAGACTCAGATTTTTAGTCTAGCTTGTTTAATTGCTCTGTATGTTTTACTTGCTTATATTTGATCAGTGCTTCACTACTTAGTCTTATCATATTTTATGCATTTATTCAGTTTATTTTTATATTTTAACCTGTTATTTTAATCTTTCTTCCAGTGTTTCCTCTGTGGGAGTTCTCTGCCTCAGCAGGGGTGGTTGGCTGTGGTTGCCTGGGTGCTCTCCATGTAGCACTTGGGTGGAGGTGGGGATCTCGGCCTTACCTCCTCTGGGCGCCCTGTGTCAGTGCCTTGGCTGCTGCTGTTGATGTGCTGCTGCTGGTGCAGATAGCTCCTTCGACGGTGTTTCCTTTCCTGGCTCATGTGTACTCGGCCCAATGTCCTTTCTAATGTTCTGGAGTGTGTATGCGCATGGGGGTTGGGTTGGGAAGAGGAGAGTATAAATTTGATCATGTTTTTAAATCTGTGGGGGAGGGATGGTCATTTTTAATCTGTAAAGGACTTTGAGTGGCAATCTTTGTATTAAAAGTGCTTTATAAATAAAGTTTAAGTTTGAGTACATAATCTGGTTTCAACTGTATTTAAACCTCGGACCTGCTTGCTGCAAGTCAACAGTGCTCACCACTGTGCTCTTGTCCAGTTCTTTAATGTATCAGAAATATTATTGCTCTTTATTTTTTTTATGATTATATTTTTCATTCTTCAGTATTTCTTTGCTGACAAGGGTGATAAGATAAATCATAGCATTTCTCCTCAAACATTTCTACACATGTAAGGTCTACAGTCACAGATTCTAACACCTCAGGCGCATTTTAACCTCCTTTGACAGATCTTTTAAAGTTTTCTGTCTGGTTTTGGTGGATTGTAGAGGCTTGTCTCAGCCTAGATTTGAGATCATCTGAAATCTAATGACATGAAATATCACTGTCTGCTTTTGGGATAAATCATTCCACAGAAACAGCTTTCACAAAGGTAACAAATTATTTATTATTGGCTGGATGCCATCATCTGTCTTACTGTTACTGGGTCTTAGGTCTGCTTTTGATACAGCCGATCCCTCTACTTTATCGGACAGATCTGGTAATTACTTTAAAATTTAAGGCCATGTGCTACAGTGATTAAAAATGGTAAACTAGTACTGCAAAATATATTACATTTATCATTACTGAAATATCACAATATCAATACTGCAAAGAATTGCTTGCATTGGAGTAAATATTTACAAAATATCTAAGTAGCATATATCCAGGATCTCTGTCAGTTAGATATCAGGTGATGCTTGTCGTCACAGCATTCACCAACATTATTACATGTTTTCCTATTGTTATGTAGCCCTATCTAAAACCTTTGCACAGCTCTGTACGAGTGTATGACACTGGAGTCTATTCTATTTTATGAAAATGGATCATAAGGATAAGGAAAAACAAAGGAGAAGATGAGAAGCTGGGTGTGGTGGTGACTGTTTCCGTGTGTGTGTGTGTGTGTGTGTTTGGTACAAAATCAGACAATTTGTCTTCCTATTTTACCACACAATGCATATTTTAAAAGCAGAATGGCTTGTGGAGACGATGTCATTTTCAATTCTGCAAACCCTCAACTTCACTGTGTCTGCTTTTATCTCTAGGTATTTTCATCTCCCATCCACAGCACAGATAAGCATATCAATGCATTGATAATGCTACTGTTGCATATCTACGCTCAGAATCAATGTCCGGTACGACACATAATTAAAGGAAAAAACTTGACAGGTTGAGTCTCGATGGTGTACTTCTGAGAGCAGCAAACCGCTTGGGACTTCCTAAAATAGAACCACTTCTAAGAGGGCTTCATTGTTTTGCTCAAATGTTGGCATATAGAAGCCAGAATTAGTCAGCTAACTTCTTAGCCAAGAGCGCTGGAGTTAGACGGGCTGCCAGATCAGTTCGCTGTGAACTCAGAACATCATTCCTCTAAGACGGTGTTGTCTACCTCACAGTAGAGAGCCGGTGTAGATTTCAGCCGCCATCGTCCTGAATTTCATTACAGTTATTGCTCTCCTACAGTACAGTGTTTCTTGATCTATAGGCAGAGGAGGGAGAAAGGCTGTAGAACAGAATTCCAACTTGAAATTTGATAGTTGTAGCATAATGAAACCCAAATATTTGACAGTAAAAATCAAACACCTTTGGGAGCACATGGAGTCAAGAGTGTTGGCTAAGCTTTCCTAAAAAATTAGGAAGACGGCAAACCTGCCTTGAACTCAAAAAGTACAAGCTACCCCTGAAGATTAAGTTTCTGTTTAGACTGAGGTGAAGGGGGGATGGGGGATACTTGATGGAGTTAGTGGTTAGGTGTACACCAATATCACAGAGTGTAAAAGTGATTACTGTCTCTTCTCCTTTCTGCCTCCTCCCTCTTTCCTCCTGCCAGCATCTTTCAACTCCCAGGCTCAGAATACAAAGCGCCTGGCACATCACAGCGACTTTCTCATCTCAGAGTCAACCCATGGCCAAAGCACACCAGGGAAGCTTGAACCCGTCTCTGCCATCCCTCCACCACAGACGAAGCAGAGCGGGGCCGAGATTAGCATGTATAAATGCAACCCGACTTATCTCTTCTTCTGATGTGAACATGCTTGAACAACCTCAGCAAGCGTTCGCGTAGATTCTGCTCCCAAAGACACAAGCAGAGACAGATCAAGATTACACACCCTGGTAGCTTTTAATACTTGATATAAATTTTGGGCTTCCCCTCAAACTTCCTTGGAGAATAGATAATCAGCGTGGTGATAATAAGTTACCCAAATGATTTATGCTTAGTAGGGGTGAGAATAAATGCAGTTCAGGAAGGCATGCAGGGAGAAGCCGGGGTTAAAGACACGGTCGAATGCGTTATTTCCATTTTGCGTCCCCTGCATTATCCATTAAATAAATAGCTTGGGGAAAATGGAACTTCACGCAGCTCGTGTCTGTTGAGGCAGCACTGCTATGCATAACGAACTAGTGATGCAGAGGTATCGAGACCGCTGTGCTATCAGAAACTGTTGCCTCAAGCTTGCTGGGGCTGTATGTAGAGCCAGCAAGGTGGTGTGGGATGGAGAGCAGGTTGTTGCTGGAAGAAAAATGACCCAGTGTGGAATGTCATAGGAGCTAAAATGACACAGTGCAGTCAGCGGTTGCCCGGGGCAGGGCTGCGACCCAGAATCCAGCAAACCTCCAGTGAGAATCCGGAAGGCCCCATCATGGCTCTGCTAAACTGGCCACGCAACAGGAAAACACCTCCTCTTTCTCCCTAGGCTCCAGAGGTAACTCTATCTGGGAAGCTGAGTATAAGGAAGTTAATATGAAGTGCAATGGAGAAGTGCGGCGTCTGAGGAGCCGCTGACAACGTGCTAATGTTTTAACCTGTCAGCTCTCTGTGAGGAAAGACAAATGGATTTAGAAATAGAATGTAATTACAGGGCTTAAACTCCCTTCTGGAGTTCGGACAATGGATATACTGTAGGGATGGTCATTTTTTGACTTCTTTTGAAATTTCATAGTGTTATTATAATATGGATCCCATTATTCTAAGCTCCAGTATGGTAACACAAAATATAGCTTAATCAGCTTTTAGATGTCAGCACAGTTTTCTAAGATCCCTAATGAGAAAATATATATGTATACTTCTTTGCCAGTTATAGTGTAGGCCAGTAAATCCAGTAAGAAATGCTAGTTCAACAAGAAGGTGGTAATTTCTCATGATTTTAAAAATTATAATCTACTTAACCAGAACTTGCCTTTGGCTAGGAGTGGGTGATTCACAGATATTCGGTTGTGAAAGATTAGTGTGTGTTTATGAAAAGCCAAGAGATTGTGGGATCATGTATTGCGTGCTTTCTATTTAACTTTTTTTCCCTCATCATTTAGCTTGCTGAACTACCTGGTATTTTGTAGGGATGAAACCATTACTGGTTTGAATGACTACTAATATATAATGTTGTAGTAATGCCTAGCATAACTTTTTAAAAGTGAAATCCATAATAAAACATATAAGACACTTGAGACCTCCCCTAAAAACACTTATAACTGCCCATTTTAATGCAACACCAAATATACCGTAATATGCATTAATACACAAAGTGGAAACCATCTTAGCACTACATCAGAAGCTAATGTTTGTTCTTCCTCATCGCTACTCCTACGGTTATAGCCAATCGGCAGCAAAGCAAATGAATGTCGCTCCTGGATAGGTTGCTTTCCAAATGCTAGCCAATAGCACTTTAAGTAGCATCAATTCTTGGTATTTCAGCTTCCCAAGCTGCTTTTTGTCAAGAATATTCTAGATATGCTCTTGGAAAAAGTTTGGAATTACGTCACACAGAAAAATCAGTGAAAAGGTGAATCCGAAAATAGGCGGACATCCGCTGTATTAAAAACGTTGTCATATTTGATAGACCTTTAAAGGCAGAAAGAAGCAAAGGGCAGAGAAAGTAAAGCAGAGGCATTAATTTTTATTTTTTTAAACGTGTCCTGTTTGGCAGTGTGGAGCTCAGAATTGGTGTCTGAGTACCAAGTAGAAGCCCAACAGATTTACTTTCACAAGCGGAGCAGTACAGCTTTTGCTATAGTCCTCCACTTGATATATGTGTGAAAAATCTTTATTATGAATTGTTGGGGTTTTTATTTCCTGATGTTATGGACACGGAGACGGAAAATTAAGGAGAAGAAAGAAGGAAGATGAAGAAGAGAGGTAGGAAACAAAAAGTCAAGAGAGAGGGTGACTTGAAAATACAAGAGAGGAAGGGGAACAAAGAAAACACAGGAAGACATGTAAGTCTGCCTCCATACCCACAGGACGGCAGAGAGACGGAAAAAACAAAACAAAACACGAAAAAGGAACATCGACAAAACAAACCAAACATTGTGAACTAAGAATTACACAACCACATCACACAGAAATAGATATAAAAATACAACAACAATGTCACAGAAAAACTCATGGTACCGATTAATCAAGCTCTAGTAATGATAACCTCAGCCCAAGAATATATCCTTAAACACCAGAGACCCCACATCTATGTGTGTGTGTTAGGATGCTGGTGCATATAAGGTTTCTCCATAAGAGTGTTCGATAGCTGGTGTGAGCAGGCATCAACCCGTCTCCCAGGAATCGATGCAGACATGAAGGAGATCGGAGCAAAGACGTCCAAAGGACCCCAGAGCCCCAGGCCGACCGCATCCCCCAAGAGTGGAGCAAAGGAGAACCCCAGAGACATTTTAACCATTAAAGATCAGCAAGTGTTATAAGATTTGATCCAAACTTTATAATCAATCAATCAAACTTTATTTATAAAGCGCTTTTCATACAAGAGTTGCAACTAAAAGTGCTTTACAAATTAAAATGACTCCACATAAACCATATTACCATCCCTCACCCACAGATTTAAAAGCCCCCCCCCCCCAACTCATCTCCCATGCACACAAACACTTAAGAACAATAATAAAAAGGACATAAAAAGGACATTGGTCCAAGTGCAGATGAGTCAGGTAAGGAAACGCCATCAAGGGAGCTATCTTTGGCGGCGGCAGCAGCAGAGGCACACAGGGCGCCCAGAGGAGGAAAGGCCGAGAGCCCCACCTCCACCCAAGCGCTACCTGGAGAGCACCCAGGCAGCCACAGCCAACCATCGCCCCCGAGGCAGAGGGCTCCCATAGAAGAAACACAGGCAAGAAGATTAAAATGACAGATTAAAGTATAGAAATAACAGGGAGTATATATAGGATAAGACTACGCAGTAAAACACTGAAAATATAATCAAGCAATAGCTAGGCTAAAAAGGTGAGTCTTGAGCCTGCTCTTAAAAATGTGAACGTTCTCTGTAGCCCTGAGGTCCTCCGGCAGCCTGTCCCAGAGATGAGGGCCATAATAATAGAAAGACGTTTCGCCATAAGTGTGTGTCCTGACTTTAGGAATGACAAGGGACGGCTGCCAGAGGAGTGCAGAGACCGTAAACGTTCATATGGTAAAGTAGTTCTAGTAGATAAGAAGGCCCAAGACCATTATAATACTATAAAACCATTAAAATAACTTTAAAATCTATCCTAAAACATACGGGGAGCCAATGCAGTGAATTTAAGACAGGTGTAATGTGCTCCCACAAGATGATTCAACAAATTTTAAGTTATTATCTCTCCTTCATTACACCAGGCTAAATAAACATGTAAAATTTTTATCAAACAAGTTACTAACAACTTATTGTCAATCAAGTAATTTTCTCAAATTAATCATTCTGATTTATGCATTAGCCAAAACATTAGACACTGTTAGCATCACTGTTCCTTCAGTACCATGTCACTGAATTCAACAATTAACTTTGCTCTGGTGAGAAATGTTAAGCAAGAAGAAAGACAAACCAGTAATGCTCTAAATGTATTTATGGGTTTAAAAGCACATCATATTAATATTTTACCTGCAGTGTCAAATGATAAAGTGGCTAAAAGCTTTTCACACATGAACAGCTACAGATTAACGGTTATCTCCAGTAGAACTGTTGCTTTCCATTTTTTGCGCTTAAGCTTGTGAGGTATTTATGCACCATTACCAAGGTAAAGCCCATGCTGCTGTTTTCCTGTAATAGTCAATGAGGAATGGTCCAATTCTCACCAAGGCCCCTCTGATTACATAGACAGTGCCATAACCGCAGCTTGTGTGAGCAGGTGATTGCTTGTAGGCTGTACCCTGGAATATTATCCACAGAGATGGTAAATGAGGTGTTCAAGGGGGAGGGGACACGGCCCTGATGATTCATGTTATCAATCAGTGGGTTATTTTTCAATATTTCACACTGATGTAATCGTCCTAAAAACACATTAACATTGAGAGAGTGCTCCGCAGAGGGATAATGGCTGCATGTTTGCACTGTTACTGAGTCAAACTCCTCCATCCTTGAATGACAGATGTGCCTTCAATACAGATAAAGGCTGTGGCGTGCAAAAATATGGCCGGTCCAAAGCACAATTAGAAAACAAATAAATACTGCATAAAGAGAATTGAGGAGCGGTAGAGAGTGGATGATTATTCACATGTACAGATAAACAGCAATGGCAAACCAAAGCTAAATGCATATTAATGCAATTCATATTCATGACAGTGGAATAGAGGCTATTATGAGCCACTTTCAATCACATTTGCATTTACATTAGAAGGCTCCAATTCAACTGTAAATAAATAGGGGTATTACTAATATTGTTCCAAACAGCAAATGTGGTTTTACTTTATGAGCAAGTCCTTCTGAAATTAAGCAAAGACCACGCATGCATATGGTCTGGTTGTTAGTAGAAACTATTTCTGCATTTGTGTAAATTAACTCAGAGATTTAAAAGCTCCCCCTAAAAAACATGATTTGAAGAGGTCAACATGAAGCGCTGGATTTGCACACTGGCGGTCGACTGCCAAAAGGCCTACAGCTTTGTGGATGAGGGGGAAATCCCTCCTGCTGGATTTACACCCTGCCCAAGCCAACCCTGTTTTAAAGCAAGCTGGATAAAACAAAGAGAGTAAAAGAAAAACAGGAGCAAAAAAACTGGGTGATGAAAAATAATATTCACTGCTGCTGGGCTGAATGGAAAATATGACGATGTTATAAATTATACGTCAGAAGCAGCCACTGAGTTTATGCATGTATGTTTAAGCCTTTTCAATATGTGCTCACTGATCATTACATACCTAAAATAAACTAGAGCATCAACATTAAGAGCAGGTACACCTGGGATGATTCTGTGAACTCAAATTAGCAAATTAGGCCCAATTATACATCGCTCTCCGGAGTAGGGCTGGACGATATAGAAAAAGAGCATATCGATAAATGGAATAGTCAATTATTGATAACTATCAAAAAATGTAGAAAACGTATTTTAATTGCACCCCCCTGGTCATCTTATGCTATTCTTATATTAACTAATTTTAATCAAGAATTAAATTCAGCCCTTTCTTCAACCACCTTTTTTTTGATACCATAACTGAAAGTTTGTAAGAAACAAAAACAAATCAAGTTAAGAGACCTGAGTGACATCAGTAAATGCAAAGCAAAGAATTGTTATTAACCACTATATTATAATTATTTTAAATTATGTTAGTAATTTAAATTGAAGGCTTATGTTGATGCTTTTTTAAATATCTTTTATTAATTTTATGACACTTTATTATATTAATGGCTCAGACTTTTGGTTTAATTTGTGTGTAAAAACCAGGTCAATTAAGCTGATTCTCAGTTCAGTTGAAGCTGACCAGCTACTCACCAATATAGAGAGTAGATGCCGCCTAAATCACTTGAGCTGAGTCCAGTGACTAAGTGCAGAAGCCAGCAGGTCTTTCCACTCGTTTGTATTTTTGAAAGGGTTTTCGCTACTGAGGATGTGGTGGAGAACTGGGTAGACATTTTCAAAGCCGAGGGTATTGTTAGCAGCATGGCCCGGGTGTGTTGTGCCTGTCTCTGTACAAACTTGACAGCAGAAACGTTGCTAACAGTAGTTTAGTGTTTTTTGTTGATGTGCGTTGAGGATTGGTTCAAAACGGGACACAACATTTACCAACTGGTGAACTACTGAAACCTTTTTTTGAGACAATTTCCTCCAGTACTCCTTGCTGCAATATCTTTTGCTGTTCAAGTCATTTGCTCTTTTTTGTGGTTTGAAAGGAGGGCTCAGTGACGAAGCTGCCTGGGTATGCGTTTGTGATTGGTTTGGAGTAAGTAATGACTGTAGTAATAAGTTACCTGATAGGCTGTAATGAAAAAGAAATAAACTTTTTTTATCCAATTTCTTATCGACCCCTTTTTTTTGCTCCAGGTGTTCATGAAGCGCGTCTTCCCCAATATAGAAGAGCACACGCTGCAATGTACACTGTGACGCACTGGTGTCTAAACAGCAGAGTACTGGGCTGAATTATGTGATTATCAATGTATTTAGCACAAACAACTACATCAAAACACAACCAGTCAAAGTCCGATTTTTGTGGTACTGTGAGAGAAAATGGGCTCTGACAGACAGCCGTTCTGTTTCACAGCAAGTCCCAATAACTGTCGAGTAGGAAGGTGCTTTTAGGGTCTTTAAGCTGCGAGATGGGATTCACATCTCTTTGAAGGAAGAGGGGAGTGATCTTGGCCATAGATTTTACTGTAACAAGTTTGATGAATGTGACGGAGGAGCAGTCACGAGCTTGGCGCGTACTGTAAGCTATTGAAGCCCAGAGTGGCATGCAGTCTGTGCACGTTTATACATCCCGTTTTGATCCCGTGGGTGCACATGCGAGGTCCCTGCCTCGGTTGTCAGAATCATAATCCAGTAGGTTATTCCCTGTGTCACTGATTGTTAACTAGTTAAAATAACGTGTGGAAAACATTCTAACTTAAAGGAATTTCCGGACTGAAGTGTATTGTCAGTCATGTGATGACGTAGTGGCGAAGTCATCGGGAAGTAGTAGTGTTGTTTAGTGATTTGTGTTAAGTGTTTTGTTTTTATGGTTGTAGTTGTGTTATGTTTTTGTTATTGAGACGGGTAACTTATCTGAGTAATTATTTAATGTTGCTGTTCACATTATCGCTCTGGTGAACTGATTGAAAAAAGGCTGGTACACTATTTCTACCAATTAACCTAACAGCTCCTGTTTTTGGAGTCTGGGGGGGAAGACAGAGTACCCACACATGCACGGGAAGAACATCCAAACTCCATTCAGGATTTGAACCCAGGAACTCCTTCCAGCAAGGCAGCAGTGCTATGAACCGTGCCACCGTGCAGCCCACACATGGACTGTCACTATGTGGAAAAGGGCCTCATCCATCACTCCTATTAAGATACTGTGTTTCAAAACTACAGTTGACAAGCCACAACACACATATCTGTAAATCAGCTGACTGTAGGGTAGCTGCCTGAATAGACAGCTGACTGAATAACAAACTAATAACAACCTGTTATACTTGTTACCATATAAGGAACAACAAGGCAAGATGTATGACATTCTGCATCATAAGCACTTGGAAACTACTTCTAAATTTAGTGGTTGTTCCATTACATTTTTGCTTATGTCCATGTATTTAAACAATAATTAATAAATGTTGTAAATCCTGTTTTTACTGTAATAATGCTTTTTTCTATATTTTAACAGAAGGAATGATTATCGTGGTTTTCTGTCCTAAATAAAAACAATTACATCATTGTTGTTCCAGATTTTTAGGTAAAAACAATTATAGATTGAAAATCTCATACTGGCCCATATCAGGAATACAGCACCATGTGAGTTCTTACAGTTTAATTTACTTTCCAAACATAAAATGTATAGGTACCTAAAGTCTATACGCAAAAACTGCAAAAATAAATCTGTCCTTTTGTTTGGCTTAGAGCTAAATAGAGTATTTGTATTGTACTGGCTGATGGAAACAACTTGTAGTTTCATCTAAATTGTGGGGAACACTGAGCTAACCAGGCTGTGCAATGACAACAAGCCTCCAGGATACAACGTGGGAGAGAGTTGATTGATATTTACTAAAGAAAACGGAAAATAATTTAGCAAGACTCATACTTTCCAATTACAACGGTCAAATCCAGATGTTGCCACTTTTATATAAATGTAAATGTTTACTAAACCTTCAGTTTTAGGCAGAATTTTACCTCAAAGATGTACTTGGTTTATAAGATAAATCAGCAAGTAATCAAAATCGGCCAATTTTCCCATAATCAGCTCTAAATGGTAAATGGTAGGGCAAATAGTTTCAAAAATGTCTTGTTGGTTAAATGCATTAAAACTAAAACATCTCACCTTTTGGTAAGCATCTTAAAAACCAGCATGTGGTTTGATGCACTTTGTTTTGAAGTGAGTATAAAATCAGACAGAAATTAGAGCCATATGCTTTGACATGATTTTGATGCCTTATTAACCCTCCATTTTGTACTGCAATATAAAGTACTAATTCTATCAGATAAACCTGCAGCTCTTTGTTCTATGTTATAGTTCTCAAAGCACCTTAAATTATCCAGTTGTTAAAACTGTGCTATACAAATAAAATTGCCTTGCCTCAAAAAATAAATTGCAATGTCCAAAAATCAGAAATGGCAGCTCACACTAACAACAGATTGCAGATTTCAGCTTTCATGGATTGCACTTTTTTCATTCCTAAGGACTGTAACAAATAAAAGATAAAAGAGAACCAATTCTGCCCTCAACAGAGGCAGTAGGTTGGAATTCAACAGATTATGAGGGCATTACAAGATCATCACCATTTATGCATCTCAGTATACAGGTCCTTCTCAAAAAATTTGCATATTGTGATAAAGTTCATTCTTTTCCATAATGTAATGATAAAAATTTAACTTTCATATATTTTAGATTCATTGCACACCAACTGAAATATTTCAGGTCTTTTATTGTTTTAAAACTGATGATTTTGGCATACAGCTCATGAAAACCCAAAATTCCTATCTCAAAAAATTAGCATATTTCATCCGACCAATAAAAGATAAGTGTTTTTAATACTAAAAAAGTCAACCTTCAAATAATTATGTTCAGTTATGCACTCAATATCTGGTCAGGAATCCTTTTGGAGAAATGACTGCTTCAATGCGGCGTGGCATGGAGGCAATCAGCCTGTGGTACTGCTGAGGTGTTATGGAGGCCCAGGATGCTTCGATAGCGGCCTTAAGCTCATCCAGAGTGTTGGGTCTTGCGTCTCTCAACTTCCTCTTCACAATATCCCACAGATTCTCTATGGGGTTCAGGTCAGGAGAGTTGGCAGGCTAATTGAGCACAGTAATACCATGGTCAGTAAACCATTTACCAGTGGTTTTGGCACTGTGAGCAGGTGCCAGGTCGTGCTGAAAAATGAAATCTTCATCTCCATAAAGCTTTTCAGCAGATGGAAGCATGAAGTGCTCCAAAATCTCCTGATAGCTAGCTGCATTGACCCTGCCCTTGATAAAACACAGTGGACCAACACCAGCAGCTGACATGGCACCCCAGACCATCACTGACTGTGGGTACTTGACACTGGACTTCAGGCATTTTGGCATTTCCTTCTCCCCAGTCTTCCTCCAGACTCTGGCACCTTGATTTCCGAATGACATGCAAAATTTGCTTTCATCCGAAAAAAGTACTTTGGACCACTGACAACAATCCAGTGCTGCTTCTCTGTAGCCCAGGTCAGGCGCTTCTGCCGCTGTTTCTGGTTCAAAAGTGGCTTGACCTGGGGAATGCTGCACCTGTAGCCCATTTCCTGCACACGCCTGTGCACGTTGGCTCTGGATGTTTCTACTCCAGACTCAGTCCACTGCTTCCGCAGGTCCCCCAAGGTCTGGAATCAGTCCTCCACAATCTTCCTCAGGGTCCAGTCACCTCTTCTCGTTGTGCAGCGTTTTCTGCCACACTTTTTCCAGGCTGGGAGTTTTTAAAAGCCTCAGGAATCTTTTGCAGGTGTTTAGAGTTAATTAGTTCATTCAGATGATTAGGTTAATAGCTCGTTTAGAGAACCTTTTCATGATATGCTAATTTTTTGAGATAGGAATTTTGGGTTTCCATGAGCTGTATGCCAAAATCATCAGTTTTAAACAATAAAAGACCTGAAATGTTTCAGTGGGTGTGCAATGAATCTAAAATATATGAAAGTATAATTTTTATCATTATATTATGGAAAAGAATAAACTTTAACACAATATGCAAATTTTTTGAGAAGGACCTGTAAGTCCCAAGATTTTATCCGATAAAATGGTTGACTGAAAATGCTTCTTAGTTAGCTTGCTGAAACTTTTGTGTGTCAGTAGGCAATTATTCATCAGAACAGGCAGAAATAACATGTGGGGTGCCCCAGACCTCCACTCTGAGACCCCTCCTATTTAATATCTACATTCCCCCGCTAACCCAGATTATAACAACCAATAAGAGTAGTTACCCTAACTATGCAGATGAGACTCAGCTTTACATCACAATGCCACCAGGTGACTTTAAACCCATCCAAACCCTAAGTAAATGCATCAAGCAAAATAATGGATAAATGTGCCATAATCTTCTCCAGCTGAACAGAAACAAAACTCTAGTAATTATTTATGGACCTAAAAAGGAACGATCAAGAGTCGGCACACAGCTAAAATCAACTGAGTAGTAATGGACACAGACATGAACCACCAGGGTCACATAAAAGCAATAACAAGGTCACCCTTGTATCACCTGAAGAACATGTCTAGGATAAAAGGACTAATGTTGCAACAGGACCTAGCAAAAATCATCCATGCGTTTATCTTCAGTGAGATTGATTGCCTAAAAAGTCAACCAGACAGCTGCAGCTGATCCAGAATGCTGCTGCTCGTGTCCTCACTAGAACCAGGAAAGTAGAGCACATCACCCCAGTTCTAAAGTCCTTACACTGGCTCCCTGTAGCTCAGAGAATAGACTTCAAAATACTTTTATTAGTCTATAAATCATTGAATGGCTTAGCACCAAAGTATGTTGAAGATATGTTGCCACTATATCAACCCCCCAGACCACTAAGGTCTTCCAACTCTACAGTTGTGGCCAAAAGTTTTGAGAATGACAAAAATATTAGTTTTCACAAAGTTTGCTGCAAAACTATTTTTAGATTTTTGTTTCAGTTGTTTCTGTGATGTACTAAAATATAATTTCAAGCACTTTATACGTTTCAAAGGCTTTTATTATTGACAATTACATGACATTTATGCAAAGAGTCAGTATTTGCAGTGTTGGCCCTTCTTTTTCAGGACCTCTGCAATTCGACTGGGCATGCTCTCAATCAACTTCTGGGCCAAATCCTGACTGACTGATAGCAACCCATTCTTTCATAATCACTTCTTGGAGTTTGTCAGAATTAGTGGGTTTTTGTTTGTCCACCTGCCTCTTGAGGACTGACCACAAGTTCTCAATGGGATTAAGATCTGGGGAGTTTCCAGGCCATGGACCCAAAATTTCAACGTTTTGGTCCCCGAGCCACTTAGTTATCAATTTTGCCTTATGGCACGGTGGTCCATCGTGCTGGAAAATGCATTGTTCTTCACCAAACTGTTGTTGGGTTGTTGGAAGAAGTTGCTGTTGGAGGGTGTTTCGGTACCCTTCTTTATTCATGGCTGTGTTTTGGGGCAAAATTGTAAGTGAGCCCACTTCCTTCGATGAGAAGCAACCCCACACATGAATGGTCTCTGGATGCTTTACTGTTGACATGACACAGGACTGATGGTAGGGCTCACCTTTTCTTCTCCGGACAAGCCTTTTTCCAGATGCCCCAAACAATCGGAAAGAGGCTTTATCTGAGAATATGACTTTGCCCCAGTCCTCAGCAGTCCCTTCCCCATACTTTCTGCAGAAGATCAATCTGTCCCTGATGTTTTTTTTGGAGAGAAGTGGCTTCTTTGCTGCCCCTTCTTGACACCAGGCCATCTTCCAAAAGTCTTCGCCTCACTGTGCGTGCAGATGCACTCACACCTGCCTGCTGCCATTCCTGAGCAAGCTCTGCACTGGTGGCACTCCGATCCCACAGCTGAATCCTCTTTAGGAGACGATCCTGGCGCTTGCTGGACTTTCTTGGACGCCCCGAAGCCTTCTTAACAAGAATTGAACCTCTTTCCTTGAAGTTCCTGATAATCCTACAAATTGTTGGTTTAGGTGCAATTTTAGTAGCCACAATATCCTTGCCTGTGAAACCATTTTTATGCAACGCAATGATGGCTGCACGTGTTTCTTTGCAGGTCACCGTGGTTAACAATGGAAGAACAATGATTTCAAGCATCACCCTCCTTTTAACATGTCAAGTCTGCCATTCTAACCCAATCAGCCTGACATAATGATCTCCAGCCTTGAGCTCGTCAACATTCTCACCAGAGTTAAAAAACTTAAGCAGCAACTTTTCCAATATTTATGTAATTCTCACAATTTTTGGCCACGACTGTACTCTGCTAATCATTCCAAGAAATGGAACCAAACATGGAGAAGCAGCTTTCAGTTTCTATGCTCCTCTAATCTGGAACAAACTTCCAGACCACTACAATGCTGGTGAAACAGTGAGTTCCTTTAAATCAAGGCTTTTACTGTTTGTTTGTTTGTTGCTGTTTTTTTTGTATCCCCAAATGATGTAAAGCACCTTGAATTGCATTGTTGTTGAAAGTGTGCAATACCAAAAAAAGGAGAAAAAAGACCCACAACAACTTCAAAAAAAAATTCTTACACATATATCAAGTGTAGTACTATAACAAAAGACGTAATGCTCCACTTATGAAATTTAAATCTGTTGGGCTTCTAGTTGGTACCCAGACACCCATTCTGAGTGTCACTCTGCCAGACAGGACACATTAAAGTGTGCTATACAAATAAAGTTTACTTGCCTTGCTTACAACAAGTAATTAGATTAATTAGCATAACTATGCAGCTGATACACAGCTCTAAATTACAATGACACCAGGTGACTATTAACCCATTCAAGCGCTGAGCAGACACATAGAACAAATACATTTTACCAGGGATGTGCCATACTGTAACTTTATTCAGCTGAATAGAAGTGAAACTGAAGTAATTATTTTTGGACCAAAAGTCAAAACAAACTTCAACAAACTTCCAGAAAACTACAAAAAATGCTTAAACTATGAGGTAATTTAGATCAAAGTTAAAAACCAATTTGTTTAGAGCTGCCTTTGATTAATAACTGGAACATCATAAACTGTTGTCTGTTTTTCTACCTGTCATGGCTATCCTCACTTGCCACTGACATGTAATGTTTTGTCTTTTTTGATTGCTTGTTGATTTATTTCCCTTCTAATCATACAAAGCACTCGGAATTGCCTTCTTGGTGAAAATGTGCTTTACAAATAAAATTGCCTCACCCATGCCTAGTTTTTCAGATTTTTTATAGATCAGAGGCAATCAAGGGAAAATCACCCAATACACGTCTTTGGCTGACTGATTTAACTAACTAAATTTAGATGTTTACCTAGCTTTCACTTTTAGACAAAATTTTAAAGAAACTCAGTCGATTTGTGTGTTGACAGTTTAGATGTGATTTAAATAATTTTTCAACGAAAGAATGGGTAAACTATACTTAGACTTACTCCATTGAACAAAGGTTTAAACAAATGGCAGTGAAATACACATTAGGCTACAATAACTAATAATGAAAAGATGATATGTCAAAGTTTTACCACTGTACTTCATGGTGGTTGACCAGTGTAACAACTTCAGTCATTTTTCCTGTTTTTCTATCCTTAAAGCAGAGTGAAGGTTGCGTCAATGTGAAAAAGACGTGACTCCCGATGTGTAGGTTAACATGTAAACTAGTGGGGTTGTTGCACTCTAATTTGTGTTAATCAAACTTCTCCATGTTGTTTATGTAAGGAAATTACTGCTGCCAGGGAGGCCTGGGGGGACATCAATTAGCCAGATAAGCAAATGAAAATAAATCACTTTTTATCAAATGTGCGAATGGTCTGTCTGTGTGTCCAGAAAACACAATAAAAACTGGGAAAGCGTTTTGAGGGACCATAAATCCCACCTACAAACATGTGGGTTTTTTTCATAGAGCTGTGGGAAAAACTAATTTACATCTGGGTTAAAGCTAAACATAAAGGATTGCAGTGATAAGCATTAATATTTCATTTTGACTCGTTGTTACTTTGGATGATTTATGTCCATGGATCTCAGTTTACTTTAAGTCAATGTTGAAATTTTTCTCATTTCCTATTTAACAAAGAATACTGGAAAGAGTGCATAATCACAGATAGAAGATGACTGATGAATTCCTGTGATGGATTCTGGTTATTGCTGCCACACTTTTTTGTTTGTTATTTTTTGGGATTTATTGTACAGGACTATTGTCAGGTCTGGAAGTTCTGTCCAGTTTCATGCCTCAGAAAGAATAAACTAGGTCACAGGGCTGTGTTGTGTTTGGGAAGGGGAACTACATGCCCGGAGTAAGGATGTTGTTAGGTGATGGAAAGAGAACTCTGAGGTTCTTGTAAATCCATCCGCAGGTCTGCTGCAGAGGAAATGGAGTCTGATAATTTGGAAGGGTCAGTCCATCAAAAGCTCCACAGCTACAAGCGCCAGAGCTGAACAAGATTCGTCCCAAAATGTTGAAGTTATTGAATGTTGTGGGGCTGTGGTGGTCCACATGCTCTTTTAATGTCACATTAAGTATTATGACCACGACTGCAGAGAAGCAGACTTGGGGTGACGGAAATGAGTTCCAACTATTGAGGGGTCATACTTTTCACTCTCCTTGAGGAACCGTACTCTATGGTTTTGAAAAGAAAGCTCCAAGCAATTTCATCCTGGCTGTGAAGCAGTGGATTTGGTTGTCCAGGCAAATTTGTTTTGTCAACCTGGAGAAGGCTTGAAATTCTTTCCTCCGAGGCAAGTTGGAGAAGGGCTGTCCCTTGTCCCTGATAAAAGTTGGCTCCTCCAAGTCTGAGACCATAGTTTTTATCAGAAAAGTGAACTTCTCCATCTAGATGGGGATCAATCTCTGGCTCAAGTATCTTAGTGATTTGTTCATTAGTGATGGTCGGATTCAGCAGGAGAATGATTGACCATTGAGGCTCCATCTGAAGTAATGCAGCAGCCGCTCCAGTCAGTGTTGGTAAAGAAAGAGCTGGACCAAGAAGAAAAACTTAATTTACTGGGCAATGACCAGTAAATAGATAATGAAAAAATTAACAAGATCCCAGATATACATGCTGTTTGTGGAGAATCTCTGAGCAGTTGTTTTGAGATGTCAGCTGTTAAATCTAGAGTCAAGTTGAGTATAGCATAGTTTGTAAATAAACCTTGGAAAAAAATCTGGTTTATCTCCTGGAATTGTATTGTATTTTAATCCCTTTTGAATGTATGTATGTTTAAAACATGATAGATTAACTAAACAGGAAGTTTTGGCCCCGGATGACAGCTATCATCCTCTGAGTACATCGGAAGCAAATAATCATTGGTCACTTCCCTTTGAGACGTGGTCATTATAGTGGTTTCCCAGACTGCCATGCGGGGAAAAAAAAGGTTGTAGTACATTGTAGCAAAGTAGGTTGGAGATAAGCCCCATGTCTCCAGCAGATAGCAGAAATATCTCAAGAGATGACAGCAATGATAATGGATGTAATCAAAGCTTCTGGGTGAATAACACAGCCCTGATAATTGGCTGAATTAATAAATAATGCAAGCCTGTTTGAGGAGGTGCAGAAGCTGCATGGCTATTGTCTAAATTGGATGGAGTCAATGCTTTATCTTGTGCATCTGTCTATGTTGGTGGTTAAATAAGCAGCTTCCTCCTCCTTATTTATGCCTCGATTGCAGGGGAGGATGTGTCCATGTGGGACGAAGATGTCAAAGTAAACAATCAGCCTGACAACATAATTACTTAATAACCCCCGACCCCACCGCAAATTTGATGCTTAAATTGTCTCGGCCTCATGTCACGTCCCATAAAGTCCTATGTTGTCACACAAGAAGTTCCCACTGACTGTGGCTGACCCAGAACCAACCAGCTGCACAGATAAAAATGACTGCATTTATGCAAAAACAAGCAAAGCGTTAATTACAAATTATTTGTTTTGGATGTCAAACCTCACACAGCAGCTGTAGAATGTAGCTACGAGAATGAACTTTAAGACATGAAAGGAGAGCAGACGTAAGTCTGACAAAATAATTGGATACAGGAGGGCAAGAAAAAAAATAGATTTTACAGTAAAGTTGATCTGTATGCTGTGTTCAATGTATCTAATTTCCAGGGGGGGCATAAAATCAAAGTCTTGTCTCCTAGTAAACACCTCCAACCTCCTGCTGAGATCCTCCAGGAAACAATCAATATGTTGAGGTTTGTTTAAAGGATTTCTGACAGTCTAAAAGCATGTGTTGTAGAGTTTAATGGGATCTTTGGACATGGAAAAAGCAGAAACAGAAGGCTAATTTGATCACTGAATCCAATCAAAGACTAAGTTTCCTTTTGTCTGAACCAATGCTCAGAACTCCCCAACAAAAAAAAAAACTTTGAGGTTTGCATTTGTGTCATGGTCTTTCCATTTTCTGATGATGAACTAGGCATAGCAGTAAAATATGCTTTAAATACTGCTTGTTAATTATGTTCTTTAACGAACCTCTGTGACTTTCACAAAACAACTGCATTTATACTTAGATTAAATTGGACATAATTTATGTCTCTACAAATTAGATGACTACTGAAGGCAATTGCTTGCACTAGATTTTATTCAGAGGTATCAGACTGAAGGGGGCTGAATACAGCAAGCTTTTTCAGAGATTTTGGTAAACAAAAATGAAAACTAAGTATCATTTTCATCCCACTTTACAATTATGTACTACTTTGTCTTAGTTTATAACATAACATCCTACTACAATATATTGAAGTTTAGTGTTAATATGAAAAAGTTTGAAATCTGTGAACACTTTTGCAAAGCACTGTTTATAAGTATGGCCATGGTCTTATGTCATTCTGAGCAAGAAAATGAAGGGTTATATTGCTTACAGGGACATTTTAGTCAGAGACAATTGTATAACTATATTAAAAATGAACTGCAGTGTACTTCTTACAGATTTTATTTCCTCATTTTCCAATTCTTCGCTGGCAACTGAGGAAATATGTTTCCCAATCGTCTCATTTGCATGCAAAAAGCTAATTTTAGGCTAAAGAATAATGACAAAAAAGCAGGATTCCACGCATGTTTCCTCCTTCTGCTATTAGTTGGACATGCTCGTCTGACAGCAATCTCCTTCCTGTCTAATATACAGTCGGACCTAGTTACAGTGGCAATTACTAGTGTTCAGGTTAAGATTAATTGAATTACTGTGTAGCTTCTCTGCACTCCCCTGTGGGCCCATCAATCACAGGCTCTGCTGTTACACAGCCCCTTTATCACCCTTTTCCATCTTTATGTAAAAAAGGCAGAGGTTGCGCTGTTGCACTCCATCTATCAACGAGCAGGTCCAGGGTGGCAAACTCAATTTCAAACAGATCCCTCCCCTTAACCAAGCCGCCTGTCGTTTGGTGGTAGTTAGTAGAGTCTGCTTTTTTTCTTCTTCTGATGAGTAAAATGTTAAAAATCTGAAAGACTAAAGCTGGGATTTAAAAACCCTTTGTTTGACCTGAGATCTGGAAGACTACTGGAAGAATAGTAAATATGTGCTTATGATACATTTTATTTGATCATTTGTTAAGGGACATCTAATGTAATGCAGGGAATGGCTCTTTTATAAAATGCAACCACTCACACGTGAAATACAAAAGACTTTGTTTGAACAGCTGGATTTGTACTTGAAGACTCAGGTAGCTTTCTCAAACCGCACATGCAACAGATCCACGGTGCTTCTGTTTGAACAGAAAAGCTTTCACAGCAGATTAAATGGCACTCTGTCATTCTCCCTCCATTCACCACCTCCATTATTAGATATTTTTTAAAATTGTGCAGGATTTCTAGTCATGGTCTTTACTAATGCCAAACCCTAATCTTCAGCATGCTTTATTTCACTCATCGCTACTGTGAGTCTTTGTTCATCATGTAGCTGGAATATGCAGAATACGCTGGATGTAGAGGTGCTGAAAGCTTGAAAATAACATCTGAAAGAAAGGATGTTGGTCTCTTTGGTGGCGGTGCCAAAAAAGTGCCAATCCCTTCAAACGGACTCAGAGAGCCACACAAACGTTCCTCCAGCTCAGCTGCAGTGTGCTGCATGTATAGACAGAGGTTGGGCAGTCAAACCGAGGTTGTGCCTGAGGTGCCGTCTGCCATAGCTTCTACCCATGTCTGCTGGGCAGACTCTGCCAAAGCAACTGGCACGGCCGGAGCCCTCGATGGAGCAGACTGAAAGCGGTGTTCGTTGCCATCCTATCACCACACAGGCAGCTGCAGATAATGCGCACTGCGAATGTGACAACGGCCATGCCTTTAAGCACAGACACGAGAGGAAAACAAATCCATGTAAGCCAATAAGCTCATGGAAAACACTTGAAAAGGCTTTCCTGCTCAGTGAACACACATCGAGAGCTGGAGAGAGGAACTTCTCTGAGTAGCAATTACACAAAATGCTTTTCAGTTCACAATAACTTTTGATACCTGTAGTGCACATAAACATGTGATTTGACCTTTGACCTATTTCAACAGCTTTTCTTCGGGTCACTTCAAAATGACCTTACTAAACTGAGGTCTAGCCAAAGTAACCTCTTATTCCCTGCAACTGGCATCATGGAATCTCAAAAATATTAACGTTTTAATGGCTTCCATCCTAGACATTTTGTTGTCCGTCATTTTGACCGACGAGGTCAAATAATCCAATCATAAAGCATTTTTACCTGTCGATTTGTTTTTATTCATTTTAATTTATATTCAAGCTAAATGCGTAAAATAGAGCAGTTCACCACTGCGGCCTGAGCACAAAGTCTAACAACTTCCTCCTGGTTGCATGGAACTGAAATGCACACCCATTTGTGAATAGTCAGAAGTTTTAAGTGGGATCACTGCAGAGGTTATTGTCATATATGAGAGAGAGAGAGAATATTTTACTGTTGACCCTAAAGCTGGGATCACACTGTACGATTTTGGCCAACCTAGACCTTTTCTTTCATGCTTGCGTGTGATTTGCAGCTCTGTGGCTGTGCAGTGTGTTGTTCTATGTGCTCCCCGACAGCTTATTTAGTGCTTGTACGACCAAAACCAGCCCTCGGCAGTCTTCAAGCAGCTTAAGAAATTCTACGATTCCGGGCTGCCATTGACCAACAAAAATGCACCCTGGGAGTGAGAGCGAGACGTTGTGCAGTTTGACTCACTGAAATCTTGGGCCTTTCAGTGTGAAACACCTCTACAGCTCAGTGGAACTCGCACAGTGTGGCATGAAGAAATCCTTTGAGACGGCAGAAAAACTAACAGTGTGAACCGGCCGCAAGTAAATCGTAATCATGAAAAAAATACACAAATCTTTTTGCTTCCCTTATTTGTAATCATTTGTATTTGTAATGATCACGTCAAGATAGGTCAAGAATTATGAGTTTGAGACTCACTGATTTCTGTTATATTGAGGACTGATTGGATTGCAAGTAAAATAAATTAGTTTAATCTCAGTACATTTTAAATTGTGAACTTTGTCAAAAGTACTGTGCCTTGAAAAAGCATTTGCTCCTTTCCAGTTTTCTTTGGTTTTGGTATTTTTCTTTTGTCACACTGAATCCTTTCCGGTCATCAAACTAACTTTAATAACAGAATAGGATAGTAAGAGTACATAAAAAAGCAGCATTTAAATGATTTTCATCCATCAAGGCACTGAATACTGACAAAGATCCCAAAGTTGGAATGTAAAATGGGCAACAGAGGGGAAGAGGGTTTCCTTCTTTTTATCGGTTCCCAAGCTTTCCATAGCGATGGGTCTTCCTCTCCTTCTGTGGCTCACTGTTCTCCTTTTTAGTGGAAAATATGGAGAGCTCCCTTTCCTGTGATAAAGCTGCAGCCTGAGAGATGGGAAAGAGAGATCCATCACGCTAAGGCATAGGCTTACTCCGCCAGTCCACACCACAGAGAGTCGTAAAACATACATGCTCCATCCATGCATCATTTACTGAGCCCCTCTGTGCCCGAATAACGTGGTTTGGCCTCACTGTTTTGAAATCCTGATGCTCTCTGGCAAATCTTCTGAAAGTCTTACGATGCATGAATTCTGGGGGTTGCTTGAGGAAGGATAATACTTAACTGCCATCAACCTTTGACTTTATATAGAGTACAGAAAAATCTTGTTTTTTCTTTTATCTATTCCCAAGAGAGCCTAAGGCCATAGTTGCTGTACTGTTAGAAAACATTACTTGGCAGGTTTAGATGGATTTAATAAAAAAAACAAAAAAAAACATCACTGACATTCAAGGAGTTGCAAGAACAGTGATGGCTTTAGGTACAGTAGACTGCCTGAAAATAGCTTTCTGAGCTTCAGACGTGAAACAATTGCTTTTCAAAAGGTCACACATCTTAACTTCAGACACAACACAATGATATAAAAGATTACACTCCATCACAGCCTTACAGAGCTGTGTATTTTTGTAGAGTCAAGCTAAGTGCAATAAAAAAAAAACTGACCTCAAGTTCCCATTTGGAAATATGAATCCCAGAATAAATGCCTCATAAAGTCAGGACTGAAAGCTCATAAAAAGACCAACAGCTGCTAAGCTGAGACACAAGTGGGTCAGACAGGTTGCTGACTTGTGTACACCTAAACCCAAAAGTGAATAAACAACTGAATCCTAGAAACAATGTAACCTGATCCCAGTGTTAGCGTACCATCTGTTGGCACTGTGAGCTCTGAGGTTGCTGCGGGTCTGTTATAGCCCTCTGGACGACCCTCCTAACTCTGATCAATCACCCTTCCTTTCTTCACATGTTCATCAAAGCCCCAAGAGGTGCTGATCCCTGACACCTGAAATATCTGCACCAAAGCAGGACACTGGCCTCCCAGTTCAGGGAGACAACAAATAGTCTTATTTTAGGTGTGCCAGGTGAATGCATCAGGTGTGAGTAGTGGAGATCCAGGTGGGGTCTGCACCTGCTGCCTGTCCTCACCCACCCATTGGAGGGCAGATTCCCGGGATGCCACAGGGCAGCTGCTGACAGGCACTACTTCGGATATTTCCCTAGCTTCTATCTACCTCCCCAACATGGGGCCTCCAAGGGTCAGCTGCAAAGATGTCGGCGGGGGGTGGTGGAGGTCAAGGAGTTGGCGGGATGAGAGAGTCGGGGCATCGTGGTTGTGGTCTGCATGCCTATAGCGAGAGGTGAGCGTCCCGGCTGTACAATTATACCCCCCGTTAATCACTTTCACAATCCAAAGGCAGCTCAGAGCTCATGCTCAGGAGGTCTTTTTGGTGATCACATTACGTCCCGTCCACCGAGTGTGTGCCCTCTGCAACCCCTGTCATGACCCCCTCCACCTCTGCCTGGACCTTCCACTCCACCTGCCCCGGAAAAGCCTGTTGCTTTTAACAGATGATCCAGAAATTCAGAGTCAATATATTGTACAAGATAACACAATCTGCAATGTGCAGAACTCTTGCTTATTATTTATAGATTTCATAAACATACCACTTTGCTTAAATTTCACATTTTTACACAAGAAAGTTGCAACACATTAAGCAAGTACTGGAGCAAAACTTTAATAAGATTTTGGCTTTTAAAATGTATTTTGGGTAGAAATTACCAACTAAAATATCACTAGAACACTAAAATAGTTATCTTAGAACATTCTTCAATTTATAATTCAATACATTTCCAGACTAAAATTTTCCCAAATTCTCAGTATTTCTTAAATATTTCAACTATCCAATATATTTCAATACAACTTTATGGCAGATATTCCTGCAGGGGCCAGGTTTTAAATATGTAACCTGCAAAAGTTACTGGATGAACAAATGGGTGGAGGACAAACAGATTTTTTCTGACTTTTCCAGACTGCATAGTGACTCTGATTAATACTCATCTTCCCGTCTCTGGCATGTGAGACTGTTGCTTTTACCTCCAGGCTGCCTTACATCCCTGTCTTTTACACAGTACCCCCCAAGGACAATGGCAATAAAGAATATTCCATTCTATATAGTGGCCTTCATTACAGTGACTGAAAGTTGTCACAGGGTAACAACATTCAATTTACATAACAACACGCAGAAAAACTGAATAATCCCAGAGCATTTCTCATGAAAATTAGTAATAAACTAAAATATAAAACTTGGTATCAGAATATCTGGTCATATTTAGGATATTTTGAAGAGCCTGAGATGCTGAGATAAAGAAGTTTTAAACTTTGTTGGTTTTCTAGGATCCAGCAGGTGAGATCCTAATTTATTCTCGTCTTCTCTTTCTATAATTGTTTTATCATCAGTTTAAATAGATTATGTTGTTTCCCATTGAATATTAATCAATGACCCCTGTCTCAATGCGATTTTATTCATTGCAACTTTAAATTTTATTCTAAAATGTTAGTGCTCAGATATAAAGCAATGAATGGTTTGGTCCCAGCATATCTGTTGGCTCTTCTGATCGTCTTTTATGCTTCGAGAACTTTCATTCGCCTGCCTTTATGTTTTTATCTCCTGTGATTTTGAATGTTATGGCTCTTAATCTTATTTCAAACATCAATTCTTAAAAGTGTTTGTGAAAAGTGCTTTAAAAATAAATTATTAATTCATTGATCCATTCCTGTTTTTTTTCATGACATAAAATAAAAGAAAAAATGTGCAGGTCATCTGACAAAGGTAGTAGCTTTAAATAAAACCCGACATCTGTGCATCAAAGTAGATAGTTAATTGATGCAACAACATACTGAAAATAATGGAACGTTTTAGTTTATATGCATTTGATAAATAAATACAAATCTGATTTTTTTATATCCGATTACTGACCATATATCCAAATTAACATGTTAAATAATTATAATTGAAAATGAAGTCAAAATGATTGGATTTGTAAAAACTAAGTACACCTGTAAAATCCTACACGCAAACATAATACATGAAACCTAGTAATTTAAAAGAGGGTGTACTTTCTTTTCACAGTGACAGTATTTTAAAGGTTTTTGTTGTGTAATTCCTTTAGTGAAAACCAGTTTAAAAAAAGATTGTTTTTTAACTTACAGTATAAAAGTTGAACTAATAAATTCCTTTATACCCAATATGCTCATGAACAATAAAAACATTTATTAAAAAAAGAGAGTGGAGATTAATTTTAATGGTTACACACACATATTCAACACCAGGAAAAAATAAATTCCAAGATATTCTTCATGTATTTGTCAGACAAAACCAAAATAAATCACAGGATAATGAACCCAACGATTTTAAACTCTGATTAAAAGATGCAGTTCCTATATTTTTCAAACTTCTGAAAAATAGCAGCAATAGAAATGCAAAAGTATCATAAAGGTAGTAAGATTAAGATTATAATTTCGTGGAAATGGTTCTCAAAAAGGGATTTCTGTAATTGGACTTCAATTCCAATTGCTGTGTTTTGCGCCAAAGCAACCCTAATGCAGCCAAAGGCCAAGCGATGCTCACATGCATGCAAAAAGGTTTTTTTTTTTTACTGCTGTGATTTAAGTATTGTAAAATTTCCAAGGGGTTTGTGAGCTGATTAAATTACAGAAAGCTTTGTACAACATGATCACAGCATTCCTGTTGTACAACGAACACAAGAAAGGGTTTGGTCTTTAACGTATAACCTCTCACAGTTGGAGTTGTCTCACTCTTTCCAACAGTTTGAAGAACTTTACAGAATGACAAGTGAAATATGAATCAACAGCAGAGGAGGACAGAGATCAAACTCAGCCGCCCGGTTAACAGACCATACAAATTAAAATGTTTAACAATACAGCTAATTTATGAGCTTTTCACCAACTTGAAAAATGTTACTCTAAACAGTTTTTTTTATTTAAAAATTGGTCAAAATAACTTGACTAGCAGTTAAAATTGCTGGAAAAAACATTTATGGCTTTTTAAAATCTCTTATGGATTTCCAGCAATTTTACTAGCTTAAAGATTTACATTTGGATATTGAATTATAATTCAAAATCAGAGAGAAAATCCTTAATTTGGTCTGAGTTTATCCACATCTAAAACCGTCTAGCTGCACTAATCACAGAGCGGAAGGGGGAAAACAAATTTGCGTACGAAAAACGGGCAGTTGCAATCACAAGTCAACACGGGGTCAATGCATTTATAATCAAGAACTGGGTTTTATTTATTTTTTTATTATCACCATTACAAAACTGTCTTAATGTTGGTTGTTATATGTAAGAATGCCATGCCTGAATTTAAGGTGATTTTTTTAGGATTTTCTACCCAAACATACAGATTCTGCTGACTTTTACGTTTTACAAAGATAAAGAAAAAACATAAGCAAATAAAAAACCTTCACTCTGACAAACTACAGAAAACAGATTTCCTCCAACGCACCTGTTTACTTCAGATATTCACCTTTTTAAGCACATCCGCATATAGTTGCGTTTGTTCTTTGTGTGGTCATACATGTTTTTATGGAGCGTAATTAGCCCACTAAAGGATCAGGTGAGGCTTAATCCAAGCGGTCTTTAGTCGTCTGAAGGACAGGTGAAAGCCTGGGTGTTCAGTAACCTAAGTCGGCCAAAAACATAATAGTTACTACTCTGTAGCACGGACCTCCGCCTTACTTCACAGTGCTTGTGTTTGACCCCCTTGTTCGCTCGGCGTGTCCATTTCCACAACAAGAGCCGGAACAAGAACAGGTTGTGTGTGTGTGGTTAGACTGAGTAATGTGCAGTGAAATGTAATACAGACTGACTGGGTACTTAGTTTGTTCCCTGTATAAAAAACACTCGAAACTGTATGCAACATCTGAAATATGCTTTTGGTCAAAAAGAGAAGTTCGATTGAACTTATAAAACTTCTCAAAAATTCATTTTAGATTCAACAATATATTGCAAACTGGGGAAAACAAGAAAACTAAGCATTTAACAATGCAAAACAGTGTTAATGCCCATCAGTAAGGAAACAGCTACAAGACTATAGCTACTCGTCTAAACTTGCGTATAGCAGTGTTTACAGTCAGAGCAGAAATGAAAAAGGACACAACTTCAACTAACAAGAACGTATGATGTTTTATTGTCTTTGATGGAGTTTCCAATAATAAACCAAAGAAGCATAAACTTGGAAATGCTGGGGAAGTGTAGAAGTTATCCTGTCTAATTGAAAGGCTTTGTTATTAATTATTTATCAATCTTTCTAAGAAAGATGGGGGAGAGTTTTACATTGAAGTAAACAATAAAAACATGCATTTCAGAACACACTTATAGAGTCTGAGGTTAAAAAAAGTTTAGATAGTGAATGCCACTCGATCAAATCCTGCTATACAACTGCTATATTAGAAAATAATGGGTAAAAATGGGATCAAATTACATTTCTTTCTACAAATACTAAAGATTAGCAAGCATATAAAAAGGTAGGCTGTACGTAGAGAATTAGAAATAAATAAAAGACAAAAAATCTATTTGATTTGGAAGAAATAAGAAAAAACTTCTATAAGCAGTAGAACTCTAGAAACAAAACAAACCAGATGTTGAAGACTAAACATCAGGTCTGAATACTTTTGAAGCCTCACAGCTGCTGCTATAAAATAAATCAAAATAACGTGCCCCAAAACAATCTGATAAGATGTTTTCTAAAATTTGCTAAACTAATCTGGGAGTCACTATCCAGTTCACATTTCTAAATCCATGTGTCCAGCTTTTAAACAATCACGTTGCAGGGATACTGACAGCAATGGCATTTCAACGATTTTCCTGAAGTGACTGTAGCCCAGCAGCATGGAGGCAGCAGCAACTTCATCAAGGAGTTTGTTGATTTAGCCATTGCAATCAGACCGATTTCTTGGTCTCGACAAGCACCAGTGAAGCACGAGAAAACACCTTTGTATGCCCTCATACTAACAACTACGAAGGAACAGAGTTCAATCACAATCTTAGTGGGGTAAAAAAAAAAGAAACGCAACAGCCATCAACAGGAGAACTCTCAGACATTGTAGAGGAGAGCTGACAAGATGAACTCCAGCAGAGTGGACCATGTTCTTCAAACAGTTATTTATTCCTCTTTCTAATTCAAGGGTCTTTTTGTTTTGTTTTTTAATGGGCCAAAATAAGGTAGACCGGCACTGAGGTCTGTCCTCGGAGCCGCGATCCAAATTCCAGAGAATCTTGGCAACTCCTCGGAATAGATGGGACCCTCATGGATATAAAACCCCACAATGGATGAATAGGTAAACAGAAGAGTGTGAAAGAGTGATGGCAAAAAGAGAATGTTCACTCTCAGCGAGGCACAAAGAGGGTGGTGTGTGAGTGGGAGATGGGAGAAAGCCAAAATGTTTGGAGGGAGGAAAGGGGGAGGGGGAGGGTGGGGTGCAAGAGGGGCTCTGAAGGGAGTTGTTGGTGAGCGAGAGTAAAAGTTTGGTCTCTGGGCTTTTAGGCGGTGCTGTGCGTAGTGTTAACTCAATCAAAAGAGTGAATTATACCTCCTGAGACACTCAGGTAACCTTTCATTATGGGCCTAATCCTTCTTAATAACAGAGCTGCAATGTCGGCAATGCCCCATTAGACAGAGAGCCACTGAGAGGAAGAGCCATTATTCCCCACAGGCCTGCAGAAATGTGAACACACCAACACTCACTCACTCACAGAGTATGACCAGGGACAGATGAAATCAATCACAAATTCGACATGAGCTACAGAAACTCCTCCATGAGGAAAAGGAGACATTAAGGGAGAGTAAATGTGTGTTTACGTGGAATCAGACACGGACTCCCTAAAAGCAAAAGCAAACTACCAAAGCCGCAAACTGATGTTTTTAACATTTGAGGTTAACTTGGAAAAAAAAAAAAAAAAAAAAAAAAAAACTTTTAACGGCACACTTCCATTAGATATTGAAACTTTTAAGAAAACCTAAACCGATTTTAAAAAGCTAGCATTTTAGGACCGTAAACATTTTCCGACATATAACTTTAAAGTCCTTTCTCTGAGATGCCATGGTGACCGAGTTGAGAGTAAAACTGCATTGTCCCTTCCCCACCTGTTGCTGCACACTGCTGGTCAGCAGGCTTAAGAACTGAACCTACTATTTCCCTTCACTTGCAAATAAGACAAATTCAGCTGTAAATGTTTCTGGTTGTTAAAAACACAGGAAGTCACAGAACAAAGAAAAGGCAAGGCTCACTATTATTCAGTTAACGTCATTTTGAAATAGTGTTAGCAAACTATAAGCCACATCGGCATAAGGCATAAGGCAGCCCATAAACTGACTAATTGGCCAGCTTTTAGTATTTTGTTTTAATTGTGTTCTTCTATAACACAGAATGGTAAAAAGGTTTAATATACTGTGTGATAGGTGCATCAAAACTATCACCTAATTACGGTTTATTTCATATTTTTGTACAAGTCTATGTTTGGAAATTAAATGCTGCAGTTGAGATGAGTATCTAATTTGGAAGTTTTTGTGCAAATATTGTGAGTATTTAGGAAAACATCTGGCTTTTTTAGCAGTTTATCTAATGTGATATCTGCACATTATTTATTAAAAATACATGTTTAGAAAATTTAGTTTAACAGAATAAATAGTTAAATCATGTGTTGGTCTTAACATGCTTTGATAGGTTTAAAAACAAACTAGATTTTAAATGTTCAGAGAAACTTTCCGCATAGACTCAGATTCAGAGAAAATATAAATAAAGCTGAAAATGATCAAAAATTTGACCTACTTGTTTTCCCTCTCTTTGTTACTTCCAAAACAAGCTTCAAACTTTGTTTCCACAAGGGTCTGTCTGAAGTAACTAAAGGCGGTCAAGCCTTAAATGTGAAACAAAATGAGGCGCTTGATAACATCTAATAAAACCAAACCCAATGCAGCTTCAATAAATCAACAGGCCGTGCTGATTTCAGCAGCAATTAGGCTACTTCTGAGAGTTGAGATTCAAAATAAAGATTCCTGGACTGTGACATGTCTTTATCAGTGATGTATGGGAGGCCAAATAAAACACAAGAAAAACACTATCTATCACTGTGGCAATTTAATGACTTAGAACAGCATAAATCAGTTCTATTCAAAGATTCTCAAAGATTCTGACCGAATGACACGTCAATCCAGACCAAGTCCGTACCTCACTTTTAGGGAAGAGAACTGAACACAGTGCAACATACTTGGATAGCAAACCTTATTAATAATTGCGCACATTCCGAGCAAAGTGCTTATTTGGAGATGCAGCAAAACAATTATTTCCATATTCACATGATTAACTGGAGCTGTAAAGAAAACAAGTTAAGAGACAAATTATCAAAAAGTCTCATCAAAGTAGAGAGGGAGCAGGAAAATGTTAGCTTACCATCTCAGGTAGAGTAGAAGGAGTCACCGCTCATCAGGATGAGGTGCTGGATCAAAAGTTGAATTCAAAAAAGAGCAGAATCCGCACACTTCTGTTGTCAACTCCTGATGAAGGTCTCTGACCGAAAGCTTGATAAATAAAGCTCCCACAATCGCAGATTGAAGTGTGCGGATCCCGCTCTTTTTTGAAGCTTACCATCTCAGAAAATATTTTGTGAAAACATTCTCAACATGAGTAGTATATCCTGAGCCAGATGACCCATTCAAAAAATTACAAGGGAATGATTATAGGAGCAGAGAAGGCAGAAAGGAGGTGGTCCAACAATTCTTAGAGAGACAAAATATGAACCACTCTCAAATAAAGAAATCCTTACATGAATGTGAAGGAGAGTCTGGTGAAATACATCCACAATCCTACTGCAAACCATGTATCATGTATATTTGCCGCACTGTGACTCAGTGGCAGAGTAGTCGTCTTGCAATCACAAGGTTGTAGGTTTGACTCCAAGTTCCTTCTGTCAAATGTTGATGTGATGTTGATGTGCCCCTGAGCAAGGCACTTGACCCAAAGTTGCCTACCGATATGCGCATTGGTGTATAAATGTGTGCGGGTCTGTGAGTGCGAATGTGAATGTGGCTGTAGTGTAAAGCGCTTTGAGTGGTCAGCATAACTGGAACGGTGCTGTATATATTCTGTCCATTTATCATTGGGATTTTTTTAGAGCTTTATAAAAATATTAAATTAACCCCAATACTTTTGGGTTATTCCCATATTGACCTGTTGAAATTTTGTACTTTAACCAATAAATTAGATAGATAGTTTTAGGTTAAGTCATGTATTTAATTTGTAAAAGAAATGTATAATTTTGAAATCTAAACTGGTTAAATTGAATTAGGGAAAAAAAACTAAGTGGAATTTGTAACTATATGCATAATTAATGTTGTAGAGCTCTATGGTTAGGCAGCCCAGTGAAGGCAGATAAGTTTCATTTTATGCACAAGGTTTACTCAGGAATGTGCAACTTTTACCTTAGTTGCTTTGATGTTACAATATGTTGTTGCACTTTAGGGTCAACTTTACTTTATTTTTTCTTTATTTCTCTCCCAAATCTGGGAAATTGAATTTGTTGATACATTTAAAAAATAAACACGTTGATAAGTTTAGAATATTTCTTATCCAACAAATCGGTGCATTTATTACGTTGCTTTAATTGTATGTATAAAGTTTTTGATTTGCAAAATATAAGCTAATGGAATATAAACAATGTACAACTCACTGGCTATTTTAGACCTTCGATCTTATCTATAAATCAGATTTAGACATCTTAATAAATCCTGAAAGAAATTAAGGTTGAAATTCATTTTAACGTTTTGGTACCCTATTTAATTGAAGCTTGAGGAACATTTACACGAATTATATAAGTCACAGAAGTGAATTTTCCTTCTTCAGTATAAACTATATTATTTGTAGATATTCACCTGTACCACTCCAGTCCATAGTCATAGTTGCGGTCGAAGAAGTGCGGCTCCGCTCCCACTGCCCTGATGTCCGGATGCACCCGCAGGAACTCCAGCAGAGCCCGGGTCCCTCCTTTCTTCACCCCGATGATGAGAGCCTGGGGCAGCTTCTTGCTCCCATCTCCGAGCGGGCTGATTTTACCTGCGAACCTGGGAGAAACGTCCAGATCCGGAGGCGGCGGGAAAGCAAGAGACTCCTCTGGAAGCTGCCAAACCGACGCCGCTGCGCCGACACCCGTCACAGCCCCCCCGGCGACCCCGTGGCCGGCGGCGCTCCGTCCGCTCACGAGCCGCTTGGTCCGCAGGGAGCCTCTGACCGGTGAGGGCGAGGCGCAGCGGTCGGTGAGGAGGTGCAGGAGGATGAGAGGGGCGAGGAGGGAACAGAGCATGACCACCGCTTTCCTGGACAGGGTGCCTCGGGATGGGGCGTCCAGTTTGAGGATGCGGCTAAAAGCCATACCGGCTCCGGTGAAGGAGCCACAGCCATGCTAAGCGCACATCACTGGGTCCACTTTCCATGAAGAAAAAGTGCGGAAATAATCTTCATCCACAGTGCGATGTGGAACAGAAACCCTCCAGAAAAACAACATACAGGTCTTGGACTGAACTTGTAAAACAAAGCGAGCTTAAATAAAACAGAGATAAGCACCCAAAAGTGGAGTTAGATTAATTAAGTCCTCGGGTAATAGTCCGCGCCTCTCTCCTGATGTAGGATGCTCCTGATTCACCAGCTGCACGTGTATAGAGTTGTAAACTTGTCTCGCACGTCAATTTCCGCGACAAGCACTCCACTTGACCAATAGGAGAGAGAGAAGAGAATCAAATAACCAATGAGCTTCCAGATGAGTGGGTATTTCAATACTGTGGCTAATTTTTGTACTTAGAACTAGACTTTTGCAGAAAGAAGACAGCGAAATGCTCTAAATCGCTAACAAGCTGAAATACTCAGGAACACAATGATTTAAATACATTCATTTTACATTTAATATTAAAGAGATATTCGTAAAGTAAAATTTCCAAATAGAGACAAAAAAGTAAAAGTTGTGTCATGAAGTTTAGTTGGATCTCAAATTAATTTACAGAAATTAAACAGGTTTCTGGCAATCGGGTGACTAATTTTAATAATTTGTTGGGATCATAGCAAACTTCCATTGGGAAGGTGATCAAATGCAACAGCAAAGCAGACATAGCCATCTACCAAACTCTGACATTGGTTTGGGAAAATTTGTTCCACTCCTGAGTTTCAGCTGTAACATGTTCTAGGGGTTTCTTTCAAGTACAGGCCATTTTAGGTCACCCCACAGGATCTCAGTGAAAACATGATTTAAACTGTGACGCAGGCCTTTTCTTAACTTTGAACAAGGTCTTGGTGGATTTATTTATTGTGTTTTGGGTCGTTGTCATGTTGCAGGGTGCATTTCTGTCTCAGCGTAACAGTTTTTTTGTTGTTGTTTTTTCACAGACGTTCTCACATTTTCCTCAAGCACTTTGTGATCAGCAATCAAATTCATAGTGTATTCTATGACGTTGAACTTGCCAGCTTCTGTATCAGAAGTTCTGTTGTAGAAAACTATACCCCAACCCCGATACTTCCGACTCTACTCTTCACAGATGGTATCTGGTTCTTCTCCTGGAAAGTTATATTTGATTTATGCCAAACATGACCTCTGTTCTGGTGTCTGAATAAATCTTTTTTAGACTCATCTATCCGAAAAGAAAAAGATTCCAATAGTGCTTGCTTTTGCCTATGTTGTCTCTGGCAAAGTTTTTTTTAGAGGTTTCTTAAAGGTTTTCTTCCTCTTCTATGAAAACAAAACTTTTGCAACCCTCTCTGATGGTGCAGGTATGCACCTGTAGGTCTCGTGATGACATTTTGGGTGATTTGGACTCTTCTTTTAGCATCTTGCTGTCTGTTTTCAGGGTGAACTTGCTTGGACATCTAGATGTAGGCATGTTGGCAGTTGTTTTGAATGTCCTCTATATTTAGATTTTTTTTTCCCTACAGTGGAATTGATTCAAACTCTTTAAATCCTCTAACAAAATGATAAGCTGCTGTGAACTGTGTCACACCATCAGTGGGGGCTGGGAGGAGAAATGGGCCACCCCTTTAAATAAGATTCCCCCACTTGGCCGGTCTGCACCATCAAATCATACAGGATCAGGGATTTAGGGTAAAAAAAACAAAAAAAACGGAGAGTTACAATATTTTCAAATCATTCACATAACATTTTGTGTGGGCTTAAAAACATCTGTTAACATCTGAAACCAGCTGATTATTGGCATATTTGCACCTAAAATACATAGAATTACAGATGATTAAAATGTTTAAAAATATATTAAACACAATTTACTGTCATAGTGACATAGCTAAAAATATCACTTCAAATGTGAGTTTTGGCTTTTGTTGTTGGTGTGCCATCACAATATTATTAGAAGCACCCATTTGGCAACACATTACAAAACTTTCTAGAGACTTCCTTATTGACACAGTCGTTTATTGAGGTGAAAACAGAAAACAGTGGTGCAGAGATACACAGATTAATTTAACACATTACAGCTTACATAAAGACCTTAATAGTAAAGCTCACTCATAAAATCGCATTTAAACTGAGTAATATAACTTTTTGCTTACTATGTTTTAACTACAGTTTGTTACTCTAGCTGCTTTCAACTTGTGTAAGGCCACCAAAGTAGATGACCTCTGTCAAGAACTGCTTTTTATGACACACAGAGGAACAAAAAGAAGAGAAATAATGATAACGGAGCACATAATTCCTTTACAAGTGAACAAGAACAGAACCAAATGCTTCACATCTGCTTCTGCCTTCCGAGTATTAGCATGATAATATGCAGGCAGTGCTTCAATGCTGCACAGCTCACTGCTCGAGAAAAGCGGATGGAGACCTCAACAGTGGGCCACATTACCAGTGCCAGATGTCCCCCCATGTTGTTGAGACAATACAAGAGGGTGTCCCGCATTTAAAAAATCACACCCCATGTCTTTTCTGCACGTCCTTCGACTCTGGATATATGTCCAGCCCCCTCAAACGAACCATGATGACATTTAGCATTCCCTCACAGAGGTCAAATGGCTTCATGTCCTTAAATAACAAGAATTATTTGTATTTACGATAAATCTAAAGCTAAAGTTTTGTGAAACTGCATTAGGAGTTCTTTTCTATTTAAAATTTTAAAACTAATCTTTAAGGTCAATGCTCACATGCAGTGTGGCAGTCTCTGCTCTGTCGCCCTGGACCCAGAGCTCACTCAATAAACTTATGGGTTCAGACATGATAAATTGGAAAAGAGCAAAGAATGCTAAATCTATTTCCATATTCCATGTTCATATTAATTCTTACATCTGCAGCTGGGCTTACTGTGAGAGGATGTCTATAGTTTACTGTATTGAGTCAGATCTGAAACGGAAGCACAGTTGACAAGGCTTTAAACTTTGTCACAAAAAGAGCGAAAAGGAAATGAATTATTGCTCCAAAAGTACTCAGACAAGTTAGTCTTCTACTAAAAAAAACGTCTAGAATTATTACAATTTCAAGCCTTATAGCTATTTTTTTTTATTTTACTGTAAAATAAGAACTACAATAATGATTCGATTTTTAAGCTTTAGAACAAGAAAAACCTCAAAATTTTACAAGAAAGGAAAAATACACTGTTGTGAATTTATTTATCTGAGTATATATTTCTCTTTTTAAATTGGCTCCATTAGTCTTCTTATATTCCTTGTGAGGATATTTGTTGAATTGAATTCAATTGATGTTATTTGCAGGGGTCTCATAAAATCTAAAGCATTGAAAAAATTAGCCTTTCATATTGTGTTTAGATTTAATGGTTACTTTTTTTCTAATTTTTTAGGTCTAAGTTCTTTAGTGCCACCTTGGAAGGTCTGAAGAGCCGTGGCTCAGTGGTTCTGGAGCCACAGGTTGGAGACCCCTGTACTAGAGGATCTCCACGGAACTCAAATTAGAGGTATTTAACTTTTAGTACCAATCTGGATCTGGCTTTCTGAGTCTGTGCTTTCATTATTGTTGATCAAAACAAGTTGATATTAGTGTTAATTATTAATGCAAGGTTTTCATACTGAAGGTGGTTTGAAGTGTTTTTCTTAGTTTTTGAACAAGAAAAAGATTAAGTTTTACAAAAATTGGAAAATGCATGCTTTTGTTATAGAATGAGACCAATAGAGTGTTTTTTCTTATTTCAAAAGCAAGGCACATATTTAGCAGATTGATCACTTAAAAAGGGAAGCGAGGAAATGTCTCTTTATAGTCTCATTATGTTGTGGAAATTGTATGTCCCACAAAACAGAAGAAATGCTAAAACTATAATTTCTCTACTTATTTTTACAATTATTTCGGTCTTCCTTTTTTGATAACTATGGCCACTAACTATGAAAGCCACTTTGAAAGGACTGAGGAGGAAGAGATGGCCCTGGATAATAATTTAAATATGAAGAAAAATACTATGTGCTATTAGTGGTATTGAGCCAAATCTAAAGATTGTACAAAGCTATACAAACATTGGTTTGATAATGTATTAGGATTTTAACTGTAAAATAATAGACTTTAAATTGATTAATTTGACAAATTAAAATAAGTATATTAAATATAATGATGTAAAATGCATTTCATTCTAAAATAGTTTGACCATATAATCTGAAGATAATTGTCAATCATTAAGATATGAAAGATCTTTAAAAAAATCTCTGACTAAAAACATGGATTACTGTAATGCCACAGTTGTCACCAGTGGCGTCTGAGTTGGGACTCTAAAGCTGGGGCGTGCCTGATGCAATGTTTGTGCAGTGACACACATTTCCTTAAAAAAACAACAACAGCATTTAGTGTGTAATTACACACCCAGACATCGGTGTTTTAAGAAAAATGTGCAAGCAGTCTAGAGGGCATGTAAAAACGTAATTCGGCTTTCATCTTCGCCGTTTATCCAAATTGCAGCACTATGGTTACACTGACGCAGCCGTTTTGGAATCTTGGATGCAGAGCTGGGTTTTTAGGTCTAAATGGGAGTCCAAACACAAACTGTTTGTTATCCTTTGACAATATTGTTGCATTTTTACTTTGCATAATGAGCAAATTCTCGTGGAATGTCATGGGAAAGTGAGCAGGGTTCCAAGGCAAAGCCAAATAAGGAGCAACTGAGTTATCTGTGTCTGATGGACGTTTCACAGAAATGTTAAACCATCCCTAAAAACGATGCATCAGCTCTCCCTCAAACGCACCATCAAGGGTGAGAGAAACTGTTTCCATTCCTCAGCCGGCCAAGATGTTCGACTCAATGCCTCAGCCATGCACATAATCTCCAGACAGGTTTATGAACGGAGGTTTGGGACGTGTCAGTTTGGAGGAGACATCTTTACTGCCGGCATTACAGCTTGACATTTCCCAACTTGAAACATGTAGCCGTAAAATTCAGCTTTTTGCATTTTTTTCTAGACAATTATATTTTTTCTTTGGACAGACATCTTGTTATAAAGACAAAACAATTGGATTATAGTTTGATCCTGTACAATAAAAAATGGTCTTGGAAGAAATGAACAAAGTAGGTCTAAAACGGTTTTACATGCAGAAATTTCATGGATTGTAATTTATATCATGTTCCACTCTTGGCCCATGATCAGCATCACAAATTTCCACACAAGCATAATGTTTTGGATCCAAGCATCAGACCCCTGAAACCAATGCCGTTTGTCTTATACTAAATTAGGAACTCAGCTAGATACATTAATGTAAAGTTGTTGAAAACCGACCAAATAAGAAATTATTAAGACATTTCTTAAAATAAGAAATTATTTCACACAAAGTCAATCTAAGCAAATGACAAAAATAATTTTTTTAAAATAATGTGAAAAACTATTTACCTGTCTGACCTAATAACTGGTTAAGCGACCCTTGATGGCAACAACTGCAATCAAGTGTTTGGGATAACTAGCAGTGTTTTACGTGACTTTGCAGAAATTTTGGCCCACTTCTCTTTGCAGAATTGCTTTATTTCAACCACTTTGGAGGGTTTATGAATTTACAGTGGTGTGATAAGATCATACCACTGTATCACAACTGGATGTAAGTCCAGACCATGACAAGACCTCTCCAAAACCCCTTTTTTTTTTTTTCGAGTTGGATTTGCTGGTGTGGTGCAGGTAATTGGCCTGCCCTATAAGCCAAGGGCAAGTTTAGGGTTATTATCTGATGGCTGGACATCCTTGATTAAAGTTTTTTGGTAGAGAACACAAGCCATGGTTCCACCAATGACAGTATGTCATCCAGGTTCTGGAGCATCAAAACAGTACATAATATTACAATACTTTAAGTCAGCAGTGGTTTTTGCCTGGTAACTCTCTCACAGATGTCAGTTTGGTCCACTCTTTTTCATACTGTTGAATCATGTACTCTCTCTTTGGATTGGGACACGATGTGTTGCTCTTTAACATCTTTTGGCCAGATTCATGATGTCAGATGTCTTGATAATATAGGTCTGGTAGTTATTTAGCCTGGATGTGGTGGGTAAAATTGAACTGAACTTTCCAGAAGCACAGTTAATTCATGATTTTACAACGTTTCCTATTTTTACATAGGTTGTTTTCGCTAACTTTCTTCCCTCTAAAACCAATCATTTTTGAAAACTATATTTTGGGTCTGATATGTTTGCTTGATGAAGGGTAACAAAAAACGGAAACACAGAAGACATTTTTACTTGGGGCCAATGTGCATTTACATTTTCTAATTTTTTTGTATAAAATATCTTAGTTATTTATGTTTTGTAATGTTTGCTCTTTCAGGTAATCTAATTCAAACACATATGTGTTTTCTGTAAGAATACTGACTATCTGTGTGAGTAAAACAGTGTTTTCTCTTTTTTCCTCTTGTGCAAGGGGAAATTTACTTGTTCTATATACACAGCTGTTGGCAATTCGTCGAGGTTGGATTCGTCTACTCAATTGGCAGGCCGTGCGCTGAGCAGGAAGGGCTTCTATTGAGCACGGAAACCCAAATAAATTGTCCTCTTAAACAGATTAACGCACATCTGAAGTGGGCTGTTTCTCTGAATTGTCTTGAAACGTCAACATACATCCCATTTGAATGAAGCTCACATGCCATTTCTTCTTATTCTTCAAACCTTCATCTCTAAATGTTTGTATTCTATGAGAAGAAAAGACAGTTTTCAATTAGAGGGTTTTTTGTTGTTTTTATTTACTAAATAACTAAGTTCTTCAATCATATCATCCTTTGATTTTTTTTAATTTCAACTCAACAGTTTATGTCTGAAATGAGTCACACAGCAGCTTATGGATGTTGTTATATTTTGTGTCACATTCCTTCCTCCGAGAGGCAGCAGGATGCAATTGATTATGTGTGAGGCAGACAGAGAGGGGAGGAAGTGCTGTGCTTGGGTTCTGCGGTTGTCCGTCTCTGCAGGCCGGTTATTAGATTTAAGCACAAGCTGGTGTGGGTACAGTGAGGTTAATTACACATATGGGTAGCTATGATGAGAACAATCATCCAAATTAATCACCTAATGGGCTTGTCACTGACTCTGAGCTTGGCATCTTGGCAGTTGCAGCCTTCAAGTGATCCACATTGGAAATTTTAGTCTACATTACAGTCTTCACTGTTCTGTCCTATGATAGATTGCCAATACTTTAAGTGAATGGGCTAGTGGTTTGCTTTGGATTAATGTGTAACATTTAAGAAGCAACAAGAAAAAGCAAGTAAAAAAAGAAGACATCACTTGTTGTACATGTGCTGGTGGCATTTTAACTTACCGTTCATCCTGGTTAAACAGTTTAATTGACCAAAACAGTGCATTTAAGAATGATTCAAAAAAACTGGAATGTCTAGATCTACCATCAGACAGCATAAATGATGGCATCAGGATTTGACCAACACCATTATTAGGCAGTTCCTGTAGCATCCAATGGCAGCAAAAACACTAAGTTAAAGTCACTAACTTTGATTAGCTAGATCAGGCTTTATTAGAAGAACTTTGTTTGGTAGTCACAGTTTTTTGCATTTGCATGTGGCCACGTGGTTATACCATGCAATTGCCTTGCATGTGCCCAGCCAACACATCAGATGTGTCCTAGATGGGCTGGACAGGTACTAGGTAGGCCTGAGCTCATGACTGGTTTATTGCATGGGACCACTGGATTGACTAACATAACCCACATCAAAAAAACGAGTTGGGCACCCTATGTAGGTCTTATATTGATTTCACATGGGGCCAAAATATAACCCAAAAACATTTTCAATGTGTGCACATTCTTCAGGCTATTTCATTCCATATGGGTCTCATCTGTAAATACTGGCTGTATTGGGGCATACAGATATTACAGAGGCCCCATAATTTCTCTGATGTTGGAATCAGTGAGGTTGTGATGGCACCCCTAACATGTATGATTCCACACTGTGTTGTAAAGAGTCTAGTGCCTAAGTCTGGGTGGTAGATGTCATGGATTTACAGTGCTTGGTGCTGGTACCTTTGTATAGACTCCCTGGGGTGACCAGAACCCTCACAAGATGTGTGAGTGCCCTCATTTACCTACTGTTTCCAACACTCATCCACTACAAAAATCACTATGTCCCTTATCAAACTTTGTCAAGTGCTAGTAATGTTGCTTAAAGTGTCTACAAGCATCCTATGAGTTTGGTCACCTCCACTTACAGTATGAAATGATTGGTGACTGCTACTGTACAAAAGCCAGCTATACCTAATGCACATTGGTATCCATCCATCCATCCATCCATCCATCCATCCATCCATCCATCCATCCATCCATCCATCCATCCATCCATCCATCCATCCATCCATCCATTTCCACTTGTGACAAGACACGAAGACACCTAGGGAAATCAGTTTAACTTCTTTCATTTGAGAACCTTGGCTTCAAATTTGGAGGGATCGAAACTCTTCCTGTTCACTTCACAGCTCCGAACATCTCCTGTGCACCCTGAATATCAGGGCTTGAAGATGCCAACATAACCACATCAACGGCAGAAAGTGAAGATAAGGTCCTGAGGTTACCAAACCAGACCCCCTCCTTTCCATGACTATGTGGACTGTCAACTCTTTCCATATAATTCCATTTATATACTCAGCAATGAACTGCATTTGTAGAAATAAATTGTGCAAATCTAACTGTTCACACTTGGTGCTTCATAAAAAAAAAAAATCAGTGATAGTAAGGAAATGAGTGTTTTATAGAAACGTTGGCAAAAGAATCCTGAGACTTATAGTTGAGCAGGACCCCCATTGATGAGGGGTAAATGCTGTTTCAGAGAGTCCGCCCACTGTATTTTTTTCTGTAGCTATGCTGAGCTAATGATAGGATCATTACTCAAAGACTCACAAACTCCAGAGCAAAAGTTACCAAGTGTTGACCCTTTGACTCTACATTGTTCTTGGGACTAAAATGAGGAGATGTTGTGGGGTGATAAACAATTGATTGGTGTCCAAACCACCAGCACAGATGATGCGTCACAAGTGAGCCCATTAGAGCACCATTAGACAGCACCACGCTGTTGTTCATTAAAAAGCAATATGTGGAGGTCTGATCTCCCATTACCTCCAGATAAGTATCTGCTCATACATCCAAGGACGACAGCAAGACAGTGGGTTGTTCTAGCCACCACAGGGCAGGGTGATCACAAACTAGAGCTCCGCCAAATGTCAGTTTGAAATATCCATGTTGAAAACAGAGTGTGAATTTGTGTGAATAGGAGGGTAAATGGAAGCAATCTGGGATGAATATCTTCACATTGTCCTAATGCAATGATGGAGCCAAAAATATAGATTAGAATCAGGTGTTTTTCCTTATTCTCCAATAACAGCAAATCAATTTAGTGGATGTGTTGATCTGGATACTCCATACTTGATACTGTATATTATAGAGCTTCAACTCTTTATATTGGCAAAAGGCCATGTTTCTTGTCAAATAACAGAAGATACAGTACCACGAACCATGTGGAAATCACATTAGCTAGCACTGAATATGTGATAATCTGCTTTCAGGATATGTGGCAGAATCACAACTGGGATTTTATTCTCTTTAGACATGAATAAAATAACTTCTCATAGTGTGATGCTCCACACTAGATACACATCATGCACCAGCAATAATTAGGTTGTGGCTGTTTTCTTTTCACTATATCTGTGTTTGAGCCTACCTTCAGCTCTAACACTGATGGACAGGAAAGATTTTGGACCCCTTCCAAGACAAACAGGGCTGTCAGTTTGTGAGATTACGGTACATTGCTAAAGTAATTTACAGTGAGAACAAAGCAATGGTGGGTTGCTTTTAGAGCCAGTAAAACCTACAATGTGCTGCAAGTTAAACCAAATTGGTTTTAGACATCCTAGCTCACCTTCCCTTCCATTAATGAACTTCTATCTGGGGAGAGATACAATAAGAGAAAAGGCTTGTGTAGGAGCTGTTGATCCTGACATATTAATAAAGCTACTGATAAAGTATTGATGTCCTGAGCTCTGCTACTTTTTCTTGACTATTTGTAAGATGATATTAATGGTATCCTTCAATCATTGTCATGCTGAAGACATTTTTTAGTCTTTAGCATGAAGATTGTCCATTTATCAAAACACCCAAGACTAGTCCTCCTCATTAAAGAGGTTCTAAGAACAGAGATGACTGGTAGAGAGAGAGTGACTGTGAGTAGGTGACATAAAGGGGTTCCCATCTGAAGTCAACACCATCTGGTCATGGAAAATGAAAGTGCTCATACCTTTAGGTAAAATCACATAAAGCACTTAATATGAACTACAATCTAACAAAACTGTGCCTAAATAACTTAAAATAAATGTATAATGTCTTATTGGCTTAGGCTAAAAGTTAAATATTTAAAAGATATTTCATAAATATTTACTGGACATGGGCTGATGACTGGTATCAAGGTATACTTGTGATGTAGTGTGTCCTTGAAGGACCAAAAAGCAGGCAGGAGGCAGGCAAAATCATGACAAAAATCTGAAATTAATAAAATAATAAATCTAAAGCTCACATAAACAAGGCACAGATGCAGTAAAGTAATCCAAAACCTGAACTAAAACATGGATGACGAGAGAGACCAGGAACACAGGAACAAATATGAGAATACTTTGAGGAATGAATAAAAGATAGAAAGATCATGAACAATTGAAGGAGTAATTACTGGAGTACGAACAGGTGAGCCTGACTGACTGAGTGAGAGCAGCTGAGAGACAGGATGTTAGAGGGAACTGATTATGGCTGGCTATAGCAGGCAAGTGGATAAACAGAAAAGGGCAAAAGAGGAAACAAGGAGAGAATAACTAAACAGATCCTGACAAAGCACAAAGCAGATCAGAAATGTAAATCAACTAAATGTTCACACAAGATTAACAAAACAAGAAAAAAAAAGTCAATTATGACAATACTTAGATTTGAAAAAGTTATTTTTACAAAACCGCAGATAAATGTACTTTTAATTTGATACTCTGAAGCACCGGGTAACTTTTGTTAACCATCACCTGGGCTGACTACCTGAGCAGATAACTTCACTAATAACCAGTGATGTAATTGTTATTCTAGTGTTATTCCATAATGTCTAAAACTCTATACACACTAGAAAATTACTTTTAAGTTTAGCGAATTTAATTTCTATACTTTTTCTTAGGTTTGATGTTATAGATAACAGAATTATTACTGTAGCAATCAATGTGTCACATTGTTTTAGCAGCAATATGAACAATTGTTGCATTTCTGTTCTGTAAATAAAAGCAATTGGATCAGATAGTTCTAGATATTTTTGTTTTAACATTTGTGTTAATAGTTCTACTGGAATTTAATGTTGTCTTGCAGCATAATTTCTCTGAGATTTAACCTGCCAACATAAGTAAGACTTGTTTTGATCTTTCATCCATATGTGAGAAGTGAATCTCTTTACATCAGAACAGATCTAGCCTGCTCTTATAAATAAAACCGTTTCTAATGAACTGCTATGAACTTTTTATGGCAGTGAGTGGTGCAATGCTGCCTTTTGAAACAACCTCAACCCTGAGACATTTGCTCAGGTTCTTTGTCCTAAACATGCCAGAAGTCTAATTAAGTTTCAGTCTCAGATGACTCATTAAAAAGAGCTGAGGCAGTAAATGTTAGCAGCAGCACATAATCAAAAGGCACTGACAAGCTTTCTCACCTTTATGCCAATAAAGTTTCAAAATGATTGTTTTGGTTCAAGGGAAGGCTAGGCAAGTGAACTTTATTTGTAGAACACACTTTCTACAACAAGGCAATTCAATGTGCTTTACATCATTAGGAAATAAAATAAAATAAAAGCAGCAATAAAATCATAAAACACAATATTAGAGACACAAAACATTTGACACATTAAATATATGACATTCCAGCTATTATTAATAACTTACGCAAAGGCAGCTCTATACAGATGGGTTTTTAGCTTTGATTTAAAGGAACTCAGTGTTTCAGCAGCTTTGCAGTGGTTTGGAAGTTTGTTCCAGATTAGAGGAGCATGGAAACTGAAAGCTGCTTCTCCATGTTTGGTTCCAATTCTTGGGATGATTAGTAGAGTAGAGTTGGAAGACCTTAGTGGTCTGGGGGGTTGATACAGTGGCAACACATCTTCAACCTACTTTGGTGCTAAGCCATTCAATGACTTACAAAACTAGTAAAAGTATTTTCAAGTATTTTGAAATCTATTCTCTGAGCTACAGGGAGCCTTTCCTTTCCTACTTTACAGGTTCTAGTGAGGATGCAAGCAGCAGCGTTCTGGATCAGCCGCAGATGTCTGATTTAATTTTTACGCTGTTGTAGTCATAAATCCGACTAAAGATAAATGCATGGGTGAGTTTTTAGAGGTCCCGTTGCGACATCAGTCCTTTATTCCAAGAAATGTTCTTCAGATGATAGAAGGCTGACCTTGTTACTGCTTTTATGTGAAACAAAATTAAAACATTTCCCAATATTACATTTATTTTGAAATAGATACCATTCGAAAACTAGGATACTGTGCCTATTTTTTAAAAACTGCATAACAATATCTTCACTTCTGGTTTATTTGATCCTATTAAGGAAAACATTGTGGATAACAGTTTTAAGCAGTTTTCGTCATTTGTGACCTTTTATCCTAAATGCAAAATATTTGTAACTTTTTAAAAGTTACAAAAAATTGAAACATTTTCCTGACCAACAAAAAACCTTTCTACCTGTTCTTTTACACCATTTTTTAAAACTTGCTCTATAATTAAACAGTAGAATAAAGCAAAATGTAGAGCAGTTGTGTTATGGAACAGATTATGTTAGTTCAGTTATGTTGTAAGACTGAAAAAATATCTTAATAAAGAAAGAGGATTAGCCGGCAGACAAATGAACTTTCGTTCTTTAAAGCAACTAAAGTAAAACTAGTTCAATCACTCTGTTGGCTAAGGACACACTCCTCAAAAATTAAGAGCAACGGTAAGGCATGACCAAGGATTAATTAAATCTTTGGATTTTTTCGTACCTTTCGCCGCGTACCTGTGAGAAATAAAAGACAGATGCAAAAATGGTATCATTTGATTGGAAAGAATCCAAAACTCTGCAGCTGCAGTGCACATCACTTCTGCTACCCCCACCCGCCCCCACCCCCCACCCCCCACACACACATAGACACATAGACACATTGTCAGCGCCACCTCATTTCGAAGCACAGATTGGAGAGATAGGGCCAACACCTCTGCCGCCACTATTTGACACAACTAATTTAGAACTGGTCTTTTATGGAAGCCTGGAATACATTACCTCCCCAGAACACAATAATAATGGGAAAGCATCAATCAAACTGGCCCCATGCATACGTTGTGTAATAAAGCTTATCTCTGGGTGACACAGTCTGTCTGACTTAGCCTGCCAGCCAGAATGAAACTATATGTGAGCCGTGCCACCAGTCGCTGGTTAACACTGCATAAATATGCAGTTTAGGAGTCAATGACATTTTAATAAGGTAAAGCTGGCAGGTTATGGCTCACACACAAACACGAGGTTGTTTCCAGAGTCCCAGAATAATAGAAATGAGACATTCTGAGAGTTGGTGTCCACACAGAGTCACATTGTTAGAAAGAATCTTGTTCTTTTGAATCTGTATACCCCCCTCAGCTGTCAACACACACCTCCAAAGTGTCAGACTTCGATGCCCACCTCACCCCCGTCAAATGTTTCAATAATATTTTCCAGGCGTTAACTGGATTCAGCTGCCTGTGAGCCGTTTTGGCTCTCATCTCCACTTTCCATGTTATTTAGACGGGGCCTTTTGCGTTGATGTATGGCTCTGAAGTCGTTTCTGTGACCGCCCTCGCCGGCACCTCTCAAAGTCCTCATTGTGTCGAGGGTGAGGCAATGTGATGTCATGTTTCCCAGACACCTGGGAATTTCTGGGGTTTATGCCAGAGTGTGTTTGCATCAGGCATTTCATGGATCGCTTGCATATCCGGTGCCTTTTGTATAGTTTAACACTTTTTCCAGTCATAATTAATGGTTGTATGTGAGGCCTGTAGTGGCGGACAGTTCGGTTTAATTTGTTAAAATGTTCTAGTAATATTTTGATGTTGTCTTCATCGGGACATTTTTAGACTTTTTGAATATCCTTTTTTATAATGCTTAGATTTTGGCTGATTTTTTTTATTTTTTATTTTGTGTCTTGTACTGACTATGATGGTGCATTGAGGAAGTAGAACTTTAAAAAAACAAGAAAGAAGACAGAGGTATGACAAAAGAAAATGTGTCATTTCTAAAATACACATACAAATATGTATTTTAGATGAACAGTGTCTGAAAGTAACATCCTAAGCATAATAAAATTCAGTCATAACCTGAGAGATTCATTATCCTTCAGTTGATCATCTACAGCAAGGATGTCCAAAGTGCAGTCCGGTGGCCATTTGCAGCCCTGAACTTGATGTTGTGATCTACAATTCAAATATGACACAGATTTGGCACAATCAGTTGATGCATATGAAAACTTTTTATTTTATCTGAAGGCCAAATTTAGGTGGAATATGTCAGATAAAACACAAAGCATTTGTCTTTTAATGACCACTCATTTTAGGACCGAATCTAGCTAATCACAGACTTTTACTCAGAATCAGACTTTGGTTCACCAACATCAGTTTTAAATTAATTTATAAAACTTTGCTAAATGCAGCAGACCTTTTCAAAGAAAGGGAGATTTTTGATCTACAACAATTTACATATTCCTACAAAAATGTGGCAAATCTGGTAAAAATCAAAGCAAATTTCTATTGTTTGCTTAATTATGATGCATGCTTAGTTTATTGTTGAGCAAGCAAAAAATAAATATATATTTTTCAATTATTTTATTTAAAACAAAATAGATATTTCTTTCGTCAGCCATTTCCTTTGACTAAACGATTTTGGTGTGACAAAAGGTTTGTACAACATTAAACAGTATGCCACATTACCAGCTAATAGCTCTGTATTAGTCATCTTGTTGGTCTGAAAATGGTCAACAGATGATTATCTTTAGTAACAAAGTGCCTGCTATGTGTTGTCAGAACACATACATCCTTTAAATGTTGTAGCCTTTACAGACTCTGTATGTTAAAAATTTGAATAATGTTGAAAAGTAAATTTCTTTCAGTAATTCAGTTCACAAAAAATACACATTATGTAGATTAATTACACACAGACTGATGACTAGACTAGATCTGTCATCCTCACAACCCCATTCTAAATAGGCAGAACACAATGAACGCATGACGAGTATCAAATTGAAATGTATGGAACTCTTAGAATCTGTTTACGTGACAGTATTGGTTTGATCTAAGCATAGACCACGCCAGTGGTCAGTGCACCACCATGTGTTTCACAACAGATGACGACCAACAGGACAATAATGGCTCCATATGGGCTACAAAAACATTATCCCCCAAAACACACACGCATTGTTTCCAAATGGTATAGGTATTTTCCTTCTTTAGGACTTTTGCATCAAAAAAGATCTCTCTGCAGTTGGTTGCTCCTAGCTTTAGAAAGAATGTCACTGCACATAATGAAGTTAGCACCTGATTCAAAGAACACAGTAAATCCTTTTGTAGCGGACACTAAAAAAATTTTGGGACTCCCTGTTTACTTGCTGCCTTGTACATTACATCTTTCAAGAACTTGACACCCGGCTCACAGAGGAATGAGGGGATGGACATGTGCAGAATGGAGTCTAATGGGGATTATGTTCTGAGTATAGACTGCCAGTCGCTGTCACTTGTGGTGGAACTGTGAGGTGAGAATATAACAACAGGATAGACCTTAGCTGTTTTTTCACCAAGTAGTGCCAATAAAAATTGCCAATTTTAGCAAAAAGGCAGTGCAATGCACAGTAGGAAGGGCATTATTCGGGATCAAACAACATTTAGAACCTAAACTGTGTTTCAAAAGACTTTGAACCTGTCCAGACTAATCATTGCAAAGTCCACAGCCTGTCTGAAGTATGGTTTTAAATGCAAGGTTGCTGAGCTCACGTCAGGTGACAGACAGTCTGGTGATAAAGCTGCCACCAGACAGGATGAGTCTCATCTCATCTCCAGGCCTCAGATGCCACACCCAGTCCAAACACAGACAAATACAAATCCTGTTTATACAGTGCATCAATATACACACCTACAGGGACACACTATCCTCAGCTGCCACAGGTCTCACAGCTGATTTGCCACTAAGCCTTTGAATAAAGGCTGCAAGGGAAAAGGAAGGGAAAGGCTTTTATTGTAGAATGGTCAAGTGTCATCTTTAATTGTAGAAACACCTTTGACTGCACTGATGATATGCTGTAACATGTAATTACTTGATCCTTTATTATTCCATAAAGGTGTAATGTTTATTTTATAAGGATGTAATCTTTGCTGCTCTATGGTTAAGGACCGTGAAGCACATTTCATTTTAAGATGTGATTGTTATTCACTGTATTTTGGTATTTTAAATGGCGCCACTTATGAGATACTTCAGCCTTATACCGTATGTCTCGCTATTGTGTATCAACCTTTAATTCAAATGTGTACGAAGATAAGCTATCTACGCTATCTATAAATGATGGTCTGGCATTGCCTAACTACATATTTGACACTATAGCATACACAATTTGATCCCCAGATAAGAAAGGCTACTTCAGGATTTTTATGATTCATAGAAAAATTCCATCCCATGAGTGGTGCATCTCCTGTATATTATGTATACTGCACATGTGCCACTGCTATGAAATCAACGCAACTGTAACTTAAAAATTGTAGCAATAAACAAATAAAAACTTGACTCATTCTCTCTGATTTGTGCACAAAAAATTTTTTTATTACCTCTGAGGGCAGGATTCTTCATCCTGAAAGTTAAACTGACAACTTGACCTATTTTCTGAATATTCAGCCTAAGATTTTCTGACCACCCATCTACAGTTTAGGTATACTTAAAATGTAATTCCCAGACAGTCAGTTAATCCTTAAATATGAAAAACATTATACAGTAATTACACAAAAGACAGTAACGTACACAACCAAACACTGAATTCTACATCATTGATCCCAGTACAGATACACTATTTAGAACGAGACATATCACCAAAAACAACGTATATTTTTCAAACACATAGCAGGACGTGATGTTTCACAAACTCAGCTTCATTTCCTTATGTTAGACCCATGTAAAACATTATTTTTAACACACAAGCATACATGAGAAGATTGAAAGCCGTTTGACAGCAGCTGCAAAGTCTCAATGTGGTGAGGGCTACATTGCCACACACAGTGATGGGGTTGCACTGTTTTGTGGATAATGTCTTTCTGGGTCCAAGTATTTCCCTAGATTTTGCTGTTGTTTTGTCTTTTAAACACTCAGGCATTGTAAATAAGTTCTTGGTTTAGCATTGCCCCAAAGTGAAACAAATTTGGCTGCACATTTTTTTACACATATTTTTGAGTGTGACCATTTTTATGGTTGCACTAATGTGTTAATTTTTACCCAGATGTATGCAGACTTAAAGTGGTGTGGTCTGTTTAGCTGTCTAGACACGTCTCTTAAGATTTCTTGAACAAGTAGCATTTTAGTTAAAGGTCTGCTTCTGCTTGGTAGAACTGCTACATGTCATGGTGTGTGAGATCGGACCAACATGCAGACAGGAGAGCGGCAGTCTCATGATGACAGTCTTTAAAAGAAAATAAAACCAAGAACTTACAAAGTTTTTCGAGGAGTGGATAATGGAAAAAAATAGGATGGAGAGAAGACGAAGAAAACCAGCAAGGTATTACTTAAGGTAGACTGCTTAAATACTGAGGAGGGAGTGATGAGTGACACTGAAAGCGTAAGAACCAATTAGTGATAAACAGATGCAGGTGAGAAAGACAGCAGAGGATGATTGGAGATGAATTTCACTTGGGCAGGGGAGCAGAATGGCAGGGAAGAAGCAGAGGAGAGAGCAAAGGTGTAAACAGAACTAGCTCTAAGGTAACTAAGGATGAAAGAGATCTACAGTAAGATGATAAGAAGCCAAGAAACCCAATAAATAAAGTACTAAAGAACAGGAGAGAAACAGAACAGAAGAAAAAGATTCAAATAAGAAAACAATCCTAAAAAGAGAAATGTAGTAAAGCAGAGCTAACAGATGAGATAACGAAATGACTATCAACACAACAGAATAAAAATAGAAGTGTCTACAGAACCTAACACAAGATATGAAAGATTAATGCAGGAGTGACTGATGACTTAAGTAAATAAATAAGGAATGACCAGAAAACAAGAAAAACTCAAAGTATAGACACTTGAAGGAAAAAACAGGAGAAGAGGAAAGAACTGTGAAAGGGAAACTCAAATCACAAACACCTTAAGATCCTAGCACTAAAATGATAAAGTAAATTGAATCAGGAAATGAAATAACTGAAACTCAAAACACAAACACCTAAAGATCCTAAAAATCTTTTGTATTTTGTCAAACATACCAACACAGAAGATGAGAAACTGGGAGCATTCCAAAACAACCAGCCATGGATCACCCAGCTGACTTTTGCCAATGGACCATTAGAAGTAGTGATGAAGCAGAAAAAATGCAGAAACACGTTTCCAAAAGTACTTTTCAAAGAAAAAAAGGAGTACAGAGGGTTGGGTTAATGGCATTAGTAAGTGTTAGTGGCTTTGTCATGGAAAGGAACACAGCTAAACAGAGAAGCACTGAGCCAAGCATACTATCAGTAGGATGAAAAACAAAAAGGTACATAGTTGATGCCACCAATAGCTCCTTCATTAACTTTGTCATGGGAAGAGACAGAATGACCAAAAGATGGAGATCCAAGATTGAAGTGGTTGAATTGATTTTTCATTTTTTGGTGGCTATGTACTGCCTTGGAGATAAAAATTATATTGGTCCTACAATGGATGGATGGATGGATGGATGGATGGATGGACGGATAAAACGATTTTAAAAAAATTGAGAATTGTCTGATTTGACACGGAAAAGAAAAAGTGTAAAACTGTTTAAGTAAAACAAGTAAAAAAAATCTTAAGGACAGTAACAGGAAAACTACAAAAGACAGAAAAGCATAAAAGTAAAATTATTTTTTGTTAAATGTGTTGTGATAATTTAAAACATAATTCAAAGGTTAAAGCTTTAAACAGCAGTTTAAACTATTATGAAAATGCAGCTCTATTTGTTATTTTAAATAATCTGTTATTGTTGGGTTTGTGACACAAGCATGAAAGTGATAATTTTAGCTGTGCAAACTTTGTCAAGTCTTTTGCCCAACGCTAATATGAAGCACACCTGCACACTAAATAGACTTCAACTAAAAGATGAATAAGATGAGAGTTAAGATGTACCTGGTTGTGACAAGAGACAAATCTTAGCTCTTTTGATGGAAGTTGTTGATTGGCACAAGGAGTTCTTAGGTTTATTAGCCAATTACTTTTTCATATAGGGCCAGGTTGATTTGAATGGGGCTTTATGTCTCTTGAAAGATTAACTGCATTTTGCATTTACTTAGCTCATCTTGAAACATGTACTAAATGTGTCTCATTATCTTAAACTTGAAAATATGATATTCAAGCAAAATTTGGGTAAGAAATCTTTAAAAAGGCAAAAAAATAAATTCACTCTACTAATAGAAAGTTTGACAACCATTTGTATGGTTGGGTAGAAAAGGAGATTTCTCCAAGTGCCGTGCTTTACCGCAAGTTTAAGTGACTTGATTGAGGAGCAAAGATGAATATTTTTTTCTCTCTGACTTTGCCTTTCATTGTGCCTTCCTGAGTTAACAGTTTACATTGACCTAAATAAATCTTTATTACTTAGACAAGTGTGCAGTCGTGCTGACAGATGGAATACCTCCAAATGCTCCAAAATACTAAGTTCTAGAGACATCAGCTCTCCCTAAACAAACTTGAAGGCTTTGCATTCGGGCGGCCTTGTGTCATCCACAGCTCGAACTCATCAATGTCATGCCAAACCGCCTCTCCTCTCCTCTCCTCTCCACCTCTTTCCTCTTGTCTCCTCTTAAGAGCCTAATTACAAGTCAGATATCAAGGCATAACTTTGATCCAGAGACACTTTCCATGCCAAACCGGCATATTGAGCCTACTAATCCCTGACATTCTAAATGAGTACCTGCTGTGCTAACCTTTGATCTGTTGGGGTCAGGACACGCACCGGTCCAATTACACTGAAACTTTTATGAGAGGGCAACAACGTGCTCTTTCAGAACCACCCGGACTTAAGCTTTTCTTATTACAATGTGAGACTTCTTTCTCAGACAGCGCGCTAAAGTATTGGGGATTAGGCCTTACAAGTGAAAATTGAGTCGCTCAGTTTTTTTTATTAATGTACAGACACATTTTGGCTTGTTACAGGGTTTATTTCTAACCCCTGGTCCTTGTGGACCCTAAAAACTCACCACAGCCCTAAGCTCGGATTTCAAACATGCTGTTACAGTATGATTGGCAGATAAGTTGTTGAAGGAAACCTGGAGCCTTTGAACTTTTTGATTATTTGAGTATTGTAAGATGAAAAACATGTAAGTAGCTCATAAATTACAGATTGAACACAGTAAGGATTTTTTAGATTTGTTTTAAAATTATGCAAGCTCTATACAGTGCCTTTCAAAAGTATTCACATTTCTTAAACTTTTTCAGATTTTCTAGCATTACAGTCAAAAACCTCACTGCATTTTATAGAAATTGTATATAAAAGACCAACACAGTTATATACTGACATGTAAAAACTTTGAAGACATATTAACTTTTATTACGTCTTTATATTGTGTTATTGTCTCAGTTGACCATTGTTGTCCTCCATGTTTGTGTGTGGTGGATGGGGGTGGGGACATATGCATGATGCTTTAAAATAGTTTCAAAAATAGAGACACAGCACTTCTACAAAGAAATCTCTTTATCTGCTCTGTTCACTGATTCGAGCCAAAGTTGGTCTTACTGAAAGTGATTTTAAAAAAGGAACTGAGAAGATCCAAGGAACCAATTTCATTTCAAAACTCAATCCGGCACTGTGTGGGATTTGCATTGCTAATTTGACACTGCCTTGTCTTTTTTTCTCTTCCCAACTCTTCTTCTCCTTCTCCTCCTCTGAGCTCATCTTTGTAATGACAGCACAGGGAGGCTGAGCCCCATCTCAAAAACCTCTGAACGGAGCTTTTCAGCCTAAATCAAACACCATGTTTCTAATGTAAACCATTTTGTAGCTCATCACCAAACCTCAGTGTCAGCTCGGGCTCTAGTGGTTTTATGTTTTAACTTCAGAGCTGTCACAGCTGGCCTACTTTACTGCTAAGAGATGCTGTTGTCCTTTTGGTTGTATTCCACTTCTGCGTTGGCTGCCATCTGGATTAGTGGTGTAGAGTACTCTAGATTAAGCTATTTAATTTTCACTTTAGTTACAGAGTGTGATTGGAAAAACATCAGAGATATAGTGGATATTAAGATTTCAATTGAACAAGGTTTGTTTCCCAGAAACATTTACTCTTTATTTTAAAATGTCACTTCTATGTTTATAGTCTTATCGTTTCTCATTCCTGTTTGTCTGTTTTACTCTAAAGATAAGCACACTGTAGTCTGTTTTTCTCAGTTTGTTTCAAAAGCATTCTTTTCTATTAATTGTTTGCACTTTAAAAGCTTTCAACATTACAATATAACAAAGATGTGGAACTCAGAACCATCCTGGGCGATCTGATCACACTAAGTAGAGATGTAAACACTTTCAGGATGATTTACTCTGACCAAGTTCTGAGGTGGTCTGGGACACTTTTATTCACTTTTGTTTATTAGTCTTAAAGCAAACTATCCTTGGTGACATTTAAAGTACACATATATTTACCTTGCAGGTTTCCACATTATTTAATTAAACTGCTAATCAAAATCTTTGTCAACAAAAAGTTTAGTTTTGGATTACATGGACGAGTCAATTATCATCGTCTGGCAGAGTTTTTTCTGTGGTTTTTCAGTTTTAAATATTTTGCTTGTGCCTGAACTTGCTTTTTCAACCATATAACAATTTACTTTTAATGCTCATGCAGCTAGAGGCAACTCATAGATATTTAAGTGGTCTTAAAGAAATACAATGAATGGCCTAAAATTGGGCATTTTAAACAGGGTAGAATTGTAAAATACAGGTCATACCTTCCAAGAAATGTAAATGTACTTCTGTTGAACTCAAAAGGTTACTTTTTAGGGTACAAATGGCATAAAATCTTCAGTTAGCTCTAAACTCCAGGAAGGTTTGTGTTGTAGTGCTACCATATTCTGAACATTTTGAGCAATAACCTGTATGTTTCTGAAACTATTTTATAAATTCTAGAAAAGTAAATTGTAAAAGAAATCTGTAAATTTCAGGTATGAAACAATTCACTTCCAGAAAAGTAACCTGAAGGTTTCCGGGGGGGGTAAATCTGTACACTGTTAGAAATTACCAGCATTTCACAATAATTAACTGTATTATTTTACTGTAAATTGTTGCAATTAAGTAATATCACAATGAATGCCTGTAAAAACTACAGTATCCTAGGATTTTACAGCATTTTACTGTTATTTTACAGTAAAATCCTGCAATCTAAAACCTGCTGTTATATCACAACAAGGTCTGCAATATCACAGCAACACAGTAAAAAAATGCAAGACTTTTACAGCATTAAACAGTATTATTACAGTTAAATACTGTATTGAAATATGCCCTGGGAAGTCACATGACATAATCGACTACTGTTATGAACTGAAGGCGCCATTTCCCTCTTCTCTTCTGGGCTGAATGGAGAAGGTGAGCACCATGCTTGTTTCCAGCACTTACATCCATGTTATTTTAATATGACAATAATATTTACTTTCAAATGAACGTTTATCGCATGACACAGTTCATATTTTGTTAGCAAGTGCCCGAAATTGTTGAAAGTTCTCTTACAGCATTTGCTAATAGTAGTAATGATAGTAATGACGTGAGTTTCGCTATAATTTTTCATGTCACTATTACCGTTTAGACAAATCTAGTGTTTTTAAAGTTTGTAAAACAAATAATGGGACAAACATTACTATTTATGTGAGCACATTTTTGTAATTAGTCGATGTTTTCATAGATTAGCTGGGCTAACGGTTAGCTTTTTAACTTCAATAATTTAGTGATTCAAACGGCCCATTAAAACAATTTATTCCATTTTTTTTTTCAAATATTTAAAATGCAAAATGAGTGATTACATTATCCACATTTACTTTGTATGATTTTCTACTTTATCCGAAATCCATGCTATTGTGTGTTACTACAGCCATGTGCTACTTATGCAGATGTCAATACTGCAGAACTCCCCAGCGCCACCTGCTTGATCATTCAAGGTAATGTTACTTTGATCTAGTATCGACATTTCTAACTCATTGTTTTGTTTTCATTTTAGAAATCTACATGACTACAATACATAATTGTAATAAGAATTACATTTGTATAGCCCTTTGTATCTGAAGCAGATGACAAAGTGCTCATTCATAATGTTGTATCTGTTCATTTCAGGTAACATGATGAAGGCCTCTGGATGCCTTATATCCATCGAGGGACATGTTGTGATGGGCCCACACCCTTTTTTACACGGAGTAACTGCTTTCTTCAGCAGCTATTACGTCTTCAACCTTGAGTATCCTGCTGCTGGATCGTCAACGCTGGAGTTCATTTAAAGGTATTTTATAAACATCACATTTAATCTTGTAATTCATATTATAGTACAGACTTCCAACTCAATGATTGTCTTGAGACGCATTTCAGTGGCGGCGCACATTGATATGGCCTCACATAGTAGAAAATCAACCACTTTGCCTCAGGCAAACCTGATCTAACAAGTTTGGATTATAAATCTATTAGGCTTTGGTGTGGGAAAAAGCACAGGTGAACATCTTGATAAATGCTGCCTGTAATACATACTGTAAGTCTATTTAAAACTGAAACTATCTTTATTTATTAACAGGTGCTTCCTGGGCATCCTCCCTGAAAGAGACTCAAAGACCAAGAAGCGGGCAACAATGACCCCATGTGAGCACCCTTTTGAGGAAACTTATTGACTTTGAGTGGGCATCATAGTTTTTTTTTGCAGCAGTAGTTGTTAGGCTCAGTTTTGAGTAGCCCAGTTTTAAAAAAGTATTTTTAAAGACAACTTTGCACTACAAGATTTTTACACAATGCTGTTGCATGTGGACTCATTATAATGTTTGAGACTGAGAGGAGCGCCTGAGCCATTTATGACATACCTTCCTCTCTTATCTTGCCGTGAAGGACTCATTTTTCCCCTGTCCATTACTGTTATTGTGACACAGCTAGTTGAATGGTTAAATTGTGAGACAGGTTGTTGAATTGCAAGTTTGCACATTTTCTCTGTATTTCCTGCATTTTAAGATGGCTTTTATGACTAGAAAAGTTGAATTTATTGAATTCTTTAAGTTCTTGGCATCTGCTGTACATTGAAAAATATTCATTTGTTAATAAATATGCCATTGGGCTAACATTGACTTTACCTCAGAGTTGTTTGTTGTACAATGATTGTAAATTCACAGTAAATGGAAGCTTCATCTGTTTTACTTTTACAGTAAATTACTGGACAATTTTAGAATGACTTCCACAGTATACATTGTAAATTCACAGTAAATTATTGTCAACTTGTACATCACTTTCACAGTACACACTGTAAAAGTACAGGGCCTTGTTGTAATGATATACAGCAAAAGGCTGTAATTCCCCAGTAATTTACTGTAACATCACAGTAATTGCTTTGTCAATAAAGCTGTAAAGTTACAGTATACAGTTGTGCTTTTACAACAATGCATTGTAATATCACAGAAATAAAATGACAGTAAATTGCTGTGAGTATATTTCACAGTAATTTACTGTAATCCTTTCTGTGAAAGTCATGCAAAACTTATCCAGTAATTTACTGTAAATTTACAAAGAAAAATTTTACAGTGTATGCTTAAGCAAATTGATCTTTAAACTTTAGTAGCTTTGCCTGTAAATTTAAAAAAAGTAACATGAATTTTGAAAAACAAAACACAAATGTTCTAGGAATGTTTTTAGAACTAACGTATAAGTTCCCGTAGATTCATGAAAGTTTCAGATAATAACATGTATGTTTAGGAAAATACCCCGTGATGGCTTGGCGGGGGTTGGGTCCAGCGTCTCTATTTGTTCACCTGATTTGGGTGTTTAGTGCCTGGTCAGCTTATTTGTGGGTTTGATTTGGTTGGATGCTTGATCTTGGTGCTCTGCGGTGTGCAGGATAGAGATGGTTGAGTTCGGTGTTCGGGTGCTGGTTGGGCTTGGCCTGGGGATGTTGTCCATCTGCTGTGGCTATTGGCATGGCGCTTTGACGTGGGGCAGAGGGGCATTGGGATATCAGATGTGGGGATTGGCCCGGGGTGGCGGCGGCGCATGTTGACCATCAACTGGCTGTGGCCTTTGCAGCTTGGTGGCAACGGGGGGGCCTTGTTGGTCTAGCTCTGGTCAGGTTACTGCTGGGGGGTGGGGTGCCCTTGGGCCTCGGATCTCTGGGTTCATGGCTGAATCCACCCTGGTGTCAGCGGAGCCCATGGGCTCATTGCTGTGCCCCCTAGGGTTTCTGCATTTGCTGAACGTTTCCCCCGGGGCTCCCCCCCCCCACACAAACACACACACACACACACACACACACACACACACACACACACACACACACACACACAGGGGTGTTAGCAGAAGCACTCTTGGTCTAAGGCTACCACAAATACATCTTGTAATAATCTTTACCATGAGCTTTTCAGTGACAATGTTGTTGTATTTATCTATTTGTAGATTGTGGTTGTGCAGTTCTCAATTTGCATTGTTTTATCATTGTTTATGTTTTTTTTCTCTCTCTGCCGTCTTGCAGGTATAGAAGCAGACTAGGATGTTTTCTTGGATTTTCTTTATTCCTTGTCCTCTCTTATATCTTCAATTCACCCTTTCCCTACTAAGTCTTTTTTCCTACCTCTTTCATATTCTCTTTTTCCCCTGTATATTCATCTCCATTGTCTATAATATCTGGAAAAAACTCCACAGCAATTTCTAATAAATATTTCTTACAATTATATATCAAGTGGAATATTATAGCAAAAGCTGCAATGCTCCATTTCTGAAAGTAAATCTGCTGGGCTTCTACTTGGAACTCAGACATCCATTCTAAGTGCCACACTGCCAGATAGGACACGTAAAAAAAGAAGAAGAAGAAGAAGAAAAAAAAGAAAGGAAAATACTCTGTGAGTTTTATGGAAGCAATTTGTAAACTCCTGAAAATCATGTATTGAATAATGTTTTGCTGTTCGAGCCTGTAAGTTCAGGGAAGGTAACTTATAGTTTACAGAAAACTTACCAGTAAGTTTCAGAAAAGTAAGTGGTAGAGTTAAACAAAGTGGAAACTATTTTTTTAAGAATAAGTAATGTCACTTCTAGGTTCCCGGAAAGTAAGCTGTAAATCCATGTAAAGTAAGCTGTAAGTTTAAGTGGTGCTACCTGTAAATTCTAACAAAACATGTAAGTTCCAGGAATAATAACCAGTATATTCTGGTTATTATTGAATCTGTTTGTTCCAGAGGAGTAACCTGTAAGCCCCAGAAAAGCAATCTTTAAATTTTTGGAAAGTCACCTACAAATTCTGGGTAAGTTCCTGTTTCTAATCAGAATGTCAAAAGTGGGGGAAAAAAAGAAAAAGCAGGCAGCAGATGATAAAACCACAATGTCCTGCAATCAAGTCTGAGACGGAGAAGTCAAATGGGCACCACTCCATGTCTGGCATTTTACTTCTGCAAAGCTTTACACCTAATTACCTCTAAATGCTTTTTGGAGGGACTCTCATAGTCATAATAGAAATAATAACAGTCTGATGCATAATGCAAATGATGACAGGGAAAAAACAATATTTGGGACTGAGCAGAAATGGGTAATGGGAGTTCAGGAGTTCACCGGGAGCATTAGAAAATAAAAATGTCTGCCTGCTTACACTGTAACTGTCATTCCACATGAGCAATGGTCTCCCTACTGATTCCCAATACTGTTTGCTGGTGTAATGATGTTTTAATGATTCCACAATCGGATAAAGACAAATGTTTGCCCTAATCTGCCCCACCATGTTAACTGAAACAAGAACCATGGTGCCTTCGTCATCACTGCAGTTAACCCAAACTGAATCTGTATAATACACTTCTTTCATTATGGTGTAGCTTTGTTGTCTCCATGTCTGCATCTGATTTCCATCTCCAAATCTATTTTCACTGCCAATCATTTCCATGCGATTTAACTCCCCTAAGAATCTCTTGTGTAGCTAACACACTTTACGCTGTGTTTTCTTAATCATCTGCAAATTAGTCCGCCGTCGCCGATAAAATCCTCAAATCCCCTCTGCCTTAAGTGTCACTGGAAAACTGGGACGTTGACACTGTAATTTATTTTCCCTGCGCAAGAGGAAAATATGCTCTGTTTGTGTTTGTGGATGTGTTAAAGGCCCACAGTGAGGGGGTTTTAAACCCCCCTCTCTGAGCAGTTAATTTCAAGTTAAACAAGGCCTATTGTAGCCGACAGATTCTGTTTTGTTACATGTGCGTGAACTCTGTTGAGGGGGTTCACGCTGCTTCATCGTGTCTGTGTGGGCCTCCTGTTTCTCACTCACACATTTCATCCACTGGTTGTTCCATGAGGCAGGAGTAAATCACAATGCTCTTAATCAGAGTGAAGCAGCACAGGCTAGCCCTTATGAGTGATGGATAAAACTTTACTCAACTCTCTGTTCTACTCCATCTATCTCCCTCCTTTGCTCACTCACTCTCTTTTAAAAGACCCTTTATCTTCACCGCTTCCCGCCATCACTTTTCCTCCTCCTTTGCTATCTTCCTTTCTCTCACTCATTATCTCTCAGTATCCTTGACTGCTGCACTTCTCCTGTAAACAAGCCAGGGAATCACATTTTGGCATTCCTGAAACAGCTCTGGATTTGATTTTACAGCCCAATTAAAGTAGAGCCGTAAATTGATGTGTCTGTAGAACATTTCTTCTTCTCCTTTAACTCAGTGGGCACCTCTGACAAGATTTTGCCCCTCCGTGAGTCATGAACTAATATGAGAACAAAATACCTCCTTGGAGTGTTTATAGAGAAGAGACACCACTCTGAGTATCCTATCTCTGTTAGGAATGCCAGCACACACTCATGGACACACACACGCGCATGCAAACGCAAACACACACACACACACACACACACGCATGCACGCACGCATGCATGCACACGCACATCCTAATCATTCATTCCCACTGTAGCCGTTCTTTTGCTTTCTCACACTCTAGCATGCAAACACAAAAAGTGACAGACCTGAGTAGATATATGCTAAACCTGTCTCTAAATCTCCAATATTTGATTAATCAGGGAAAAGAATCAATAGTGGAATCTCCTCCATTCCACTAGTGTCCCATTAATCTGAGAGTAGATTAAAATGTCACACAAAGTGGCGGCTGGGAGGCTCCACGGAGCCGTTTTTCATGCATCTCGGACAGTAATTGCACATGCAAATCAATCAAAAGTATGTGCACAAGTGTCAATTTTCTATTACAAAGACAACAGGCCATCAGGGAAAATATGTGGTAATGACTTATCAATAACTGGATGCAGATGCTCGGATGTCTTGCTAGTCTGTATACTGAAATCTTTACATTTAACAAAACTGCATTTCAAGGAGAGGTTCAAACAGGTTCTGACTCAAGCACCACCTTTAGTTCAGCTACTTTTAAAATATGTTTTCTTTCTTTTCAATCTGCTTCCACCACATTGGTCTCACCAAAAAGGCTATAATACATGATGCAGCAGCAGCTTACAGTAACATTGAAAAAACCATCCTGAGCATGACTAAAGCAGTGTTGGGCTAAAGACGATCCGAAAACAATTAAGTTTGTGCTTTCTTTCACAATGTTTGCAGATTTTCCTGTGTCATTAACTTCTTTCCCTTACATTTAAAGTTTAATACAAATGTCTCAGAAAAAACTGATATGATGGGAATCCCTTGAGTACAGAGTTAAATGTCACTAGCCACAACCAGGCTAGCAGAACAAAAAATCCCCTAAACACAAACCGTGACAACATGAAGGAGGCTAAAACATCTCAAAATACAACACATAATGCTACATTCTAAAACAATTCAGGAATAGATTCAAATTTAGTCATTAATCACAAATGAAGAAAACATAGACCAGTGGTGAACCTCCCCAAGTGTGCCCGGCCTATCAAAATTACTCCAAGAGCAAATTCCAGAGGGTCATAAACAACCCCAGAACAACATCTAAAGCACTACAGGCCTCACTTAACTCGGTTAGGGTCAAAATTCATGACTGAACAATAAGAAAATGACTGGGCAACAATTGCAACCATGCAAAGCAATAGTACTGCTGACCAAAATGAACACAAAGGCACATCTCTAAGACTTTTAGGAAATATTCTGAGGACTGAAAGGGCAAAGGTGGAACTTTTTAAAAAGTGCATTCTGTTCCAATTGGTGTAATACTATTACAGTAGTTCAGAAAAATGTCATACCCACAGTTAAACATATTTGTGGTGGTGTGATGGTCACGGACTGTTTTGCTCTTTCGAACAATGAATTCTAAGAAAATCCTGAAAAAGAATGTCCAGCTATACATTTGTGACCATAAGCCATCATCAGTAGCACACCAGCTAGTCCACCTCTGGATTAATGAATGAATGAATGAATGAATGTTTTGAGTGGCCTAGTCATAGTCTAGAAATTAAAATAAACTGACATACTGAAGTCAAATCAGGTTTTTATCATTTAAGGAAGTTACCCAAGGTTAAGCAATACCTTCCTGTTGATGTCTTTGAGCATGTCACCCATCTGTTTGCTTACTGCTGGTGGGACTATTGGAACTCTCTCTACCTTGGCCTGGACCAGTCCTCCTTGCATCACCTTCAGTTGGTTCAGAATGCAGCAGCACGGTTGCTGACTGGCACCAGGAAGCGTGTAACAGTCTCTTATTTGTCACTGTTAATGTAGTGTGTGGTGTGTCGCCACACGGTGGTGGCTCTTTGCTTTTCAAAGGTCAGTAGGTTTTCTTTTTGTTTTACCTTCTTACTTCCTTGAGTCATGGACTCCACCATGTATCATCTAAACAAAGTTAGAGTGGTCAAGGAGTTTAACACCCCAACCATGGTGAAACACGTCCAGCAGTTCCTTAGCCTGATCGGATATTATCGCCGCTTCATTCTCTCAAGGACTGTGTCTACAGGTGTAGTGACTCACACGCAGACATGGATGAAGTGAGGGTTGATTTATTCTCAGGATGGCTGAGACGAGACAGGAGACAGAAGGAGTAGACACACCATGGGATAGGCTACGACAATGAACCGGCAGGGAAGGTGAGGAAGAGAGGAGTATAAGTAGCACAGAAGGGAAGGAGGCTCAGGTGAGACAGATAGGACACAGCTGCAGACAATGATTAGACACACAGATGGGATGATGAGAGTGAGTGGGTTGTGCAGCATGACACATTCAGGGTTACGCCCACCATGCTGAACCTCTTCACGCTTTGACAAGAAAGGATGCCGTTTTTCTCTGGGACAACTGTCAAAGAGCCATGGACATTTTGTAGGACCATGTCACATCAGCCCCTTTCCTGTTGTTTCCCGACTTCAAGCGCCCCTTTCTTATTCACATGGATGCATGTGATGTCAGCCTGGGATCGGCTTTGATGCAAATGGATGACGAGGGTCATGAATATGCTGTGGCTTTTACTAGCCACTCCCTTCACAAAGCTGAACTTCTACTGCAGATCACCTGGGTGTTTCTAAGAGTTTGAATAGACTGTGTTTTAGATTTTTCTGGCCCAAGATGGCCACTGGACGTAAAATGCTATGTAGCTTCTTGCTCAGTCTGCCAGTTCACTAAGCCATGTCAGAGAAAACCTGCAGGCCTTACGGTCCCTATTGTTCCTCAGAAACCCTGGGAGTATCTGGGTGTAGATTTTGTTGGTCCACTATCTCACACCCCAGCTGGTAAATCATACTTGATTGTGTTCGTTGACTATTTCACTAAGTGCATTGAAGCGAGTGCAGTTAAAACTGCAGTCCGAAGTATTTGAGGGAGAGAGATTTTTTTGAATCCGATGTACCAAGGCCCCTCACAAAACACTCCCCCCTGCTCTTCCCTCCCTCCAGCCCTACCGCAGCAGTTGTGCACGCGCATCACCTGTGGCGACAGCAAGCAGCAAGCGCTATTGAGCACCACCCGATTGTATTGTTGCTATGGACATTTCGGAGGTGAGCAACTTCTGCATGACTTATGCTCTCTCACAATATGGCAACTGTAAAAGGGAAGACACAGAGCGGTCTGTGTTCGCCGCCCCATGTTCACATGTTTGCGCAATCCGCATGGAAGTTGATTGACAGCCGACAAGGCGGAAACTCAAATTCTATTGGTTAAAAAATTCTGCGCTCAGTGTGAAATGCATAGGGGTCTACCGGAGGAAGGTGGAATTAAGAAAAATAACAAATGTTGTGGAGCACTAGCCTTTTATCACGGTATTGAACCCCACTATCATTTTAAAGATTTATAAAACTTTGATACATAAATATATTATTTGGACTGCAGCTTTAAGGAAGCTACATCTCTGTACACAGACTCACTACGGCGTATCACCCTCAGACTAATGCCACTATTTGAGGGACCATTACGTGTATCTCAGAGACTCCGTGATGTTAACTCAGACTCACCTGGGTGGACTCTGGTATCAATGCTGGTGTTTACCATGTTGTGAACATGCAGCTATTCCATACTTAGGTCTCTCTCACTTCCAATGGACACTCGAATTCCTATCCTTCTTAGAGTGGGGAGACTGAAATCCGGGAATCTGCAACTGCTACCCCTCGTACCCCATCAATGGACACTGAAGCCGGCTCCGTTGTGTTTCCCATTAATCTGCTTGATATCATCTTAAATACTGAAGTGGACTTTGTGCCTGATGGTTCCTCATCCAGCTCTGGCTCGAACCTGGTTCCTGCTGGCCGTTACAACCTCAGGCCCAGGTTTTGCCTCAGGATCACTTCTGGCTGGGGTACCAAGCAATGGAATTATGTTTTTCATACTGCCAAGCTTGATTTGAAGTGAAATGTTCTTTGGTTAATCTTATTTCATGCTGCATTGTTGCACTTGGATCTAGTATTACAAGGGTGTAAATGGTTTACTTGTTGTGCCCAGCCCATGTTTATTGTTTATAGAAGGGTTGGTTCTCCTCTCTGGTGTTACAAAACAACAACAAAAAACTCAAAACTCCACTGTACCTAATTTTGCCTTGGATGTCAGGTCACTTTTCCTTTTGTATGGTCTTTGTTCTGTGTGCATACCCCTCTTTGCAGCGCTCTGTATGTATAGGATGCTGCTTGAGGTTTTGGTAGCATCTTCAGCTGTGTACAGCTGAGGACAGCCTTTGTCTCACCATGAGAGACTATGTAACAGTCACTTGTTTGCCACTGTTGGTGCAGTGCGGTTTGTCACCAAACGGTGGCACCTCTTTGGTTTTCTACAGTCAGTAGGTTTTCTGTTTTACTTCTTACTCCCTTGAGTCATGGACTCGACCGTGTGTACGTGGACTGCTGTGTTCTCTCCAATAACGAGTGGTAAAGCTGGCATCTATATTGACTTTTATTAATAAATAAATACTTCATGAAAATCTGCAAGACTCTGCTCATTTTGCTATCTGGCAGCAGAAGTCTATGACCAGTGTTTCTCCTGCCGGCACCACTGCGCTTTACAAGTGCAACCACATGACCCCCGAACTGGCCTCTCTCCATTGGCTTCCTGTTTGTTGCAGGATCCATTTAAAAATTTTATTTTTTGTTTTTAATCCCTTCATGGTTTTGCACTATTGTATATTTCCGAGCTGTTGACTGTTTATGCTCCTGCTAGAGACATGAGGTCCAGCTCTCAGTCTCCTTTAACAGTTCCTAAGACTCGTTTAAAGACCCGCGGTGACAGAGCTTTCTCGGTGGCTGGTCCTAGATTATGGAACAGTCTACCCCTACATATAAGGACCACACAGTTTGGAGCATTTAAAATCCTTACTTAAAACACACATACTTAAGGCTCTTAGTGCTTTTAATGCTGGTTGATTTGAATATCTTAAAAGTTTTTATTCTTATTTATTGTGATTGTTGTTTTTTTGTTAGATTTTACTTTTCTTGTTTTATCTATCACTGTGTTTGTAATTTTTGTAATTTTATTTAATTGATTGTTATAAATGTGCTATAAAAATTAGTTTGACCTTGACATTAAACAGGTTATTCTCAAAAACCACCGCCCCCAATTTTTCTGAATTACTGTAAAAAAATTCTGCAAAGAAGAGTGGGCCGACAGTGAGCCTCCACGGTTATTTCCACAGGTGACACAACCAGAAATTGGGTTCAGGGAGCAATTGCTTTTCCAAATATGGCTTAGTTGGTTTAAATAGTTTTTCTTGTAATAAATGGAATCATCTTTTGAAAGATGCTCTTAGCTAATATTAAGATTTGTTTAAAGATCTAAAGCAAGATAGCAAAAACAAAAAATATGTAAAAGGACGAAGACTTTTTCAAAGCACATATGAAGTAAGTGCAAACAGAGAAAAAGAAACCGCTGTTTTTTTAAATATCCACCGGCCTCAATTTTAAACACCCGCTAGAAAGGTTTTAAACTGTTAGGAGTTTATATTGAAGTAGTGATTTTTCATTGTGGTTTCACACAGGCTAAATAAATGAATGTGTTGCTGCTCATTCCAGCAGGCGGTCTGTTTCTTCAGAGCAAAAACGCACAACTGCTCCCACTGTAAATCGTGTTAAAGTTCTCACACAGGAACATTTTCGGCTGTTCTCTGTAACACAGCTAGCGTAAGTGATAAATGCTAAATGTCAACGTCCTTTGGCCCCAGCAGATACTTTACACTCATTAAGTTCCATATTTCAGCCTCTGCTAAACAAAGGCAGCATTATGCTGTGGTAAGACATTGATCATCCTCAAAGCTGCTTTATGTGATAGCTCCCAGATCTTATTAACTAAGTTGAGGGCATTACACACAAAGGTAAAGAATAATCAAAATCCAACACAGCTCTTAGTGCCCAACTTCTGCCACGGCTCTCTGACAAGTACAGGGCAGAGCCTTGAAAAGTCTTTGTGAGCAGCTACAGTTTCTGTAGTGTTACTTAATTTGGTATGAAAAATTTGAAACAACGATTGGTTAAATAGAACGGGGTTAGGCCTTTGTCATAATGGCTAAAAATGACCTCAAATGTTAAATGATGTGTCTCACTACACAGTGTAAAGAACGGAATTTCCCACCAAGGTCAGTTTTACATGCTTGTCAAACCTTTTAATTCCCAAACTGACAGCCCTTCGTTGGCCGCCCTCAGTGGTGAGGATGATAGGAACAGGGTCAAAAGGGAAGAGACAAGAAGCTCATGATTACGCAGGTATCCCAACAATGTTCAGCTTTGTCTAGAGCAAAGGAGACACAGCAGCAGTCAAAAGCGAGGAGTCAGCAAAAGGTCACTTTGCTGGCATGATTTATTTGATGGATGTCTGTCAAAGTTGGTTTACTCTTCGAAACTGTCAGGCAACACTTTTACTTTCTTGATTACTCATAATATACAAGTCAAAGGGTATTTTGTATGCTTTCCTAATCCGTTGCTGTCAAACATCAGTTAGGCACTCCATCTATCTGCTGTTTGATTTGTTTTTTCAGCTGCAGCTGCAGAAAATTAGCAGAATGTAAACTTTAGGTGGAGAAGAATCCCACCTGTGACACAGAGTGAGAGGATTAATGAATGGTCTGCTTTGGAAAAAGTGCTATGTAGTTCAGTATACTGCAGCTGTATGAGAATATGAGTAATATTTAACTTTAGGCAAGAGATTACCAGATTTTTAAGGGATATACAGAACATCACTAAGCCTTGCATCATTGCTATAATTTTGTTTGAAAGTTTTTTGTTGTTGTTTTACTTTCAAGCTATTATTTTGTTATTTTGATGAGTATGAATTGAGTTACACCTTGAATTCTCTTGTTGTTGAAAGTGTGCTATACAAATAAAATAGCTTTGCCTTGCCTTAATTAAACTAAAAAATTTTGATTTTTTAAGAATTACATGAAATCAGTCAGATTTTTAATATGAAAGTGAAGATTGCTGGTGTCAGTGACAGGCTCCACAAGGAAAGGAAGCAACAGACGTAATTTCTAAATGAGTCAACTGTGTACAGATTGCTATCAAAGAATATTAATAACAGCTAAGTGGGGGGAAAAAGGGTGGTCGGGAAAAGGTGGTTAATTTCTTAACAAAAGGACTATGTAAGGATGAAAGCAACAATGTCCTTTATGCAGGACAATACATGATTTTTCTTTTTGGTTCATATAGAATATTTCTAATCCTGCCTTTATTGTTAAAATTAGGTTTGATGGGTGTTCATTTTATTTATTATTTAGTTTTCAAGGCCAATACAGTCATACAGAAGACGGCTGACTTGAAAGCTATCCAGCGACAGTCACTGACACCCACAAAAGGTCACTGCTAATAAACTCTATTTTTCACAGAGGAATGTATCTAATGTGTTTAAGGATATCATTAACACAACCGACATCAAAACCAACATTGTAGGCAAGCTGAAAGCAACTATTAAAGCAACCTGGGCTTCCATACCACCTCAGCAGAACCACATGCTGATCACCTTCATGCCGTGTTGCTGTGATGCTGTAGTTTGAACATTACCTGAGATAGCTAAGAAGAATATAGCTGGATATGAAAGATGCTTACATGGACTTTTGATGGTTCAGTTTAAAATTTTCTGCATAAAATGACATATCAGTCTGAAATTTTAGCCCATTTTTCTTTGCAAAATAGCCTAACCTTAGTCAGATTTAATGGAGAGCATTTGTGAAAAGCAATTGTCAAGTCTTGCCACGGATGCATGCTTAGGATCATTGTCCTGCTGGAAGGTGTCTCAATTGTTTGGCAGCATCTTGTATGTTATTTTCTGCAGAATAAAAATTGTCCCATAGTATAATGCTGCTACTGTTATGTTTTACTGTGCAGAGTCGGTTTTGTGCCACATATAATATTGTCAAACAGAAAATAGGACTTGTTTAGGCTTTCTTTCATCAATAGCTATTTTTTTACAACTCTTTCACAAATGGCAGTTTTGTGGACAGCATGACTATTAGTTGACAGAGCTAAGATGATGCGCTGAACAGTGCTCTATGAGATGTTTGAAAAGTCTTTCATAGAACAGCTGGAATTACAGTATACTGAGATAAAATGAAACAGATGTATACTCTGTGACTTCTGAAGAATGTTTGTTGCACTAGATTTTATTTTATGGTATCAGAGTAAAGGAGACTGAATTCGAATTCATGTAACACTTTTCATATTATATGATTTAAAAACTTGTCCTCCACTTCACGCTTATGAACTACTCTACTTTTAACACCACTAAGAACAATTTTCACACCATCCTGTCCTCTAGAAAGACGAGAAAGAATTGATCTGCACTTCTTCTGCTGACTTCCTTCTATCCCTTTGTCGCAGCCCCTCCCTCTGCTGTTTTGCTCAGAAATGCAGCAAAATGATGATTAATGTCTTTACTCTAATTAATATACAGCTGTGGAGTGGAAACAACAGACTAATCCCTACAGAGGGATCTGAAAGTTAGGCAGTGTGCGTGCGTGTGTGTAGGTGTGTGTGTGCGCGTGTGCAGGTGTGTGTGTGCATGTGGACAGGGGATTTGGGTGTAGCTGTGCAAGGCAGACAGGTGGTGCTGATGGGGCTACGTGATTCACTTTGCTCCTTATTTGCATACATATGACAACCATCTGTGCTAATAGGCCTCTGTGATGTCTTTATTAGGATCAATGCCACGCCGTTTTGCCTGAGGACCTCAGCGTTTTACCAACACTGTGCTCATGTCCGTTGGCTGGATGCAGCATAGCAGCTGATGCCATCTCATCAGAGGCAGTGGGCTGGGAATATTCTAATTAGGTGGAACACAACTGTCCTTGTGGGAAGGAAATGACATAAATGGTTGTTTACAGTAAATTGCAAGTAAAATGAAATGTAAAATGTCAGCAATGTTATGAATGTCTATTGACATTGTTTTCCACATATGGTTTAAAATATTATAATAATATAATAACTGTTTTATCAATGGATTTTTAGATTTTACAATTCTTTTCAGGTGCTGTATTCTTTAAAACAACAGACATTTAATTATTTTTGAAATATTTAAATTTATGAAGATAAATCTAAAGTAAAGGAAGAAAAATAAGATGATGAACATCATTTTTCATTCAACTCAATTTAATAATAACCTAACAGATAAGACAGAGGTTTAGGTAATTGTATGATATTTGTTTTTATTTTTAACTCAATATCTTTTATGATGATGTCTTGATTAGATTGCAATGAGAAGTTGCAGGATGTTGCTATTCCCTCACTGGGACTGTAACTCATTGTTTTAGAATTGTGTTTGGGTTTTCTTTCTGGTGTTAAAAATCAGTAAAGTTATTCTGTTGTTGGTGAAATTCACAGCTTCTCAGATAAACCACATAGTTTTCAAACTTGTTTGAAGTTCATATTCTTCTCTGTGTTTCCTTTTTCCCTTTCTGATTTTGTCACTCATCTTTGTTCCACAGAAAAGGCAGGAATTACCATGACACCTAAGCATGTCGCTGCTTTTTACCTTATCATGGCTGTCCTGTATTGTTTTTCCATATTCTGGTATCTCTGACCAAAACTTATCAACTCAGAAGTAAAATTAGGTGTCCTGCAGCTTTTTAAATTATTAGGTCCAAAAAAAGTAATGAGGGAATCTTTTTTACCTTAAACTTCTAAAGCTCACAACCCTTAAAAATATTTATTTTCCTTCATAGCTTAGTTTATTACAAACAGGCATTGCTAATATCAAACAGGTGTAAAAGAACAAAACAGGCATACAGTGCCTCGCAAAAGTATTTATACGTTAAACTTTTTCACATTGTGTTAGGTTACACCCATCAATTTCAATGTATCTTACTAGGATTTGATGTGATGACCAACAAAACTTAGCACATTATGTTAACATGGAAGGGAAAACAATTCAAGGATTTGAAGATTTGTTTTTATATATGTGACATGCATTTCATCCAAAATTTCCAAAAAGCTGCATTTATACTGAGATCAAATTACACTTAGGTTTGCCAATTGTGTAATTCTGTTTTTTTTATGGTAGCATTGGATTTTAATTATGAGTATCAGAGTAAAGGGGCTAGGTGCAAATGCATTCCTCAGTTTGTTCTGAATTTTATTTTTCAAAAGGAAAACTATGTAGCACTTTTATTACAAGTCACATTTATGCACTGGTTTGTGTTGGCCAGTTACATTAAATCCAAGTAAAATAGACTGAAGTTTGTGGTTGTATTGTAACAAAATGTAAAAAGGTTCCAGTCGTCAATACTTTTGCAACGCTGTGTATGTTGTTTCAAGCAGTGGCTGCTTTGACACCTTTTGAATGTGCAAGTTATACAAATTCTTGATCAAACAACACATTTCAAAAAGGCTTTTGAGCAGTCAGTCAAGTTGCTTTCTCTGCTTGTTGTTGATACTATGCAATAAAAGTGACCTTTTTTTACTACTGAATACAGCATGCAGAGATCCTTAAGTAGAAAAAAAACCTTGTCTAAGTTTAAAGAGGAAAACCAAAAATGCTGCCTGTGTTGCTGGACCCACACTATTCAGAACCATTACAGGCTGTACATTTGTATAACCTTGAATGTGATGCAGCCTGTATGATAACCTGTATGAATGCGATGCATCCTGTGTGATAATCTCTTCAGCCATCATCTGTTGGGGTAGCAGCATCAGAGCCAGGGATTTAAAAAGGCTAAACAACCTGATAAAAAAGGCTGGTTCTTCGCACTACTGTGGAACCTCAGGAAATGATCATGCAAAAAAAAAAAATTCTTCAAAAAATCAAAAAGAAATTATGGACAACCCTGAGCATCCTCTTCATGAGACTATCCTGCAACAACAGAGTGTCTTCAGTTGGAGGCTTCTTCAGTTTCGCTGCAACAGAGACCACTACAGGAAATCTTTCCTGCCCACAGCCATTATTATCTACAACAACTCCTTAACGAATTAATTATATGAGCTATACCAACACTTAATTTCCCTTTGGGACCAATAAGGTATTTTTGAATTTGAATGAATGAAGTGCAGGGCATTCACCCACAGGAGAGTGGCCCAAACATGCCATAAAGGTGAGGAAATAAATGGTGCCACTCGCTTTTAACTGAGTAGAAAGACCACAGGAACAATTGGGCAAGTGATCCTCTTACAGTGAAACCTAATCAAGTTGACAGAAAACATATTACACACTGAACAAGATTAGTGAGGAAGGAGGACCAGCAGACTGGGAGAGGAAAAGCAGAACAGAGTACTCTATAGGGGAATAGTGCCAACATCAGCACTGTGTTTCAAAGGAGAATTTAAGCTATTTCTTCCCTCAAAAAGCCTGTAAAGTGGAAATAACTCAGAAGTGAATCTGCTGGAAATACAAAAACTTGCTTAACTTTTTGGGCTGTAGAGTTTTAGCCATTGCACTTTGCTTTGTCCTTGTATTTACCCTAAAGAAGAGGAAAAGGAGAGGATTTTAAGTGTTTATGTTATTATTAATTATATGTTTCTTTATTTTTATTTAATTCAATTTAATTACTTCGTCATTCTATCGGCATTCATGGACTGAAATATTAAAACAATGGTTTTTGAGATTATGTTTTTTTTTTTTTTTTTTTTTAAACAAAAAGGTTGGATGATGTCTTTGGTATATTTTTCTCTAATTAATGAACAGGAGAATTTTCAGGGTTTTCAAGAGGATGCACAGTGGTACCTGTCTGCCACTCAAATCCTTTTACATGCAGGTCAAAACATTTAATTTTGGTCTCTGATTAGAGACCTGACCTTTCTTAAACCCATGGTCACCTTAGAGAGAATAAAAATAAATAAATAAACAATACATACAACACAAAAAAATGCAACAATTAATCAAACAGCAAATAAGAATACAGTACAACAACCAAAATCAGTGTCTAAAGTGAATAGGACCATCTGAACAGATTATTTTGAGCTGTGATTTAATAAAAGGAAGAGAGTCAATACTTCTGATGTCGGGAGGAAGAGAGTTCCAAAGCAGAGGAGCTGAGAGGCTGAAAGTTCTGCTCTTTATGGTGACAGGCCGGGCAAAAGAAACAACAAGATGAGTGGCTGACGAAGATCTGGGAGAAAGGGAAGGAGTGGCGATATGAAGCAGGTCACACAGATAAATACACTTAAATACGAGAATTTCAATTTTAAAGTTGATCGGGGATTCTATGGTCAACCAGTGAAGCTGTTGAGGAACTGGGGTGTGTTCTCTAACAAAGCTCTGAGGCCTGACAGAAGAGTTGCATTCCAGTTACTGTAAGATATTTCTAAAGGCAGTCAGTTTTATTTAGGGTAATCAGAGTGAAGGGCATGCATATGTTAGCTGAATGCAAACACCTGCATGCCACATTATTCTGTTTTATATTTGCAAACATGTTGCAAAAACATTGTATCCTTTTTATTTCTCTTCACAAATATGCACTTTTGCTGGTGTGTCACATAAAATCCACATTGGAGTCTGTGGTTGTAATGTGATAAATTGTGGAAAAGCAGGCTTCAGAGCAAGTAGCACCGACACTATCATCTGAACTGGGAAATCTCTGTTCTGCAGAGGCCGTGTGAGGTAGAGCAGACCTGTAAATATGATGCACCTACAAAATACCTGCACAATCAGATATTCAGGGTCACAGAAGGAGAAAACAAAGCCAAGCTTTTGGTTGTACAAAGACGCTACTTTCATTAGCAAAGTTGCTAAAATACAAAAAACATAATCAGCCTGGAATATTATTAAGCCCAAATTTTTAAGCTATCTCCATTTGCGTGTGTGGAACCTATGTTAGTCGACCTCTAGATATTACATTAATAAAAAACTAAAAAAGTTTTCAGCAGGGAATTCACAATTTGCTTTATGTCCAACACCTACAGTAACTTCACCTAAAGTTTGTGAGTCCTGGTTGCTAACTAGCTTACCAAAACATGCTAATCTTGACCACAACTGCCGGAACAAATAGTGAGTTGTGTCAGTCTCCCGGAGATTTGACATTAGTGTCTAATTAAAATTGTGTTAAATTCAAACGTTTAAACTTCAAGTGATTTTTGAGAGTCTCTGTGATAACATAAAGGCAGGAAGCATTGTGACAAATACCACAGACAATTTCCTTTTCTGCGTCTTTCTTTTTATCTCCTCCCCTCCTCTTCAGCTATTAAGCTCTTCCTCTTTTTGATTAGCAAAAGCCGGCGTGGGTGTGATGAGTTCAGCACAATGGAGCCGTTCACTCTTGTAATGTTCTTTCTTGCAGATTCTTCTTCTTCCTACTTCCTCTGCTATTTGTTTTCCTTCCCCGCTGCTTGACTTTGACACTTTCCTTTTACCTTCCTCCTCCTCCTCTTTACCTGCTGGCATATTATGTAGGTGTGATTGGTAGGTGAACCTGTTTTCTTGATTCTGTTTGCCACTTTCTCTCTCCTTTTCTCCGCTCTTATTTCTTGTCCTCCTCCAGATTAAGGTGGTGGGATGAGCTTTGTCGGCAGCTGCTCCATTGGCCCCCTCCATTCGTAATTTGCTCCAGACACCAGACTCCCAAGGCGGTAATGACCTCTGAACAGATGATGATAATAGCAGCCAGACTAAAGACGTCTCATAGCTCATCCTCTGCTCATCATTTCCCTTCCCTCTGTTTCTACCCCCATGCAAAGATCTAAAGTGTTTAAGACTCTCAGGTGCAAAGAGCAAACGCTATTTGTCCTAGCATATATTTCTTTTGTAAAATATAAGTTGTTGCTATATAAGTAAGCTTGAAAATCATGCCCCTACTCTGCCTAGAAGTAATTTAATTGAACATCGGTCCAACTTCAACTGCAACTCCTCCCAAATTGTTGTTGTTTTAAACCTGTTGCATAATGTTTTCTTGACATTTTGTGCCTGACTTCAAATCAATTAGCAGCAGCTGCAATCGCAGAATGCAGAAGGACTCCTGGCCAGCATCCAAGTCTGTTAACACACTCCTGAATAAACAAGAATTATGTTTTCTACTTTTAGTCTATTGCACAGAGCCTTTATTCCCGGCATCATGCACTGAACAGATACAGCTTTCATAGCAAACCTTTCTGCCAATCTTTATTTGACTGCATTCATTCAGCGGGGGATGATTCCACATTAGTATTTGTTAATTAAGTTACTTTAATTGCTTAATTTTAAAAATATTGCTTGCCTTCTGGCAAGAAGGCTCTGGGTTTGAATCTGGAGCCTCTCTGCATGAAGTTTGCATGAGTGGGCTCTCTTTTGTTACTCCAGCTTCCTCCCATGTACAAAAACATATGCACATGAGTTTATCTAATCTCTCTAAATTGACAAGGGTTGAGCAAGTATAAAACTTATATGATTTGTTTTGTTTTGTTTTGTTTTTCTAAACATGAAGTCACACAGTTACTGGGACCCTGTTAGTACTTTGTATAAATTATTTTTGCCAATATTTCAGCCCTTCAGATTTTAATCATCAAGTCACATCTAAAGGGGTGTGCTCATAGTCCTGTATCCTATCCTGTGCACTCCTCTCTTCATCTCACCCCACCGGTGTATAGGATTTAAGTTTGGGGACAGAGAGGGTCATGGATGATGATTGTTTTGAAGTGTTGATTTAGTATTTTGTTTTAGAGGATTCAAAAGAATCCATATGCACCCTAACAAAATAAACCGGTCCACAGCCTCACAGAATCAGAGTCTAATGGTTGCCATGGAGACTTGGGGCCATCAAAGTGTTACACCATGCTGCAGGTCTACAACACCAAACTAAATTAGGTCCTTATTAAGTCCTTGTTGCTTTGTTTGTCATACTTCCAGCTGTTTTAGACTTTTGAATTATTGCTTTGAATGCTCATATGGATACGTTAAGGTAGCTATTTACTGTATAGGCTTACTTATGTTAATCAGCACCATCAGCAACATTTATTTTTCTCTTTTCTTTCCCAGTTGGAAGGGTGGCAAAGAGGAAATTGTCCTCTTTCATGCCATAATTAGGAGGGAAGCAGTAACTGTGGTAAGACAGAATAATCAAGAGTTTACAGATGTACTAGATAGAAATGTTTTACATTAAACTTTGTCTACCAAGGTATTTGTAACCTTTCTAAGCTAGGATTTCTACACATAAATTATTTCATAAAAAAAGGTTTGAACATTAAATATTTTTAATTGTAAAAATATGCTTCTGAGGTAAAAGGATTTATTTTAAAGCTTTTTGCACATCTTTACCAGGGATGCCAATAGTTATAGATGGTGCTCTAAAAATAACAGTCAGTAAGCATTGTGCACTCATTTTAAATAGGCTTTTCATAGACAGAAGAAAGAGCCTACACAGCTAAACTCTGTCGCTGATAATATAAATGACCCCTCCTGAGGGCTAAAGGCTTATCTTAGTAGCATCCATGTTATGAGAGTGAGAGTGAAGATGTGGCCCATAATAAACACAAGTGCCAGTGTCTCATTACACCCACTGCTCTATGGCTAGCTCAGCAGAGCAAGGGAAGCCATGCACAGGAACTAACAGGGTCATCATCCTGCAGGAGGACTCCGGCCTGAAACAGCAGGCAAATGGCTGTAATAACGCCTGCTATCAGGCACACAACCAGCTGCTCAGCTTCCACAGCTGTTCCCTGACTCCGTCTCCACAGCAACATTTGCATCAGAGACCTGAGAACTACTGGTCATATGCTGCACATTCTGGTCATTATATAAAATTGACAAGAAAGAAGCTATTAATGAATGAAGCCCATAAGAAAGAAGTTTTATGTGTAAAAGAAAATCAACACTGCACATAACCCTGAACATCCTTCGGATGGGTGAAAGGTGGATGTGTCAGTATTATGGTGTGGGGATTTCTTTCTTCAGCCGGGGCAGGGAAGTTCCTCAGTGTAGAAACTTTCCCCATATTTTTATTTGCAAAAACTTTCAATACAGTTTTCTAATTTTCCTTCCACAATCATGTGCTACTTTGTATCACAAAAAAACCCTCAAAAATACATTGAAGTTTGTGGTTGTAAAATGACTAAATGTAAAAAGAAAAGAAGAAAAAAGTTAATCTAACATAAGTGCAGCATCCTAAAAAGACACAATCCCTGCTGGCAGTGTGAGGAAATAAAGAAATTATCTGGTTCTACGACTGAAACATTCTCAATGAGAGTCATTGGTTTTGTTGTGGTTTACACATGAGTTCTCAGAGTGAGCACAATCTTTACCCAAAAGAAAACAGTTGTGTGGTTGTGGAGGAATAAACACCATAAAGAATACACATGTGGGAAGAGAAGGAGATGGCAGTGGGGACAGAAAAAAACCCTGGTTTTATTTCTGAGTAAAGACTTTGCAGTTTTTAAAGCCGTTGCTGCTCTTTCAGTTGCTGGTTGTTTGGTTTTGGATAACAAAGCTACTCAGAAAAGATTGTGGTTTCGTTATAGGGATGAAATGAGCTCTGAAAATTATCTTTCCGATTAGTCATTCACTATTAACTTAACGTTATGTCTTTCTTTTGCCTTAGTTCCACGGCCCGAACAATATGCAATTGTAAACGAAAAACACGGACACATGGATAGCATGTATTTACCTAATGTTTGGATTGATTAGGGAGTCTTATTCCCATGAGACCTCCAAGAGGACATACTTTATCACTCTAGTCTGCATCTGTTTACCAAAGAAGTCTAAGCGGTCCAAGCTAAAAAAAAAAAATCCCCTTTACTTCTCCTTCCTTGGCTCTTCAGTAGAGTAATTGAGCAATTATGCATGATTGATTGATTACAGAGAGTGAGAAGAGGGAAATCTGGCCAGGGGACACTGAAGGAACCATACAGTAGCTTTAAATAAGGAGAGAAATGGCCAGAATTACTGAGGCAGCCAGATGCCTGCCTGAATTGTGGCTGGGGACAAGCAGTCGCTTCAGTTCAAAGGAAAGATAAGAAAAATAACATAGCACACTAAAGATTGTGTGGAAGGTCTGTGTGTGTGAACCTGTGCATATACGTTTCCATGAGAGATATGGATGTGTGTGTTGGGAAAGAGAAAGCAAGGAGGTGAAGAAGGAGGAGGAGGAGGAGGACTGGAAAGGGAATTGAAATTTTAATAAGCCTCTGAGTAATAGGAAGTGGTTTCCAGCCACTCCAGTGTTTTCCCAGGAACGTTACAAGTCCAGTGTGGAATTTAGGATGGATTTAGCTATTTTGTGATGATAAATGCATGTGAGATCAGATCAAAATTACAGCAAAAATATCATTTTAGAACTCTAACAGACTTTAAAGTCATGCCGAGAAATGCCTATGTTGGAGCCTCAATTGTACACAAGATTATCTTCTAACATCTCCCTGAACCTGTGCTGAATGCATCGCCCTTTCTTGTCCTTTTACACCCAATTATAAATACATGTGGGTATTAAATGTGACACCTGTGTACAAGACAAATCCCCCACACAGAGGTTCAGCCGTTGTTCAACCAGCGGCGGTTTATCTGCTGCTGGTGGCAGCTGTGCTACGGAGATTTGCTCCAGCTCCTCAGCCCACCCAAGCAGAATAATATCTATACATTGGCTGCATCTCCACGGCTACAGCTTCTCACATACATGGCGCATATATGTATAGTGCCAGTATTTACACCTTTTCAACCTTTTCATGTTTTGTCTTGTTACAGGCTCAATATTCAGTCTATTTTGTTGGGATTGTTTTTGGTGACAAAACAAAAAACAGGCACATGTCTACAAATGAAAAGAAACTTAAAACATGGTTTTCCTTTTTTATATTTAAAACAGACTTTGGAAAAGTGTGTATTTAGACTGGGCTACAGTTAGCATATTCTTCCTGTACGTGTGGGTTCTCTCACGGTATTCAGGATTCCTCCCACAGTTCAAAAAAGTGCAGCCAAGTACCTTCCGAAGTCATCTCATTTGTAAATAAGAGTCCAAATCTGTATAATGTAATATCAGAGTAAAATACATATGTTTTGTGAAGGTCTCCGATTTGATGGAGAACAAGATTTTAGACACTAATTGAGCATTAATTGGAGAAGACAAGACTAGTAGCACCTATTTATTCCTTTAAAAGATGTAGCCTGTAAACCAATTTTGTTTCTAATCTTTTGGAATATTCTTATTGATCAAAAACTTGTTAAAAAGGAGATTTCATTAGAAACTGGCCCTAGCAGTCACTGCGGGTTGTATTAGTCAGTGCTGACAGAGATCTTTGTAAATAATTACACTTTGAGCATGTAGCAATGCTTCTACCTCTCTAAAACGAATGATAAAATACCCAATAAAAGCGACAGGCACTTGACATAAAGAATGTGACAACAGATTTTCTAAGCCTGAATTAAACATGAGAAGAAGGGCTGAGTTATTCATGAGCTGGATGGAACATCCAGGTTGAAACTTGCCAGCATGAGAAGGTGCCGAGTGTTTATAATACAAGTGATTGTCTTAAAGGATGATCAATATCTGGCAAAGCCAGCGCTGGCTCAGATGGAAACAAAAGCGTAATTCTTGTTGCATGTTAACCATTTTTCAGTATATAAACATATTCAACCATAGCTTTAGGTTTTACCAACCGAGTCATGTTGACAGTTTGTCGCAAAAATAGTTAGTTCAGATTCAGAATCAAAATGGCCACCAGTTGACTTTGTGTAATCTAATGGATGCAATGAAACAGCAAACAAATCACTATTGCATGAAGATGCTCTGGTGAGTTGAACAAGGTTGGACTTCAGCAGATGAAGTACATATAAACTGTGAGCTCCATTTGGATTAACCTTGAGATAAATGTTCAACATACATGCTGGTTTCTGATCTAGATGAACTTCTGGAAAAAGAAAAAGACTTTCTCATCAATCAATTGAAAGTCTTACAGAAGTTTTCTTTTACATTTTTTGTGACCAAGGAGATTCCAATGGACTTCTCTGTAAGCAGTTGTGTCAATATAAATTTTAAGGCAATGGATAACGGGTCAAAAACAAAGCTTTTGTAGTTTAGCTTTATAATTTATATACAAAGATATGCACTGCTCAAAAAAATAAAAGGAACAGTAAAATAACACATAATAAATCTGAATGAATGAAATATTCTTATTAAATACTTTGTTGTTTACATAGTTGAATGTGCTGGCAACAAAATCACACAAGAATGATCAATGGGAATCAACTTTATCAACCCATGGAGGTCTGGATTTGTAGTCACACTCAAAATTAAAGTGGAAAAACACACTACAGGCTGATCCAACTTTGATGTAATGTCCTTAAAACAAGTCAAAATGGGGCTCAGTAGTGTGTGGCCTCCACGTGCCTGTATGATCTGTATGATGTGCCATCCTGGATGAGCTGCACTACCTGAGCCACTTGTGTGGGTTGTGGACTCCATCTCATGCTACCACTAGAGTGAAAGCACCTCCAGCATTCAAAAGTGACCAAAACATCAGCCAGAAAGCATAGGAACTGAGAAGTGGTCCGTACTCACCACCTGCAGAACCACTCCTTTATTGGGGGTGTCTTGCTAATTCCCTGAAATTTCCACCTGTTGTCTATTCCATTTGTACAACAGCATGTGAAATTGATTGTCAATCAGTGTTGCTTCCTAAGTGGACAGTTTGATTTCACAGAAATGTAATTGACTTGGAGTTACATTGTGTTGATTAAGTGTTCCCTTTAATTTTTTGGGCAGTGTATAAATACATAATTGGTTTCCAAGGCAAACTTTCTACTCACACAACATAGCTGACGGACTGCATATTGTTTCTGTGGAGAAACAAAGCCAATGGAGCCTCTGCTCTTTAATATTGAGCTAGTATCTAGCAAACAGCCAAAAGTCCTACTGGAAAAGTCATCGCCCTTCATGTCTGATCAACACTGCATTTACTGATTTAGAAAATCCTTTCTTGGTTATCAATTTTTCAAGTCAAATATTAACTGTTTAAAAAGGCAACAATGGTTTTCCATTAGACAGCTTTCTTTTCATCTAGTATAAAGTCATTACAGTGTTGGCACTAATCATAGAGTTTTTCAAACGCAGCATGTTTACTGCCACCTGTTGAAGTCTACAATAGATTACACTTCAGGCCCTTGAGGACAAAGCAGGGTGGCAGGTTAGATAATGCATTTTCATGCAACCAAACAAGGCACCTAACATTTTGGAAGGATTTACAAACATGGCTGTTACCAGATGAACAAAATCTCTTTCAAGGCCAAACAAGTTCATGACTAGGTATGATTTATGCAGTTTACCCTTTCTACTGGGCAATATACTTGTTGACTGTTACTGAAATTCCAGCTACTTGACACTCCCATCATTAAGTGTTGGATGAGTCTCAGTGGTCTGGATCTCTTTCAAATGGAGGACTGGAAAGGTTAAGATCAGGACATAAAGAGCTTTGGAGACAATTATGTTTTAGAGAGGAATGACAATCCACTGAGATTTCATCCCACACATGTATTGCTTGCATGAAGTCATGTTGCCTTAAGGGAGGAAAACTACTTTAAAGTAAATTAATGGCTGTGCCAGAAGAGCTTTTAGGAACTCAAATGAGTTGTTTATATGCTTCTTTGATTTAAAGTGTCTGGTTTACAGAAAAGAATCCAACTGTGATGATTATTTTGAATGTTTTAAGTTGAAGGAAAAGCAATATAAACGGCCAGGTCTAAGTTTGTTCAAAGTTTGTTAATGCACACAGTGACAACGAGCTTATATTTTAGAGACATCTCCTGTGCCCTGATGAAGCTGAAATGAGAGTGTTTGGCCATATTGAGCGTTGTAACATTTGGAGGAAAAGGGGAACAATATTTGAACAGTGAAGTACGGAGGAGGCATCATCATGTTCCTTTGCCATTTTACTGTACAATCCATTGGGAAAACCAAACGATGAGATTCCCATACATCTGTAAGCAGAATTGAACGGTGGGAAATTACAAAAAACATTTATCAAGGAAGAAAAGTGTCTTATTCCCATTCCTTACACTTAGCAAGGGATGTCATAAAATGTCCCAACAAAATATTAATGATCATCATCAGTTTGTGCTTACATTCCCAAAAGGGGTTATATGCAGATCAATAAAGGTGCTAAAGATGAAATTACCCACATAGCCATCTAGAGGAAGCAGAAAAAATATGCACAAAACATTAATCTGTTGGTCCTGACATGGACTTATCTAATTTATTTTTGTTAAATGGCCATGACAGAGAGTCACAATTTTTATCAGCAAATTTAATTTTGTCGAAGGAAATAAAGGTTCAAAATTAGAATTAAATCACTAAATGCAGGTGCTATCAGATTTAGAGGTAATATGTTTTGGCATATTGTAATTTCACAGTGGAGATTATGTTTTTAACATTATTAAGAAGGTGATGAGGGTGTGCTGTGCAGGAGGGATTGCTGTAGATTCAGGTTTCCAATTTTAGATAATAGAAGCACAACACTGGAACCATCTTTGAATAGTAATCAGTACCTTATCATTCTTTGTGTTTTCAGAGTGAAGATTAAGACAAATGTTTAAGATTATGTTTCTTTAAATCCAAAGGTTCAGATGGTAAAAGAGAATAATTGCACCTAGAGAAAAGGAAGAAGATGAAATAAGAATCCATTATGAATCACAGCTCCATTTTTATTCATTATGATGGCAGCAGTGCGAAGGGGGCTAGCAGGTGTTCTTCACTGTATGGTACATTTCTAAAAAAAAATTATGATCAGTGAGAGCAACAAAAGCCTGCAGCCAATAAAATGTCTGTTTTCTGTTCAAAGATATCCAGCTAAAGACATACACAAACAGGAAGGATCTGCATGTATGTGACGCCAGCATCTGTTTTTCATGGAGAGAATGAAACCTGTTTTCCATTTAGGTTTATATCAAATTTGCCCTACTGTATTCACAGGACCCAAAAATCCGAATCTTGATATTTTAATTAAAAAAGGAGGCTGCACATAGCCTGTATACTCATACCATGTTATCTCACTTTATGCTGGAGACACTGAGGCCTGATGCATAGTCACACAATAGTGCTAATAAAGTGCAAATTTCTTATTTCTTAAAATTTTCCTTCCAAGGAGTTCGACTTTCTTGCAATTTTTTAAAATAATTTTGATCGATAGTTAACCTTTCTGAAGACCTGTCGGAGTTTTTCTTTGAACTTTTTTTTATAAATAGAATATTATTGTTATGTCACCTAAATCTAACCTGTGATACTTTCAGCCACAAAAGACTCCTAAACTCAAGCGATTAAACAGTGTTTTCCCCAAAACACAATATTCAACTTGTCAAATTACGAATTTTAAACAAGATTCTATAATTAGAATTGCCTTTACTAGCCAATACCTACTTTTAAAAATCTCACCCAAAGATTTAGATATCCTTGAAGTATAGTAACATACAAACTGATTTGTTTCTAGTACTTTAATAAAAGAAAAATACATTTAATGAAAATCGATCATAAAACTGGCAATTGCTTGCACTGGATTGCATTTAGGGGTACCAAAGGAAGGGATTGAAAACAAATACAATAGGGACTTTTCAGAAAACAATCAGAAAAATGAAAATTGAAAACCCAGAATTTTCCTTATACTTCACAATTATGCACTTGTTAGTGTCAGACCTAACATTAAAAAAAATAAAGTAAAGTAATCCACTTTAGTTTGTGGTTGTAATCTGAACAATTTAGAGGGGTGTGAACACTTTTGCAAGGCATTGTAGAGATGCACATGTTTTTGTTTTGTTTTTTGAGAGAACATGGATGCCTGAAGATTTATCAACACCACAGCAGACCATCACAACAGCCCCCTAACTCATAAAGTGCTGCAGTATTCCTGATTATGGAACACCATCGGCTAGTCCTGCAATCCTCCTATGGAAGTGATGCCAGATAATGAGCATTCCACCTAGCACAAATGCCAGAAAAAAGAAACAGAATGTTGTCTGAAAGAGTGAAAAAAATGATCTAATTCAATATGCAGATGTTGATTTTGCACGAGCTGAGAGTGCATTTATTTTCACCTGAAAGCTGCAACTGTTTGACGAGGTAAAACATATATTCTACCCATCATTGGGGTTTTCACCTCCTCACAGGGAGAGACCTGCTTAATATTCCTATGTAGCAGAGTAAACATTTGGGCATAAGGAAGCACTTGATTCAACCAAGACGGTTTAAGTCAGACACCGGATGAGAAGGGGGACATAAAAGAGGCCCTTCATGAATCCAACTGGCTCCCTGGGTCAAGTTTCAAACAACCCTCCCTCATCTTCCTAAACTCTCAAACACACATTCTTCACATGTACTTTCACTCATCACACTCCACATGCACAAACAGGCACTTTCACACAGAAACACGCTGCTCGGAGAAACCACATGCAAAGTGTCTTTATTGTGGCATTGAGGCTTTATAATATCAGGAATTCAGCCTCTAAGGCTCTGTGAAAAAAGAAAAGAAACACAATCAGTATCCTTCATCGATCCTCTGCAAAATAAAGTACCACAAATGTCAGTGTATTTTATTTGGATTTTATGTGATAGATCAACTTGAAGCATTGCATAATTGCAAAGTGAAAGGAAATTAGGATTTTACAAATACATTTCTGAATGGTTTAGAATGCATTTGTATTCTGTTTATATAATATATATATGCATATATATTGCCATTAAAAAAAATCCTAAAAAACAGGTGTTGCATCCGTCTGCTTCTCTCCATTATTTGTTCTCTCATTGCAAGCTCACTCCCGGTCCATAACTAGCTCTTTGCTTTTCCCCTTAGCAGCACCAGAACTTACACTGCAAAGCTCTGAAACATGCTCGTTTGTATTTTATTATGAGCGCGGCTGTGCTTTCTTCTCCTACCATGCAGTTATAACTTTGCTCCCACCTCTGCGTCCGCTCAGCTGTTCCAGACAGTCAGAGCAGCTTCATGGTCTTCAGCTTTGGGGATATTTTTCAGCAGCAGAACAAAGAAAACAAATGTGAAAAAATCTGAAAGAAACAAAGATTCCTCTTAGAGTTTGAATTCATAACGGTATCAGACCCGCTGTAGTAACCATTAAGTGAGTTAATTTAGTGAGTCATTTTCAAAATGATCATAGGAAATAATGTTTGAATAATAATGTTTATATAAGCTTAAAAACACTTCATTAAGACTGCTGAGCAGGGGTATATCTAGGATGTTTTAAAATAATTGAATTTATGGAACAGTATGGATGAAGACTTGACATGCTGTATAAATATAAATAAATAAAATAAAAAATTATTTGAAAAATCGCTATAGCAAAAGTACACAGATGTAACACAGTTTTACCATTTTAATATTTTTTCTGCTGTCATTTTGTTTTACATGTTTGAAAAAAAAAATAATTCATATAAATCCATAGGGACCAAGACACCTATTAGAGACTTGTCTTGTGGTCAGATGAAAGTACAATTAAAGTGTCAATTCATGAAGCTGAAATAAAAAGAAAAAAAGAAGAAAAAGAAAAAATGACCTTTGTAGAAAAAAGCAAGCAAGCTTGCAAGCCTAAAAACACAGTTCCAGTTGTGAAGTAGACTTTGTTTTTTGTTTTTTATTTTTTTTTGCAACTGGAGCGAGTAGTGCACTTCACAAAATAGATGATATGAAGAGGAAACAATGTAGAAATAATGGAAGAATGTCTCAAGACATCAACCAGAAAATTAAAGTTAGAGTACATATAGGTTTCCCCAATAAACAATGACCCTTAGCATACCACCAACTGAGTTATCAAGCAGCCTAAGGACAACAAAGTCAATGATTCGGGGTGGGAGCACACAGCTCTGATATTAATCCAGTAGAAGGTTTTTGGGCAGCGCTGATAAGGTGTGTGTGGCCAGGACAGCCTACAAACCTGACTCAGTTACACCAATTCTGTCAGGCCAAAATTCTAGCAAACCTTTGTGAAAAGCTTGTGGAAAAATGACCAATATGCTATAAAATATACAGTGCTGAAACCGAATTTCAAAAGAATTTTCTCTCATTTTTTATGGAATGACATTCATGTAAAAGTACACAGTAAATTCAGCAGTGTTGATTTAACACTTAAAGAGTAAACTTTAACACTGGGTCGGATAACATATGGTCCCTATCTACACAGAGTTAAATTAACACTTACACTGGTGTTGACTTTTCAGAGTTACTTTAACTCTGGTAAGAGTTAATATTGAACACTATGCCAAAATATTTAACACTGAAAATTGTTAACACATTTTTACACTAAGACGGAAACAACACCCATAGTGTTTACTTTTTACACTAACAGTTTTTAAGTGTCAATCAGAATTAACTATTCAACTGTGTTTATTAAGCATTTACTCCAGACACAGTGTTAGTACTAGTGTTAAAAGCTGTTTACTCTTCACTTATTGTGTAGTGTTATTCTTACCTAACTCCTGGACTAAAGTCAATTTAGTCTTTTGCAATTTTCTACTTCACTGTCTTGCAGACACAAGTAAAACACAAAATTTTTGTAGAGGAAAATAAAATAGACTTATATCCATGTCTTAACAATTATTTATTCAAGATGAATATAAAAACAGACATGGTAATGTTCATACAGCGTAATTGTTAACAATTTGCTCTTAAACATCCAGGTCCATGTCAAAAACAGGTCACAAACACTGGTCAAGGTTGCATCAGATGGCAATATGGAACTAAGAAAAGGGAGGCATCTGTTGGTCCATATGCCATTTGAATATCAAGTGGTTTGAAATAGATCAAATCTTGAACATTTAACACCTTAATAGCCTGAAGTGGCTTTAGCAGAATTCTAAATGCATTGTAATGTTCATCAAAACAAATGGTTTCTACACCAGAACCAATAAGTATAACTTGCTCATCTTTTACTATGATAGTCCTGATCTTACAAAATATTGGCATCTCTTCAGCTACCTCAACACATACTATTAAGCCAGGACGATATTCAGTACCATAGTGTTTTACCCACTTCACAGTCAGAACATTGGTGGATAATGCAGTGTTTAATTTGGCTGCAAGGTCAGCACCCTCTTTCAATTCTTCAAGTTGTGACATCTTTCCAGGACCAACAGTTAATCTGCACTGACTAAAAGATTCCCAATGCAAAGCCATGTATCTTTGGTGCTTTTTGGCCAATGTCTTGGTGATATTTTTAAAACTTTTCAGTTGGGTCTTAAAAAAGTTGTGCTTCGCTTCGTACCGCATAGACCACATGTGCAGAATTGGTCCAATATTCCTTATACATCTAGGATAATGCATCATGAAATGATGCTTAGGCAAGAGATTTCTAGCAGGAAACAAACGCTTAAATAGCTGATGATGCTCTACGATAATGTGTTTCAGAAAAATTATCATACCATCAGTTATAACTGGGGAAAACACAATATTAACAATCTGCAGAAGTAACAACAAAAGATGCCAGTACTCATCATCTCTCTGAACTAGATCACCAAATATCAATGGCATGTTGCGCAATAAACACCAGGACTGTATAGCATTCAGGCCCAAATCATTACTCCCATCAAATAACTTAACAGCAGGAGGACGATTTCGCCTCTCAGTGTGGCCATAGTTAAATGCCTGGATTCTACCAGTCAGTTCTTTAGCAGTTAAAAAGTTCTGCTGTACATACTCCAACAGAAGTTTGACCTCAAACTGTGCTACCCCTTCTAAAATATCATGCATGATATCAACTGAAAAATTATTAGCTGTATTGAAAAACTGCAGTGTGTTCAACAGACATGAACGCTTCACACCATAAACATGAGGTAGTTGTGGATTTGTCTGTATAGTAGCGCAATGTTCTGCATGCATATCTTTTGTTCGTAATATGACACTTTCTTCATCTTCACAGAACACAGTTTGGAAATCGCCTTTCTCTGTGAGACAAAAACGACAGCAGTTCCGAGCACTGAATGATTCCACAAACCCAAACAGTCCATGTATACCAAGATTATCACCTGTGACTTGCACAATGCTACCACGAACAGGACTTTTGAACATAGGAGCTGTAATCCCATCAATTTCAAGCACCTTCAGGTCACTGACGATTGGCTCAAGTATGGTGTCAAACCCATAAGTTTTAATGTCCTGTGCATGAAAAAGTGCACACAAATGTATATTGACTAAAGACGAATTAAATTTTGGTGGAAAATTTCTTAATGTAAAATATACAGCCCCTAATTTATGTATACCTTTTTTGGATCCCAGTGGATTTACAGTCTCAAAATCATCATAAAATAATTGAATTTGCAGTGCAAAATTTTCATTAGAAAAAAGGGGATGTCTCTTCATATACAACCCATCTTGTAAATCAAAATATACACCATCTTTGGGAATGTGGCGAGATGTTAACATATCTGCAAAGTTTCGATTTCTGAGAATACACTGCAGTGTTTGTAGAATTGGGACATAGGCAAATTTGTCAGTTACTACAATCTGATCATAAGTTCCAGTACATCTGTTTTTTCTATTTTCAAATCTGACACCAAGTACTTTTTCGACAGGTTCAACAGTTTTCCATTTCTGTTGAAAATACTTGTTTCGTTTTGTTTCAGAATTCAATGAAGTGAAAGGGTTTTCAAGTTTTTTAAAACTTTGTTCAATTTTAGCTTTCATACTAGTATCCTGTAATGATAAACATTTTAAAGCTGCAGTTTTAGCTTGACTCTGTACTTCTAGTACCACGTCTTCCATGGATGATACAAAACCATTTAAAGTAGACTGGCTTACACCAGCAACCTGAAGCTGTGCGATAGCGGATGCACACAAATCATGAGTACTTCTGTTGGATACGGGCAGAACTTGAGACGTACTGGCAGCTTCTTCACTAATTGGCAACTGAGCATCCTCTGCAACATCACTGTCTACAATGTCAGTTTCAACTTCATGTTCAATTTGGTCAGCATGCTTTGTATTTAGATGCTTCCTAAAGCCAGAGAATGTGCCAAAAACCTGGCAACATCCTGCCTGAGCACATTTTAAGCGAAGTGATTTGCCCTGATATAAACCATGTATTAACCGTATATGCCTCACAAGACTGTTGGTACTCACAAAATGAATCTGGCAAACAAAACAAATCACCCCCATGATTTCAAGTAGAAGTGTTATGTAAAAATGGGTAAAATGTGTCAAAGAAAATCTAACAATATCCAAAACTCAAGAAAACATCATTGATAAATTAACAGAAAATATGTTGCCTGTTCCTTATGTCAGTGTATGCATGAACTACCCTGTAGAATGAAGAATTCTAGCCCTAATCTCAGCAACACGTGGGCTTTCCTGGATTTGACCTGAATCAATGTTGTAGACAGTTGTCTGTATGAAGGTGTACATGTTGTGGAGCATCACATTGTAAAGAGTCCCAAATACAAAGTGTGCCTTCACAAGTTCATCAAAAGCTCCAAGTGAAGTGGTTGAGTTGCATGGTATGACTTGCTTGTCCAGAACTATGAAGAACTCATGGATTGCACTCCTCTTCATGCCAACAGCAAGTAGATAGGGTTGAGTGGTGCTGTTGATGGCATCAATGTGTTCCTGAATGCTTGTTCCACTCTAAAAACAAACAAAAAAAAAACATTTAGGTAATTTACTTAAACTGTACTAAACACAGGAATAGAAAAGAATAAAGACTTTACAACACACACACGTCCACCCACACACAGAGTAATGGTCAGCCACATAGTGGCAGCCTGGGAGCCGTTAAGGGGTTCGGTACCTTCAGTATCTCGGCAGTGCCCAGGAGGTGGACTGGTACCTCTCCAGCTACCAGTCCACCTTTCATACTTTGGTCCATGCTGGACTTGAACCAGCCACCCTCCAGTTCCCAAGCCAAATCCCTAAAGATTAAACTACTGCCGCCCCCAGACGTGATGAGGGAAACATATTGTTTTCTTCCAACTTTAGAATAACCCTAGCTGTTGGAAAAAGTAAAGAAAAAAAGAAAAAAAACACCCACATAAGCTATAATACAAACCTTCTTGAACACGACAAGGTGCTTCTCGGCTTGGGATGCAGACACCTTGCCTGGCCTTTTCCGCCCCTGGGCTGTTGGAGGAATCAGGTGGAGGAGGAGAATGATTGAAGACAGATCACTGTCCCATCCTGTACACAGAAACAAAAGACCTAAATGTCATATGTTAAATGACTGTATAATAATTTTACTATTTAAAAACACCATTCCTTTGAAGGTTAAAGCGGTCCAAAGAAAAAGCTGGTCAAAGTCAAAACCTTAGAAGAAAATAATTAGGAAAAATAAAGTACCAGAGGCAATAATGTCATTATCCATCTCCTCTTCATTTGATGTAGCTTCTGCACAAAAGATCAGATCTTCAAGGTCGCCTGAGGAAGGGAGAGCCTTACTCTGCTGGATTACCTTTTTCTTGAATGTTGTAGGCCACCTAGAGAGAAAAATATTTTAATAATACAACATGGAAAAGTTCATACACTACCAGAAAAAGCAGATAGAATGTATCAAAGATCAGAATAACAAAACCCAGTGTTTCCATTAGGTAACCACGTTATTCCCATGCTAATAAGGCACCAACTTGTAGACAAATTCTAAAAAACAGCTACATGCTCAAGTATTCCAATAAGAGGTAAATGTGTACATGTTATACAGACAATGAGAGTAAAACAAGGGCCTTACAGATGATCACCTCATAAATCTATGACAGGGTTTTTAGGATAAAGACAAATATAATTTGGACTAACCTCTCCAAAAACTTGGCAGCTACATCTTCTCCAAACTGCAAGATGAAGTCTTGCTCAATCTGCAAAAGATAATGGACATACCACAAGTTAACACATAACTAGTGCATTCTTTTTTCTTTTTACATTTGTTTGGCCTAATGGACATTTCTCTGTTAAAAAAAAAATTAATTACCAGGCCTTTGACATCTTTGAAGCGTGGAAATTCAGTCAAGACATCTGAAGATTTCTCTTTGTCGTAGACCATACTTTGACGATATTCAAATGTTATCTTCATTTTCTGCTTGATAGCGACTTCATCAGATGAAAACTTCATGAAGGATATGGCCTCCTTGCATTGCTCTTCACTCAGGGTGATCTCAGGCTTAAATGAAGCATCTCTCCTTGCTGACGGCCCTCCGCCAGTCAGCTGATGTGATGGCCTTTTGCACTGTGATGAAGCACTATTCCTCTGTATGGTTTTGAGCCTCCATGCCAAGTAACCACTGCCACTTTCACCATCATAGAAATGTTCCTTTAAATGATAATAATAGGATAGTTAATTATCAAAACAGCACGAGTAGGTTAAAACTATGAATTCTAGAAATAAAATTTTATCATTCGTACCACAGGTACTTTATACCTACAGTAGGAATAATAGTCTAACAACTATAACAAGTGAAGACTTACATATCCATTTTTTGAAAATGGATCCATCAGGTAAGGGAACATCTCAATTATCCCTCGAGCATACATCTCTCTCACGTCCCGTGGTGGTGATGTCCTGAGAGTAAAGTAAAGAAAGTGAATACACTTTATTTCAATGCTTATAATAAATGTCAAGAATGAAATAATGACACTTGTTTTCCCAATAAAAAACATGGATCAAATGTTCAGCTTGAAACAAAAATATCCATTTACCCATAAGTTTCAGTCATATCTGCAGCGAGGATGTTAACCATCTGTCGCCGTGAGGAATCAGTTAGGCCTTTCGTCCGGTTGTATTCCCTAGTAATACGGTCTCCACCTGGTTTCTTGGTCAATGCTTTTTCAACCACCTGTGAAAGGACAGAATAAAAGAAAGCCATTATTCACTGAAATTAAATTATCTTGAATAATTGACAGTTAATACATCTAAAAATAACTAAAAAAAATGCAATGCACAAATTGAAGCTGGCACAAAATATGTTTCACATCAATTTACTTGTTTGGCATCTTCATTTGCCTTCTGCCGTTTTCTGGAAGGACTGCAGTCCTCATCCAGGATGACTGTATCATCAGAGCTGGTTGATGCTGAATTGGTTTGGAGTGGTGGACTGGCAGATGAAGCGTTCCCCTGCAAACCTAAGTGAGAAGAAGGGAGGACAGAGAAAGAAACACAAACCATTTGTCAGTTTTTCACGACCGTGTAACTCAGTCTTAAGTCCATGCATTTTGCTGAAAGAAATTGAGAGAAGTTTACCATTGTCAAACTGAATAGTAAATACACCAGCATTGGGCAGCTGTGCCACTTCAGCAAAGACATCTGCATCCACCTCAGTTCCTGTTTCATCATAGACTCTGATGCCTTCACTGACGGGTGGGATGGAGAACTTCAGGAAAGCTTGGGGGATAAAATGCAATACAAACACGCATTAGGTAAAAAAATATTCACAAGGCATCCCACACCCAAAAAAAGTAAAACAAAGTACGAAAAATTCAATTTCTCTGTATGCACAAAATAACACTGAACAACTAAAAGCATTTGTAAAAGTGAATTACTTTTTTTTTTTTTTTTTGAGTGGCGTGTGACTGATGGCTTACCGGAATTCAAGAATTCATCCAGAATTGGTTCACTGATCTTGACATATTTCTGTTCATTATTGATTTTTGTTTTTATCAACATGATGGAATCTGTGAATACAGCAAAACTTAATGAACATTATGATCTACAACCCAAACCTACCCTGACATCAGTGTCTTTAAACATAATATTTCAAATAGGGAAATCTAACTGATCAATTTCAGCCTGAAAAAAACAAAACACTATCATTATTTGTCTCTAAATTTAGACCCTTTTAACTGTGCAGTTAGTTTAAACAAAAACTGTAAATATTAACATGTATGAAATATCACCTACCATCTGTGGACCACAGCACAAAATGGACAAATCTGAAAAAAAAAAATCCAAACACTATGCATCACCATCACTTCACAGCAATTTGACAGTCAACTTGTTCAACAGTTTGTAATTTAGACTTTTATCCAAAGGAGACATCAATAAATTCACTATCCAACCATTCCTAGTAAGATGCTAACTCACAGCAGGAATTTACTGATCCAAATATTCTTATGTGGGCTCCACAGGAAGAAATTAGTGTTTTTATTAGCTTTGCCCTACTGTCTCTAATGCTCCATGTCTGAAACGACACCAATGTGTGCCCCTGCTGCACGTGCGTGCGTGTGTGAGTGAGAGAGAGCAGCATTGAGGAGTAGAGATTAAAAAAACGATAATGCCTGTATAATGGTAACGAGCCAAAATTAAACCGAATATACGCAGTGAAAAATTCACTAATAGGACAACACAACATTAACAGTTTTTATTTACGGTTGACTTTAATCCATGCAGAATTGCCCGCTCAAACACGTGTCACGTTAGCCACACACACCTAGTCACCAACGTTAGCTAGTAAAGTCAACTCTCGGCACGTGTTCAATCTTCACTATTTTACTTAAATCTATGAACATTTAAAAAGGAACACCTTAACAAAGTTTATCCCAACATTGTATAGTTTGGCATTAAATACTGTCGTTATTTAGCCTAGAATTGCTTGCACATTTAAGCTAGCTTTCCACTAGGTCATGTGGGATTCTGTATTTTAAGGCACAAACCAGCTAGGGTGTTTAGTGAACAGTAATTTAAAGTTATTATTAAATACACTCTCAGCTGAAATGCGAGAATGGGTTATTATGTACTAGGGAGCAAAAACTTACCGGAGATTTTTAAATGGCGTCTGGTCGTCTTCTGCTCAGCTTGAGTCGAAGTGGAGGGGGCGGGGCTTCCCGCGTGACGTCACTGGCACTAACGGACGTTTTACTCTCATAGGTGTTTCAATAACTCTAGATGAGTAGTTGTACTTTGACACTGCACACCAGTGGTGAACACAGAGTTGTTTATACAATGTGTATTTTAACTCTGAAAATTGACACCAACACTGGGCTAAATGTGGCAGCTTCTTACACTTTCTTGTGTTGTAATAACTCTGAAAGAGTCCATAAACTTTCACACAGCATATTTGACACTGGAGAATTTGCTGTGTACGACAAGTTAGAAATCTGTTGAGCGGACTTTGGTGCTACATTGCCAGTTATCACAAGAAGAGAACAAAAAAGAGAACATAAAAGCTATGCAGCTATCCCTTCATGCAAATGTTTTTGATTGAAAATAAATTATTGATCATAGACCAGAGAGCTGTGGCGCCCGGAAATACAGAGGAACGACATGGAGGCAGGGGATGCTTTAAATGAGAAAAGTGAAATGAATTATGCAAGTCTCTTTTGCACAATCACCTTTTCCTCATTATGTGGAGCCATCTGAGTGGTAATTAAATTCATGCACTGATAGTATTCCCTAGTTTTCTGCCACCATGCCTTTCTTATGTACTTTGTCATTCTGGCACTTATCTAAAAGAGGGAGGGGGAGTCATTTTGGAGGGCTGTGGAACATCATATTTACTTTCCGTTTCTCATTCAGTTTTAAAATGAGAATTATTAACATCAACCTTCTTGTTTTAGAGCAACCAGTGTTTTGATGTTTCTGTAGCAACTTAGGTGTATTATAACAGTAGGGTTGACTTCCAGATAAATACTCACTTACATGCCAAGCAACTATGAGCAGTCCCTACCTCAGCACAGGACTGGTGTTGTGTCAGGGCCAAAAGACAAGGGAGGTGTCCAGGAATAGCTTCCAACCCTTTGGAATAGAAAGAAAGCTGTGCATTTATTACAGAGACTGTGGCAAACAGACATTTAGGTTAAAAAAATGGTAGACATATTATCTTTTAAAAATCTGAATCACAATGAATACTTTGTTTTGGCAGTAAAACAATGATTTTTAGACATGACAAAAACAGGCCATTGGAAATCTGACCTCATGGCACCAAATCTTGTTCAATTTTTAGGGGGTTTGGTAGGAATTTCTTTTTTCAGTATCACATTTGTGGAACTCAGAGACTTAAAATTAACTAAATAATGTCTTCATCAGAAGAAAATTAAAGTTTTGAAATGCTCTAACCAAACTTAAGAACTAGGTCTAACAGATCATCTGTGGGTCCTTCTGTTGATGGCTGTGAACAAGAAATGTCTTCACATTGAGGAAAATCTGGAGAAATTTTTCCGGGCAAAGTGGGAAAATAATGCCAAGTCAACATCTTGGATGCAAATAAATGCATAGCAAAGAAGACAGTGCTGAAATTAAATCCAAAGATGCTTCACAAAAGTATTAGTTTAAGATTACTGCACCTTTATTAACTTATTCATTTTTCTCCCAAAAAGATTAGCTTCCCCTTCAGTTGAATTGTGCAGGATTTGTACCCCATTAACGATGAAAAAAGTTTCCAAATAGGGTATCATGAACTCATCTTTTAGGTCACTTTGACTGGCATGTGCATGGTTGTATAAACAGGGCACATTGAGGTTCACTGAAATATTGTAGTTAGGTTTTGGGCTTTAATTAACACTCCTATCGGATCAGAAATTGTTTCCCTTCGTAACCTGTGAAAGTCAGATTCTTTATCTAACTTTAAAACTTTGCTTTTGCTCTAAAACAATTTCAATTCAGTTTATTTATATAGCGCCAATTCACAACAGATGTCATCTCAAGGCACTTAACAAGAAGTAATTTCAACACATTTATACAAACATTCCAATCAGTTAAAACATTTCCTATTTAAGGAATCCCAGCAATTTATAATTTGAATGAAGATAAACCAAAATAATGCAAGTGCACTTGAACTGTCTCCCCTGTGTGCCTTTCATTCAATTCATAGATTCATACCAAGAGATATAAAGCTGCTAGTCTGCACATGATAAACATGCCTTAAAACCCTACATTATTTCTCCAGGGACAAAGGGATAGTCCGTTTTACAAATGGACTTCTTCAAAAGCTTTCCACCTCTCCCCCCTTATCCTCTTCCTCTGTTGGGAGTTGCAAACAAGGCAGGAAGCTGCTTCTATGAAGACAGTCGTGGATTTATGATGCGGAGGCAAGTGTGACTGAACAAGGCCTTTTTCCCATCTGGGTTCGGAGCTGCTGCTGTACTGAGATTTATGACGAGGATGACACAGCTGATTACTCTTGGTTACTGGAGAGAATTGGACGTAGACCAAGCTTTGGAGATGTTTGTGTTTATGAAAAAGCAAATAGAGGCCCTGTCGTCTAGATTTGTCAATGGTCCAACTTGATCTTCATCAAGTCTTCGAGACCTTCATCTGCTCTCATGGACAGACATGTGGGATGTTGTTGTGGCGAATGAATAACCAAGACAAGTTAGAGGAAAAGGGGTTAGGGAATAATAATTAAAAAATAAATAAATAACACACCCAGACCGATGAAAAAAACACACTGAGCATTCCTGCCTATGGATGCGAGGAAACGTGAGAGACTTTGCTGTGACCCCATAAACAGGATGCACTGTGGACTTCCACTTATTCCTCTTGACAAATTTGTGGTATCTGGATTAAATTGTGAAATCCTGGAGTGGGAGAGTAGAGCCAAACCAAACAACAGCAGCACAAAGGCCGATGACCTGTTATAACCCCTCTGACCCTGTCTGCAGTGGGCTTCTGTGTTGTAGAGTTACCTTTCCATTAGTGGGGCTGCCATAAAAAGTTGTCTAAGGTTTTGCAGCAATTGTTCACACATCCTGGGTCTCAAAAAAAGCATATTTGACTTAACTTGAAACTTAGGAGACACCTAATTTTTGTTAGTTTATTGTTAAGGAGAAGTAGTTTGTATTTATGTCAGGAAAGACAAAAGACAGACACAGACATTGCTTGACATCAGCTTGGAATAAATGTGGTTTTTTTCACAAACTGCTGGCCTCTCCCAAAGCCTACTTTTAGACCTTTGGGAGGCTTAAAGTTCATTCCATGGGCCTCAGTTTCCTCTGCTGTTTGGAGGAGATTTTTTTGATTGATGAGCCATGGCCAATTAAAAGCTTAGCCACCAAGGCTCACAAGGACATGGGTGATCTCAGATATAAACACTGCTGGCCATTGGGGTTTGGCGATACCTGTTGTCTGTGGAAATCCAGGGAGCAGCTGGGAGAGCCACCAGGTCTTCCCTGGAGGTTTTAAATGCTTGAAACAATTTAGAATATCTTTAGAAAACAAGTCAGCCTGCAGTCTAATACCCAGAAAGAGTCAGTCCCAGTGGGGAAAATCCATGGGGTGATGTCAGGTTTCCCACACGGTGCCATCCCAGTGGGGGTAGGGTGTGCTGAGCGTCTGTCCCGACAGCCACGTTGTGTTTGACGAGCAACAGGGCGCCAGCCAGGGAGCTTGTTAGACAAACTGTGACAACAAGACGTTGGCCTTGAAAATCAATTATAAACAGAAGAGTGTCTCTGCATCTGTTTCTGCTTGGAGTTATGCAGCACTGTCTGCCCCGCTCTGTTTTTCCAGAAGGTCTGACTCCGCTGCCACTTAGTGGGTCATCCCTGTGGGATTAGTGATGGCACAGAAACCTCTGGTACAGTGCTTGTAAATCAAACCAGATGAAAGAGAGGTGATGACAGGTCTAGGAGCCCCCCGTAATTCGCTGACAACATTTATTGGAGATTCCTGAGAGAATATTGTTTTATTATAACCTCTCAGCATACTCCCTTGTGTGGCAAACGTAAAACAAGTTCTAAAAAGGGTTTGGCTTTCCTTTTAAGGATAGAAGAAAAAGAAAGACTTTCTTTCATTACTGTCTGAAAAATGACCCATTTTCTTTATGAACCTGGGGGCTCTGCAACGTTTTTTATAATTATAATACAGAAGAGTGGTTTAAATCTGTTATAATCTGATGAATACCAACCTAACTTTTGAACCAAACTTTTAAAAGATATGTTTGCCACATTGGGCACCACCAAAAGAACACAATATCCACAGTGAAGCATGGTGCTGGCACCACCATGATTAAGATGGAGTTATTTTTGTTGTTGTTTTTTTTGTCAAGGTGGGAAAAAAGTAATAAACGGTACGGTGATGAGTTTTTCTGTTGAACCCTACAATTTCCAGTGAAAAAAATATTTTTTGTTAATTGCAAAGACACGCAACACTCATCACCAAACCCTTTGAGCAGATTAACAATTTCTAACTCAAACAATTAACTTGTTTTGTAATGAGAAAATGCAACTGATGAAATGTCTTGAGTATACAAATTATATGTTCTGCAAACGTTCTTTTGAAAATGTACAGCACAACAAATGTAAGACAATAGAAAACTATTGCTCAAGACAGCTATAGGAGATTGCAAAAAAGCCTTTGTCATCCTGAAATGGAACCTAACCTTCAACTTACAATAGATCAACAAATCTCCATCTTTTATCTCAAAAACATCTTAAGATCATCTCATCTCACCCTGTTCCTGAACCAAAAACTCTCATACATGCCTTCAGAATCTCATATCCAGAGTTTGCCAAAAGTGTCTGGAAAGGATCCTAGGTGAATAGAACTCAGCTGCCAGGGTTCTGATCCAGAATAGACCAAAGAAATACATCACTCCAACACAACTTCACTATCTTAAAGTTGTGGTAACATGCCATGCAATAGTATTCATATGTCTTGAACTCTTGTATCACACATTACAATTACAAAGTTTAATTTATTGTATTGTGATGTCCTCTTGTACTCAGTCCTCTTATACTAATACTATGTAACAAAATCCAGAGCTACTAATTGAAATATGTGTATTTATCTAAATAATTCAGAGAGAAATTAACAGTCATGAAATGAGTGTAACATATTTTGGTTTTCTGGACAAAATGGTGACAAACGGATGGAAAATGGGGATGCAAATTTGCAACAGAGCCAAATTGATCCACAACCTTTTCAAGCAGTAAACAAATAGTTGATGATCATAATGTTTTGGCTCATTGCTATTTTTATTTTCGTACACTAATAACCCCAAAAGCAAAACAACATGGAGACTTTCTGGATCTCAAATATGCAACATGAGTGCTATTTCAGGAGGCGAAGAAGACTTAATGGTCCTCCTGAAAAGCTACTGTCCCCTGGCTGACATCAGCCAGCTTTTACTCAGATAAACTATGTCATCACCCAGACAATGCAAGCTTTCATTCCTTTTGTTTCCTTGCTGCTCTCTAGAGAGACTGTTTACAGCCATTTCATTTTTTCCTTCAAGACGTAGTGAAAGCAGTGATAAAAGGCCCTCATAGTGAGACCACCACCGGAGGTAGAATAACCGTAAAGATCCTTTCAGAGACCCTTTGGGGCTGAACAGACTCCCACAAACTCCTTTTGCTTTAAGCTCTTTTTGCCCATCTGTTCTCCAGGTTTTGTCTTTTTACCAACCTTATGGTTGGAGGGCATTAAAGGCACGTTTGGCTTTGTTGTTTTTTTGTGTGTGTTTTGTGCAATTATTAAAACAAGTCAAGCTTCCTGACTTTGGATGAAAACTCACCAGTCCGGTGAACTGATTTCATTCTCTTATTTTCACCTGAAACTATCAACAACAAATTCTAAATCTAACGTGTAATTATGCAGTTTCAGTGTATTAGCCCAACCAGCCAGACTAATAATCAGGCAATCCGAAAACAAGAAGGGTTTAAATTACTCCCAATTCACTCTCGCTGGCAGGGGATAAACTTTTCCTTAAAGCAATGAGCAAACATTGTTCCACTCTGTTCCAGAGTAGCAGTGGCTATCTTCTACTGAATGTGCATGTTTATTAATGCTAGTCCCAGAAACCGAGCAGGATGTCAATCATCAGCAGTAGTAGCTGACAGATTGGTACACGGAAGATTATGGTTTGACACAGTGCCTCCGGAGCCATTACCTTGGCATGTCTGTTCAGGAACTTCTACCCTGCTTCCATGGAAAATGAGTTGAGCATGGAAAACTATAGTAGTGTAGCATTGCCCACAGATAAATAGTATGGTGTAAAACCAAGCAATAAAACCCCGCTTTCAGCCATCAATAGAGAACCAAATGTAAAGAGCTTGACCGGCTCAGTGCAGTATGAAATCTTGTAGAACAGAACATAATGGGTATCTCTCGCAATAAAGGTCCTCCCTAATGCCAGATCTGGAATGGCCTAGTGTGTATTGCTGCCATTCATCAGTGATTGTATCTTAACAGTGCCTAAGGATTACACTGTGTATTTGTAGCAGGGGAGCAAAGAGGCTGGTATAAAGTGAAAGACCTCAGGTAAAACAGAAAAAGTAGATCATCTTATTGAGTTATAAAAAGAAAAATTATATATTTTTAAAGAAAATTAGCAATAATTATCCATGAAATTACAGGTACTGTTTTGTAATTATATGATCTACAGTCTTAAACTGGAAGAAGTACAGCAAGCATTGAATGCTGTCATTGTGAGTTTGAATTTATGTTCATTTGGTTAATTTTGGTCCATTTGCAGAATCTTGCATTTTAGTGGTTTACCAGTATTACTTCTTTTCCTCAGTGCCATTCAGTAATCAGACACCCTTGCCTAAATACTCCTTGGTTCAGTTACTCCATTGTCAGATCCTATGTTGTCCTCAGCCTGCTGTCACTGGTACATTTCTGCTGAGTCCTGTGATTAGAATCATTTATTCACTATGCCCCTGCCATCCTTGTCTCTGCTTTTGGGTCAATGTGTTTTTAATATTGAACTGTGTGTATCTTAGTGGTATTAAAGAATTAAACTAACCACATGACTGACATCTAGTTTAACAAAAGATGTAGCATAGCTTTTGTCTCTGGCACAAATTGTTGCTTGGCACAAATTGCCGGAAACTTTTATTCTTGTGAACCACCAATGAGCGAAGATTTTGACATTAAATATTTCCCTGTTGGACATGAATGTTACATAAATTTGGGATGTTTAATGATGGACAGTGTCTTGCAAAAACAATCATAACTATTTAACTTTTCCCATTTTATTAAAAAAGCAAACCGATAGCAAACAGCCAGTTTCCCGGAAACAAACAGACTCAGACATTCTCATCGTCTCATTTTGTAGTTTTCTGGGCTGTATTTGTATTTTAAGGCACAAATATGGTTACACAATATGCCTAGGGCATATGCAAAAGTGATACACAGTAGCCCGAGAGGATGAGCAATGGAGTTTATTTTATTCCATTTCCCATATCGAGAAAAAAAAACATGGACAAATGTCTCAGTTGGCTAAAGCTGTATGGAAGACCACAGGGTCAAAACAACACAACTATAACCAAGAATGTACATCTGTAGACATTCTTGGTAAGACAATGGTCTTGTATAATCTTAGCAATCAGTTTCATAAAAGTTAATATCAATCATATAAAGCCTAGCAGTAATGAGCTTTCTTAAACTAGCCACCTAGCATACTATTGTTAACTGATGGTAAATTAATTTAACACATTACCCTGCTGTACATGAACCACCCTGATCTTCAATTATGTTTTCCTTGTCAAATACGATTGATACTGAAAAAGGCTTCTGCCACTTGCTTTGAGATATGAAGATTTGTGTCTCTAATTTCAGTATATTTTCATATAATTCCACTTTGAAATTTTGTACATAGCCCTCCAAGGCATAATGCCGACCTTTCTGAAGGCTCTTCGAAGATATTGATTGTTGTTGGGAAAAGGACCCAATGACTATAACAGCGGCTATCAGCTGCATATTAGGGCTCAAATATGCTTGCTTTGCGATATACTCGCTTACGCGTGTTTATCATGGCTGCCTAACTTGCATTTGTTTGAAGCGTTGTTTGGGCATGTCTTCTGAAATTAACGAGACGCATTTGCAAGCTGTAATAAGCAAGTAATCAATAGGGAGAGTGTAGAGTGCCATTTAACCAGCTGTTGGTATGGGGTCAATGACGGCAAAAGCAGTAGGAAAACAAGCATCAATACCAGTAAATATTGTCTTGCATACCTTCTACAACACTGCTGCCGTCTTTTTTCTGTCGTAATCTGAAAATTTAACCAGCAGATGATCTCCTCTATACATTTTTAAATAAATAAAGGAAGAAATAGATTTGTAAATAAATAAATGTGGAAAAAAACTAATAAAATTGGAAATACATTTGTAAATAAATATATAAATAAATAAATACGTATGGAAATAAATAAATAAAATTGAAAATACATCCGTAAATAAATAAATATAGCAATAAATACATAAATGTGGAAATAAATAAATGAGCAAACACAATTGAAAATAATTAAATATATGTGGGAATAAATAGGAAATTTTATTATGTATTTCCACATTTATTTATTCATTTACAATTTTATTTTATTTTCACATTTATTTATTTATTTATTTATTCCCTGAATTGTATGATAATAAGGTGGGTTTCTCTATTACTGGCCTACACCATGATTGGTTAGCTCCAAAATTTGGAAAATAACAGGATCAACTTCTGTGTCTGTGTGGGCAGCTAGTATCGTCAGCCTGTCAGTCACAGTATGTACCATAGTCATCACTGACTAAATTATTATGAAAAAAAAAGGGAAATATGCCTAAGTCCTGTAGAGAAGCCATTTTCTCACTAAGCGGCCAGTACCACTTGACAAGGCCCAGGCAGGGCAGACCCAAAATGTTTGTTTGAATACTTAGAGAGCTGATTGGTTGACACTGGTTCTTGTAGCTAACCAATAATGGTGTAGGCCAGTGGTAGAGACGGCCATCTCATTATCATACACTTCAGGGAATAAACGAATAAATGTGTTAATGAATGAATAAATGTGGAACAAAATATAAATAAATGTGGAAATAAAATAAAATTGTAAATAAATAAATGTGGAGATACATGATAAAACTTATTTATTCCCACATATATTTATGTTCTCAATTGTATTTACCCATTTATTTATTTATTTCTACATTTTTTAATTTTCTTATTTATTGTCAATTTTGGCTGGGAAGGTCCTACATACTTGCATCAACGCAAGGTCAAAAAGCAAGTATACTCTCAACCTTATGCTTCGCAGACGTTACACGCCACTTATGCGTCCGGTGGAAAGTAGGGGTACGGAGTTAGGGAAATTATAAAAGGCTTACAAAATTTTTACTGGTAGAAATTTGAAGCGTGTGATATGCCTTTGTCTTAAAAAGTGATGCACATCTATAAATCTAAATGAATGAGTAAAATAGCTCAAGCTCAGTCAGAATGGATGGAGAGCATCTTCAAACATACATTTTCAAGTCTTTTACATATTCTCAACCAAATTTATGTCTGGACTTTGACTGGACTATTATAACTCAGGAATATGGTTTGATCTATATCAAACGTTTTGCATCACGAGCCAAAATCAGCAAGTTGAAAGCACCCAGGGGCAATATTTTTTACCACTTCAAAGCACAATAATTTTGTTGTGAATTGTTTTCTTCTTACATACTCAGCAATAAACGAAATCTGCAATATTTTAAAGAAACAACTTAGAAAATTAGTTATTGGAAATTGGAAAAAGGGTCTTAAACATTTGCCTTGATAAAAGAAAAGCGCACAGTTTTACAACTTTTTACAAGAGAGTCTGGCTGCAGACCTCAGGACCCTTCCTTGCAGACCTGCACTGTGAGGTCCGCTGTCAGGACCGGAAGTTTATTCGAAATATACCAGAAGTGCATACTTATGTTTCCCATGTGAAATGTGGAGACAACAAGGTGAGTTGAAGTTAAGTGATAACTCTTTGCTATATGAAGAAATAAAAACAGTCTTTGTTCATTAGAACATTACGTTGCACACTATACACCACCCTGTGAAGTTATATGAATTTGAAATAATTTTTTTATCGTTTTAATTGAACATGAACACAAAAATAATATTTACATATTTAGACACAAATGAATGCCACAAGAACTAAAGTGTGCTCACACGGAAAAAACCCCTGAGAACATGCCTGGTGCTGTTCTCGAACTCTGGTCATCTTAATTGGGAGGTGGACACTATAACTGCTAGTTAGCCATTGTGTGTTATTAGGCTTCGAGGGAGTGTACCTGACGTACTTCTGCCAGCCATTCTGCCTCTGTTACATAGGCTACTCCTGGTATACTTGCCTTTGAATCACATTTAAATTATATACATAAAATAAGGTCCCAATAAATAAAGTATATTCACATGGGGAACGACAAATACGTGCTTCCGGTATGCCTGCTTTCATTTTGGAAGGGTCCTGAGAGTGGAGGTCTGCTCTGCAGCCAAATATGTAGGCTACTTCTGGTATAGTCGCTTTTAAATCATATTAACATTATACATAAAATAAAGTATATTTACATGGGGAACGACCAGGGAACGACAAAATACGTGCTTCCTGTATGTCTGCTTTTATTTTGAAAGGCTTCGAATAAACTTCCGGTCCTGACAGCAGCGGGGACCTCACAGTGCAGGTCTGTAAGGAAGGGTCTGCAGCCAGACCCTTCGCACTTTTTGGCTCGAATGTTTTCTATTTTTATGGTCTAGAAATTGTTCTTAGACAATTATCAAAAACAACCAGGAAAATGGTTGCTGTATGTAGCTAAGGGTAAAGAATGGCTGTGACAAACTCTGTTTCTGAGTAAAAGGTTGCTAGATATTTATGGCTCTATAGAGCCATAAATATCTAGCAACCATTTTAATATCATAGTCAGTATACTGACTATGATATTAAAATGAAAGCAAAAATATACATGGCTAATGAAAGAAATAATTTTTATTGTTTCGAAGCATTTACATTTAAGAACATATGAAAGTAATCTTAAAATCTCATATTACAAAAATGGTGCATTTGCTTGAGCTCAATTTGCTGGAGAGCCAACCATTCTTGAACTGCAGTTCAAGGCAAAATAAAATTATTCTAAAGACACTGGGCTGCACTTTGGACACCTCGGAAAAATTTTTTTTACATTGTAGCTCTGGCTTTATGTTTAGGGTTGTTATCCTGCTGGAAGGTAAACCTTTACTTCAGTCTCAAGTGTTTTGCAGCCTCTAACAGGTTTCCCACCATTATTATCCTATATTGCATCCATCTCCATTCATCTTTCCCTCAACTCTAACCAGCGTGCCTATCTCTTCTGCTAATGCTCTGTTCTGAAGTCAAAATTCCGCAGAGCATGGTGCCATCACCAATAGTTTTCGTGTTGATAGATAGATTTAATTTAATAAAGACGTTCAATTACTTATTTAATACATAATTAAATGAACCCTCTATGAGTACTTATCAAAAATCCTCACATCAATACCGCAATGTTCCTACAATTGGCTTCGATTTTTTTCGCTTTGCTTCTCGTTTGAGGCATGCCCGGCTAGCTCAGTCGGTAGAGCATGAGACTCTTAATCTCAGGGTCGTGGGTTCGAGCCCCACGTTGGGCGTAACGTTTTCAGTCATGACTTGTAGGAAGAACGCCACCCTGGAAATTGCACACGGATCATGCATGTCCTTGCAGTCGTAATTCTCAAGGGCACGTAGTCTAACGTGATTTGAAGATGTCGATGGAGCAATGCATTACTCGTCTCAATTTTGCTTTGCCGTCATCAGATACAGAGGCTCATTTGTCTCTCATTTGCATCCCGGAAGTGCTTCTTGCGTAACGAGGTCAAGATGGCGACTCACTGCCTGTGAAAGGGTCGTACCAGGAGGCAGCTTTATGATCTTAAGACATGTATAAAACGCCATGCAGCAGACTGACAGGTAAGAGCAGGAGAAAAGTGGGGAATTCGGTCGACGAGTTGTTGACCTTTAAAGACACATTTCAGTCTTGTAGACAGATAGCAGCCCAGAAGCTAAAGCGGAAGCTAGTTCAGCATGTAGCTTACCGGTTAAGAGTTAGCTTTGATAGGGGAATACAAGTGACTTTGTGTCGTTGAAAGTTATCTATTTTTTATGCAAACAATGTGTTTTTTGCTCACGACCACCATTCTGCTTTAAGTTGTACTACTGGATATCTAAACAGTAGTAAAATGAACGGAGGTTAGCATGCTAACTTTAGCTGTAAGACTTGGCTGGGGAACAACAACAAACATGCCATACTTAATGTTAGAAACTGCACAGTATAAAGAACAGAAAATGTAACAGCGCAGCCATCAACTGCTGGTAGATAAGAGTGAATGTGGTAATTAAGCCTTCATTTACTCGGAAGATTATCACAAACTGTAACACTCACAATATTTAAGTTAGCATGATGCATAATTCAATAAGTTGAGCAGTTCAGTTGGTTTCGATACAAAAAAGCCGTCTACAGAGGGGAGTTTCCGACCCAACATGCATCAATTCGTAATTTTTACAATTAAAAATAAATCCTATAATCTATTCATGCTATACTACATGGTATTCAATATGGCTTCTTAAAGTAATATCTAGCAACAGGAGGTTACTTTGAGTTATTTATAGTTTGATTAGCTGTCATCAAAATCATATTTCATAAGAGTTGGGTGGCCAAAACTGGGATGAGAATCAGATGGAAATATGGTATGATACGAAGTCATAATAAATACAATATGAATTTATTCATTTAATCGTGTGATATTTGAGTTTCTGTGCCTTTTTTTTCCCTAGTTTGTAGAAATATGGGAAATATTTATTAAGAGTCATATAACCATACTTCCTTACTTCAGATCAGTTGGGTATAGTAAATTCTTTTTAGTTATCCTCTGTCAAAAGAGATTCAAAACATCCCTCTGGAAAATATAGATTCCCAAATAGCTGGTAAGTAAAAGTGTCCCCTTTTTACTCCCCTTTTACTCTTAAGTAATTTACAAAATGAAAAAGGTGAGAGGGTAAAAATTACCTACACCTAGTGGGTTCACTCAAATAATCAAGAGAATGGATTATAGGGAGCAGTTTGGCATCTTAAAAAAGATCTCTAAACAAAAATATTTGTTGCAGTTCAGTGGAGAAAGTATTGAAACAAGTATGTTTCGGGAATATTTCTCATCACACTTAGAATGCTCCAAGCCTCCAAATATTTATGTGACTAGTTGCTCCATAGTATTAATGCTTATAACTTTTTTTTCTGTAAGTCAAAGTAATGATACCGTGTTAAGGAATTTATTCAGTTTCTGTTTTCTGCAGGTTTTCTTGGTGTAAGAGTAAAACAGCAATTGGTTCAAATCGCTCCCAGATGCAGCCAGAAGGCTCGAAGTCTTATTTACCTTCACAGAAGAGATCCCTCAAACTGGCTGACATATCAGCATCTTACCTTTCTGAAACGACGGGTAACTTCATTAGGCATTATCATTCTTTTTTTTTAACCCAATGTGTTTCCTAATTTGGACAGATTTCCTTCAATAGTTTTAGGTGCAGAAATATATTGACCTAACAATAAATCTGTAAATCATACTTTGTTGTTTTTTATAGTATGTTTCCAAAAACAGCAGTGAACTTCACCAGCGGGCAATTCCCAAACATGACCTGACCGTTGTTGATGAGAGAGATGCCAGCATCGAAAGACAGGTGGAGAGAATACCGGCTATTAATCCCGAGCTCGCAGAAGCCGCCCCACAGACAGATGATGTGGCCATTGAAGCACAACCTAAGAACTCCCCTACGAAGCCTGCTTCACAAAGTGTGACAGCTCCGAAAGGTTCAGAGTCCCATCTTCCTGCGACCACAGATGAGCATCCTCACGTTCATGTGGAGACGGAAGAGGCGAGGCAGGCCCGTCTCGATAGACAGTGGAAGCCACTGAAAGTTGATGTGGCTGACTTACCGGATATCTACGCTAGACTTTCTAAAATCAAACTTACAGGTAGAATACCTTACGCGTAAACAATAAGGTTTCAGACAGTTAGTTTCATGACCGCAATGTGCTACTTTAAAAAGGTTAGTTGGTTCCATCTGCTCTTTTGAAATCTTATTATTGAGGAGAGTTGAATTTATCCTACTCACAGCAAAAGTAGCCATGTAGTTCCTCTGGGTTCTGTACCATAACCATTGAGGATATTGAACTGTGGTTGTCCGTGAGGCTAAAACACTTTTTAGTTTCTAAATTCCTACTTTGCAGAAGTAGGCATTGACCTGCTATCAGTAGAAATATATACAAATGGAAAACTGCCTTACAGCATAAAAATAAAGAGCCAGCGTGGCAGTTTTCAGTTAGGCAAAAATACTTAAGATTGACAGTTACTGAGGTTATATTAATATTGTTTTATCTATCATCAGCTCTGGTGGTAACAACTACAGCAGCTGGCTTTGCAATGGCTCCCGTCCCTTTTGATCCCATCATGTTTTTCGTGTCTTCTCTGGGAACAGGCTTCGCATCCTGTGCTGCCAATTCCATTAACCAGGTTAGTTACCTCCATATTGCTACCAAACATTAGTTTCTTATAGGCCATATAGTGTAATTGCAGGATTTTTTAAACAGAAACTTAAGGTAGCTTGAGGACATGCTGCTACAACCAGTTTTCTTTAGATAATTGATAATTTTCTAGAAATATCTGAAAGAACCAGCATCCCCACCTTTCTTTTCCTCCACTCCACGTTTGTATTGAAGCTGCACATCTGAAAAATGCATTGAGCTGACTGCAAGCTATCATTATTTCACTCCTGAAAGCTTTTTTCAGAGCTGTAAACAAAGGAGCTCTTTTCTACACATACACTTAAAATGCCCTGAATGAGTAGAGCCTCCCTCCACTGTCTCGTGTTGACGTTTTACATCGGAATTTGCTCTGTGATTTAAGAATTTTAGAATAATGGGTGAAGTCTTTGCTAGCCCTTGATTGAACTCTGTTTAGTGGTGGTTTTAGCCTGTAATTTGGCAGAGACCTTGATTATATTGTGGTTTCGTGCCCTTAAGGCGAACCTCTACCTGAGCCTTTAACATATGTCCCAGCTTGTGTTCCGTAAAGCTAAAAGTTGCTAAGTCGTGAAAGATGATTAAATGAATCTTCTTGGGTATCTATAGAAAGCAATGTGAAGATGTTACACAAGTCCTCCATGAGTTTGGAAATGTATCGACCCCAAACAGAGCTGGGTGCTTTGCTTTGTTACACCCCACACTTAGCAGAGGTGCGAACATTTTTAAGATATTTGAAAAATGTCCCTGTCTTCCTATGACGAATTGTTCAGTCCTGGCATTCTTTTTTATTTTATATTATTTTTGTTTTTTTTGACGTGTCCTGTTTGGCAGTGTGGAGCTCAGATTTGGTGCTTGAGTATCAAGTAGAAGCCCAACAGGTTTACTTTCACAAGCGGAGCACTACAGCTTTTGCTATCGTACGCCACTTGATGTATGTGTGAAAAATATTTATTATGAATTGCTGGGGGGTTTATTTTCTCATGTTATGGACACGGAGACGGAAAATTATGGGGAAGAAAGAAAGAAGATGAAGAAGAGAGGTAGGAAACAAAAAGTCAAGAGAGAGTGTGAGTTGAAAATACAAGAGAGGAAGGGGAACAAAGAAAACACAAGAAAACATTGAAGTCTGCCTCCATACCCACAGGACGGCAGAGAAAGGGGAAGAAACGAAAAAGGAACATCGACAAAACAAAACAAACATCGTGAACTAAGAACTATACAACCACATCACACAAAAATGGAAATAAAAATATAACAACAATGTCACAGAAAAACTCATGGAACCGATTAATGAAGATCTAGTAATGATAACCTCAGCCCAAGAATATATCTGTAAACACCAGAGACCCCACATCTATGTGTGTGTGTTAGCATTCTGGTGCATATAAGGTTTCTCCATACGAGTGTTCGATAGCTGGTGTGAGCAGGCATAACCAGTAACCAGTATTTTCCTGGCTGGTAACAATTTTGAGTCTTCTATGAGGTCTGACCTAATGATTTCAATTTTGACAGATTCTGATTTTTTTAATTTTTTTGGTAATGCATAAAATAGGTAATATGTGTGGTATGTAATTTAATAGAGATAGTTTTGCATCCAACAAGCCTTTTGAAGGAATTTCATAAATATCTCCATTTATGCATCAAAGCATGTTCATCAGATTTTAATCAAACTAAAAAAAAATTGCGTCTTAACACTTGCTGGTTGCTGATGCATTTACAGAACTGTAAATGCTGAGAGTTTGGATGTATTTATACAGCAGGGAAATAAAAACCAGCAAAACTTTTTGGTATTGGACCTGCAGTTTCACCAATCGGTTCTGGTCCATTTTAAATCGCCGATTCCATTCTCTGCCCAGTTGTACCCTACAAATACCTAACGGAGAAATTTCAGCCTTCACTCTGGAAATGTAACAGTTAGTCATCCATGGATTTCAATTTGCCAATTTTCTAATGATCTATTCAAATCAAAGTTAGGGATGTAAAATACGGAAAAATCTGAGTTTGTATCCCGTTTTTGTTAAAAGTATCAAGACTTGGAATTCTCACCATTTCAGAATTTAAATGCATCAACTAACATCATGCATCTGTTCAGTCAAATGAAGACAAAGGGTAGGAGCATGTGCTTCGATGCAGAAATTGATATAACCTTTTAATGCCCTATTTTTTCTGTTGAATTTAAACTGTTACTCCTATCAGAGAACCTGCTGTGCATTTCTTTTTTCCCAAATTGCAATAAAGAATCCGAATCAAATAAAACCGTAATTTGCAGAACATACCTCAAAGAAAACCAAAAAAACTACGTTGGCAGTGGTATTGTGAGTGTTTTAGGATTTCACATTTAATTTAGCTCTATAATAAGTAATTATGGAATGTTCCATTGTTTCTGTGGATAAATATACATTGAACTGAAAACACATCCGTGTGGAACCTTTGTTTAAAATTTCTCTCTTTTTTTCCCCCACAATTGCCTTTTTGTGTCTTGCTTCAAATTCAGTTTGTTGTGTTTGATGCCAAGAAGTCCTTTTATGTGGGAAGCTGCTGGTATGTGACCTTGAACCTCCACACGAGAGAATCATGCGGCTCTTTTCTCCCTCGCTCACTTTAAGTACAATGTCATCAGAGTCTTAATTGGAAATAGCTGGAGATGGGATCATGATTTCAGTCTTAATAACCACCTGTCTCAATGTGAAGCTGACTTTGAAGTTGTTTTCTTCCGAAATCAGTCAAGAATGAATAATATATTGTTAGCATAAAAGTAAAATTGCAGTCCTTTCTAAAAGGGCTCATATCCCATGAACTTTTTCTCATGACAATCTCAAACTTTTCTCACTTGGATTTGACTGAGTCATTTTAACAGCTGCATATGCTTTGATCTAAACCTTTCCAATATAGCTGACGCTGTGTGTGTATGTGTAGGACGCATGGGATTAGTGTATTTAGCTCCATCCATCTTTACATTAACTTTATCTCTACTTAATTAAAAAAAAAGCATCCCCACAGCATGATGCTGCCAGCACCCTATTTCACTTTAAGTGTTAATGTTTTAGAAACTAACACAGCTTTAAACTTCTCAGTTGAAAGTATTCACGTTTTTTGTTTATTCAGTGATTTTTTTCTTACAAATCTCCAAGACCTTCACAAAACGGCTTTATACTGAGATTAGATTACACAAACTGTTTACTAATTAGATATCTTCTGTATATACTGAATTATGTGCTGTGTTTTCTTGAAACGAAATTCCTTCTGCACATAGCTATGTATCTTCATTGAACCAGCAGTCTCAGTGTTGCTGCTGATTATCTGTTTTTGTCAGACATATCCTCAATGGCCCACCCATAATCTCAACACTTTACAAATGTTTTTATTGGTAATCCTGAAAAGACTGGAAATTGTGCACCAAACTAGCGTCAGAGCTTGCGCTGTTTTTGCTTCTCATTCCCTTTTATCCCTAAAATACCAGCACATCAGTGTAAGTTTAGTTTGGCATGATCAAATAACATTTTTCAATACAAAAATTCAAACAAAACCCTGACAAATCAGTGCAGAGATCAAGTGGAGATGGCTTCCCAAGGATTTGGCACTCCACCCCTAATCCTTTAATGTTCTGCATCTGAAGAGGGAGAGCAGTGTGCGATCTTGTGACCACACAACTGTCAGATTTTCTCGAGGAAAAAGGAGGGAGAGAAAAATTCATATTCTTTCTACTGCGGTAGTCAGAAATTCAGATTCGCTGTGTAACGCCAAGGCTGCCACTTGTCCCATTGGGAAGCACCCGTAGGCCAAAAGGAAATGTTGCGGTTCCTTTTCAAAACATTCATTTATTTTGGAAACTGACCCAAAGGAACCAGAGGATAATAGCAATGGTATTTTAACCAGAATTCTTTGGGGTTACAGTCGAATTGATTAACAGTCAGAAAGACCAGTCATATCCAGCTACGAAGCTCAAGTTTTTTCTTTTTCTGTGAGGAGTAGATATAGCAGTAGGACTGTAACATTCTTTGATGACAACTAACTGTAGAGTTTTTTAGTATTCCATTATGCTTATGATGGCAAAAATGTTTATGGCAAAAGCCTCTGCAGGTGTCCCAGCCGTTATTACTTTAAGCCATGACTACTGCTTCTTCTGACCGCATAATTGGGTCAGATGGAAGTTTGAGACCGAAGCCTGAAAGACCCCAGGGAGATCTTAGGGTCCTTTGCGCTGTAAAAGGGACTCGATGAACCTTTATTGTGTGGAGGAAGGTGTGGCTTTTGTGTTTTGGCAGCATCTGTAATGTAAGTCACAGCAAGTTGCTTTGCGTGTTTGTTTAATGAAAATGCAAACAGGCTTGTTATTGTCTCTGACTAGTGTCGTTTCTGCTGTCGTGACGATGGCAGCTTGTTTCTGTTGTGTCTTTGTCTCATCTGTGGTGTGCTGTCTGAGGCTGGCACGCAAAAGCGAGCCCCCGCCTGACACACACACACACACACACACACACACACTCCCCAAGCCCATCCATTGCTTACCACCTCAAGCTGCACCCTGCTGTCTTGTCCTGTGCAGACATGCATTATTTACCCTCTTGCATGCTTTCGTGTCAGCGCATCTCGGTCGGTTCTTTTGAGTATATGGGTGGGATAATTGAACACGGACGCAGGTTTTACAGCCAGCCATGTGTTACCAGCCTATAATGACAAAACGTTTCTTTGCCTAACTTTTTTTTTTAAATATTAAACACCCAGACCTTTTGCAAAAAAAAAAATTTAATTTCATCCAGATGAACCTGGAGTTATGTTTTGGGGACACTGAATCGTATTACTTCTGTTTGAGCAGTAGAGGAGCAACTTTCACAGAAAACCATATTGATCAGTGGCGAGTACTTACGGTAATCTTGAGACTATTGAATGCACCTGAATATAAGCTGCACGTTTTCATGTTGTAACATGACACATTCAAACAGAAAGACAGTACATGGAAGATTTTCTTTACCTCTGCCAGGAGGTACTGTTTTTGTGCCCGTCTGTCAGTTTGTCTGTCTGTCTGTTAGCAACATAACTCAAAAGGTTATGGACGGATTTTAATGAAATTTTCAGGAAATGTCCGCAGTAGGACCAAGAACAACTGATTAAATTTTATTCTTGCTATCTAGGGATCCAGCGCTGCCAGAGATACTTTTTTGTGGCTGGATTTGCGATTCAGGAACAGAGAACACAGTTAAAGCCTGGGACTGTGGACGATATTTTGTTTCTGTACAGAGATCTCTGCATCAAATACATTTTCGCTATGCAACATTCAAAAGCAATAAAACACAAATAATAAATTCTACTCTACTTTACATTAAATCAGGGATTGCGTTATTTTCCGTCTTTGACTGTTTTTTTTTACTTTGATGAAAAAAATCTGTAACATATTCAATATTACTTAATTTTTCCTTCAGTTTAGTTAATACTCAGTCCATTATATTACAATAAATTATGTCCCTTTTATTTCTTTGAAATATTGCACAGCTGAAATATATTTGTTGCAAAGATTACTGTGCAGAAAGAAAATGTCATCCGCAGTCCCTGGCTTTACCTGTGCTCTCTGAATCACAAATTCAGCCGCAGAAAAATCTCTCCCTGGCAGCGCAGGATGCCTAGATAGCGAAAACATTTTGCTGTTAGCGCAAAGTTGGAGGAATATTCTGTCATGCTCTCTCAATACGACTCTCTTCGGGAGTCTTAAACAAACAAAAATATTACATGAATATTTTTTTCACCCAGTAAAGAAACTTCTGGCAGACCCATGAAATTTAATTGATGTATTTTTCCATCCAGCAGGTAGCAGGACATTGCGAGACTCTGCCCTGAACAGGTTTGCAGCGGATTATGAGTCTTTTAAAACCTTGACATATCCACTGCGAAGAATGCTGCAATATCTGGGCAGAAAGAAACCATGAATGTATTAGAAAGTGGAATGGAGTAATTTAAATAATAGTTCAGATACTGACTATGTGGAAGTTGTGCTGGGAGCACATGTGAATGTTAGATCAGCGCTGGTAGGAAATTCCGCATCAGCCACCAGCGGTGCTAAGCTCCACTCTTCTTCCATGTCAGAGAGCTCACAAGTGGCTCCCATTGCGCAGCGGCCCCGATATCCGCGCTCCGCTGGAAGAGTACAGCAATGCGTCTCATTAACAGACATTTTATTGGAAAAGTACCGAAAGTTAGAATTAGATAACAACATGGGGAGATGAGTGGCCCTAGCGGAAGTCTAAGCGCTTTTCTAGATTTATTTTAAAATGTGCTTTTTTCTAACTCTGCCTGAATATCGTCAGTACGGCACCGACACAACACGACAGTAACATGCTTGATTAGAAAATAATACATACTTTAACCTACCAGAAAAGTAATTGGTCGTTTTCTTCATCTTCCTCATTAAAGTCACTGAAGTCGTCTTCTTCAATGTCATCCCCTTTAAAAGCTTTTGTCATCTTTTTACACTGACTCAGTTCTTCCCGCTGCCTCCTCCAAAGTCTCACCATTGATTTATTGATATCAAGCTTTCTTGCAGTAGCCATTTCCTTCTTCGTCGGCCAGATTGTTTGCCTTTAACTTAAAAGCTTCATTTCTTCATGTAATTTCCACGATGAGGATGTGTGCATGAAAGCTACTGGTAGTGTCTTCTTTAGTGCATAATCTTTCCCCACATGTCTGTCTCACTTTTGCGCTACCTGCTATAGTGCCCCCCGGAGGCCGTTAGCCAGTAAAAGAAATCTATAAATTAGCTGCATCGTTGTATAGGACGCAAGGTTCAAAGCGTGTGAAAAAAGTAGCGGCTTATAGTCCAAAAATCACGGTATGTAAACACCAGGAATCATATGCTTGTGACTTAAACTGATGAGAGTCTGAGAACAACACAAATTATTCCAGTTGAAACTTTTCACAATATCTGCTTTTTTTCATAGAATTTAAACTGAAATTTAAGTTTGGTTTTAATTGATGCACAATATATATATTTTTAAAGCATGCACATAAAGCAAATGGCTTTTAAAAAGCACCAATGCAAATGTACAGGACAGAACTGTGTCGCACATTCTACTTATGATCTTTTTAAAGTTGATGGGAAGGTGGATGGAGCTAAAAACAGGGCAACCCTGCAAGAAACCCTGTTAGAGGCTGTAAACGACTGCGGAGGTTCACCATTGACAGAAGGTTCAGTGAGAGCTTCAATCAGATGGGTTAGAACCAAGCATAATGTGTTAGAATGGCCTACTCAAAGTTGAGACTTAAATCTAACAAAATTTGTTGAAAGACTCAAAAATCTATCTCCAATCTATGTAGCTGTTTCCTTTTAGCTCACAGTTGTCAACTAATTGATGTTGATCTGTTTCACATAATCCAGAAAAAATTTATTTAAGTTTGTGCCTGTAAAATAGCAAAATGTGACAAAGTTTAAGGAGTTAAAAAAAATGTCCAAGTCACTCTTAAAATGTATGTAGTGTGTCTTGTATTTTCATCCAATTTAAAGGTGCATAATCGCGTACATTTCCTGTCAATTGCAGTGATGTTTCTGAAATTTCAATCAGAAGCAAGCCAGTTTTGTTAAAGTTGGCAATGTATTTTATTCACTCCAGCACCTGTCTTTTTAGCTTTTAGCTTTTTTTTTTGTTTGGGATAGAACATAGCACTTCTTGAGAATGTCATAAGGTGTAACAAGGCCCTGTAAAATCCCATCAACTGTGGTTCTCTTTAATGAAAATAAGCTTAGCCACCAATAGATTTGGGACTGTTCACACCTGAGAAGAAGCAACAGATTACTTTCCCTTTGAGGTATTTATTTATTTACTCTCTCCTGATGAGTTTTGTTGGAGATCTTCACAATATTTATATTAATTATGTTTTAACATACTAATCTGACTATCCTAAGCTTCATCTTTTAGGATTTTTGGCATGATAAAACAATTAGAACCTGTTTTCAGCTGTAACTTTTTTGTTATTTGTCTGCATTTGCACAGATATTTAGTAATATTTCATACTGGTGAAAAATTGTTGCTGTGGTTTGTCCCTAAAAGATCTTAGAGAATTGCCGTGGGGGGAAGCTTTTTTTCAGTTAAAGGTCAGACACATCAGAGTGTTCACCAAATGGCTGGTTTTACATGAAAGGCGTTCCCTTCCTTGCTGCAGATGCTGCTCTTAAGATCTTGTTTTCCACCAGCTTAGTTAAAACAAAAGAGTGAGTTGATCTTTGACTTTGAGGCTTTGTGGATTTCTGTTTTGATGCTCTCCAGCAAGCTGTTAATTCAGCCTGAAAGAAAAGATGGACATTTGCTTTTTAATTGCCCTAAAAACATGGCACAAAAATGACTTGATGGGTATCTCTCTCTCAGTGCCGGATTAGGATTAATATTTAACCAGACAGCCGTGTTTAATTGTTAATTTCTCTAAAGTCTTTTGTTTTTGTCGACTGTGGGGTGCCGGTCCATTTCCAACTGTACAAATCAATTTCTTGTAGCCTCAGATGGTAGACAGATGGCTTCCTCTGGAAATTTCACCTATTATTGACCTCAATATAAAGCCATAGAGTAACCAAGAGCAAATGCTGCTAGGGAAGTGTTGGGTTTCAATGTAATACTATTGATGACATTCTAGCATCAGGATATTTTAGTGTTTTTGCTATGTGTGTTTCTCTCAAAAATCTAATTGAATTGTTAGGTTAATGATAAAACCCCTTTAAAGGAACAGGGGGCAGAATTTGTAAATAAAATAAACATCAATGTCCAGTTTTCTAATGCTGTTGGGTGATGAAGCGTTATAAACCAAAAAGAATGAGCTCACCCACGTATCGCTCCATTTTCTTAAACTGGCTGTGTGCTGCAAAATGTGCTGCAGTTCGGGGCCCGAATTTACCGCGCTGTCCTACGGATGTGATGTCAATTGACACTAGGGATGGGCATTCGATTAAACTGTCTTCATCGATCATCGGGAGAATTAACGATCGATTTTCGATTAATCACTGATATTTTTATATTAAAATTCAGTGTTCATAGGCTATATTAAAATGCAGTGAGAGTAGAAAAATAGCGTGTTTCCTCATTGAGATCTTCATTACAAGGGGGACACCTCTTGTGGAAGTTGAATGGAATTTATTCATGGTAGTTGCACAAAGAAAATATGCGCTATAAGCAGCGGAGCAGACAGCTAAAATACGGTACTCATTAACACAGCTGACACTCATATTTTTTTTCTTCTCCAAAAAAGTTAAAAAAAAAGTAATGTTAAACAATAACTTAATAAAAAAATATATATTACTAATAAGTCTGATAGTTTTGTGTTACATTTGGCAAAAAGAGTCGAGAAAGAGGATGAGAGAGATCAGCGTACCTAACAATGAGTTAGGCTCATTAACTGAGTAAAAAAGACAAAAACAAAAGAAACCGTAACTTATACACAACTTTAGCACCAGTCTACTGATTTTTGTTGAGAAAGATGAGCATGTTAACATGCGCTGGGGTCAGAAGCGAAAGCAGCCAGGCTGCTGCCGCGTCTGACCTGCAGCGCCGAGATCACCTGCTGTGAGGGGACAGACGTCGCTGTGATACACATACATCCGTGCTAACTTGGCAAGCCTCTGGAATCTTGTTTAATTCATTTTCCACCAGTCTGTAGGGGTGCAATCCAGGGCTGGCGGAGCCTCCCTCAGAAAGTAATCGGTGAGTAAGTTTCTCTGCTCATTGTGCATCTTGGCTCCTCCATGATAACACCGACTTGATGCTAGGTTGTACCAAGAGCAGGATGCTCCGCTTCTAACCAGGGTTGGAAGTGCGTTCAAGTACTTTATACACAGCTTCGCAGTGTTGGCAGTGAACCGAGACTTTTTTGTTTGTTTTTTTAGTCAAAGTGGTCCCACGCCACACTTTGCTGCGACCTCTTCATGACAATGCTACTTTTGAAATACACAGAAACTGGCAAGAAACTGAGTCGGCCTGTGGGTTTTATTTTCAGTCATCGTCCTCGTGTGGTAAAGTGTTTAATTACTGCCACATAGCAAAATTAATTGCATTCCTTCAAAACTCACACTACGCAACAGAACATGTTAATTGATCAGTAAAAAAAAAAAAAATCATCGATGAAATTCTTAATGATCAATTAATCGATCGTCGATTAATTATGCCCATCCCTACTTGACACGCCTTGCGCGTTCTCGACAGCTTTAAAAGAGAAGGAAAAATGGTCGCAGACCTCCATTGATTTAATTGTGAGAATGGATTCTTCTCTTCTGCAACTGGGAAACGACCAAGGACGACTCACAGCCCACTAAAAAGTTGCACTAAGAAAAAGAAGTACGTCACCGTGAAGAGGTATGGTTTTTTGTGAAGCATTTGTGCGTGCTCCCGTGCGGCTGGCTGCAGTTACTTGCAGCGCCGGTCGCTTCGCTCATGAGTTTCGTTTCCTCATTCTGCCCCCTGCTCCTTGAAGGTCATAGTTTCATAATATATCCTTTACATGGAGCATTGGATTTGGGGGGGGTTGGGCGAAATTGAAGTTGACCCATCCTTGTTACACCTCTGATCCATTTCTGGAGGTCGTCACAGAGCCATAATGTCCCTGAGATGCGAGGGTAAGAAGGGACTGCAAGACGAGTGTGACACATGGTGATACGGTCCAAATCAAAGATGGCAGCTGCAGCTGAGGAGAGCAGAGCAGTTTAGGATCAAAGAGATGATGAAAAGTGTCAAATTTAGGAAACCTGTTGATCAGCAGAATCTGACCAAGATAATATGTTAAAGATGACACATAATGCTGCTCATATAGCACTGAGTGCATTAGACATTAGAAAGTCAGCATTAGAAGCTCAACACAAAGCTCCACAATAAAAAAAAGTGTAATAAGCTGATGGAAGGAAGTACATGCTGTCTTTGCTCTTTCTATTCTGAGTTTCATTAAGTCTCAACAAATGGATGAAATGTGGCCTTACTTCAAAGAAAAATGTGGGCCGGGAGGAAAACAGTAGTTTTCCTCCGGTTGTCAGCAGTATGCTGTCATTCTTTAAAGTTGTGGACTATTACTCGCATCCAAAACATCTCACAGTGCTGTCAGTGTCACGTCTTGTTGGTGCAAGCGTACCTCACCACAACAGAGTTGACTTCACGTGAGAATAGACAGACTGACAAACTGATGGAGGACAAGGTAAAGCCACCTCCCTGATTAACCTTTAGTTTTTGACAAAACACTGTGATTATGGGCTTCATGACCAAGCAGGAAACCTGTCAACAGCTTTTAGAAGCAATTGAAAGAGGAGGAAACCACCCAGCAGAAAGCTGTCTGGCTCCAGTCCTGCTTTCTGGCCTTCGTTGATAAAGTGTGTTTTAGTAATCACTGATCTCCTTCAAACTGAGAAACGATAAACCCACTTTATCAGATGGATTTAATTTAACTGTTTTAACAAGTTAAACACCAACATGGAAAATAAATCATAAGCAGGCTTTGGCAATGTTCATATCAGAACTTCAGATTAGCTCTCTACAGTACTTCTAATAACAGCTATTCTCTAGACCTGTTTGAGCATCTGAATGTTTGCTTTGAGCCATTAATTACTATATTTGTCATCTATTATCCATCTATTGGCTTATTTTTGTAAATATTACGATCAATTTATTTCTCTCCAAAAAGTTCGCTTTCTTTATTTTTACTTCTTTTTTTTCAACAATAAACGTTCACATAATTGCATTCCCCACAATAAAATATAAGCAAAGACTTGCACTTTGAAGAATAAATTATACTTACAATTGCCACCTTCATCAAGACAGAAATGAGTAAAGTGAAGATGCAGTTTTTGTAAATAATAAAGCCAGAGTATTCCGGTTTTTCAGAGTGATTAGATTTAGTTGGAATTATTTTTAATATAGCCTTTAGTTAAGATGTAATAATGCATTTCTGTGTTGCATTTTTCGGAAAAAGGTTTGCATTTTTATAAATGCATTTTGCATAAGAAATGTTCTTTAAATGGGATTATATACTTTTTTGAAGTCTTTGTTCTGCTGCTATGTGAGAATGTTAAAAAACAGTAATTTTGACATATATAAACAGAAGAGAAGAATATATTGTAATGAATATTATTACCGCACATGCTTCAGATTATATCGCAATATAAATTTGTGGCCATATCTCCCAGCCCTATATGCTAACCTGTCCCTCACAAACGGTCTTTGTTTAGTTGGTATAAATCTGCTCACTCTAATTGTCCCAGAGCCCCTATGTTTAAAAAAGTATCCTTTGCCTGATAGAAAATCTTTGTGTGGTTAAATATTTTGCACAGGAGCAAAGATTTCCATTTTCCAGCCCAGATTTTTTTTGTCAACTTTTGTCTGCAAGTATTCAAACTCTGAAGTTTGTTTTTGTTTTCTGTCAAGCCCTGTTTCACCAAATAGCCCATTATGACATGAATATACTTAAACTAATCTGACAACGAAATGAAAAGCTTCTGCTGTGATGCAGAAGATCTTTTCTAACGCTTATGTTAGTCAGATGAGTACACGCTGGGTCGAGATGTGTGGGACTGTTAATGCTGTGAAATCTGAGAGAGAAGTAGAGAGCAAATTTTCGTGGAATGTCCTGCTGTTTTCTGTTGAGCTGAGACTTAAAGGTTTTTTTTTCTGTTCTGTTTTTCATTTGTTAAACTTCTTTGGAAATGATCACATATGTGGATGCAATAACAGAGCAAGTGCTTTGAATTTAAAGCTCTGAATCCTTAAGAATGATAAAAACAACCCAGTAATGTTTGATCGATTGGGTTTTAAAGAATGCATCGGTTTCCTTTAATGGGGCTGGTTAAAAAAGGGAACAACATACTTATAGCAATTTCTTGTGACAATTACTGATTTGTTTACATGCTGAGTTTTTTTTCCTTCATGAAGCTCAAGTTTTCACCCTCTATTTGAAGGTAACTTAGCCAGAGGAAAGTAGGAACACTCTTTGTAATGCTGAGATCCGTGGATAATTAACAAAAGCAGCCCTGTTTATGGTGTGCCCATGAGCCAATACTGCATGCTAATTAAATTCAATCTGAGAAGCTTTTGGGGCAAGGGCATTGTCGCTGGAAAACTGAACGATTACCAGCAAGTCTTTTTTTTTTTTCTTCTTCCAAGTTTTGGGTGCGTCATATATGTTTGTTGTCTGACCAGGTCTGTATTTGCTCAAAATCACATTCAGTTGTTTCAAAGGGTCCAACAATCTCTGCAGCTATAGAGACGTCATCTTAAAATGCAAGTTCAAGCTTAATGGTTTAGTTTCCCCAGAGTCCTTTTGTTATGTAGCCCGCAAAAAAATTAAATAAAAATAAACTATAACTTTACAGCATTTAGATGATGTACAGTTTCTGCTGGGTAAATCTGCCTCATCAGACTGTTGATGACGTTAATGTTAAACAAAACAATGGTTACTTTTTCACATACGCATAGGTTGCTTTGAATAGCTTTTAAAAAATAAATAATTTACTGTAGGCCTTTATTATCTCATGTATTTATTATTATAACTTGCTGTATTTCGGGGCCAGACAGGCTGCCCTCTGTTGCCTTCATCTTGTCCAAAATGCAACTGTTCATCCTCTAACTCAATAACACAAGCTAGAACCCATCACTTCTATCCTGGCTGCCACAATCAAGCTTTACATTGCTTTGCTTTTGGGTTCCTCAAAAGGTTAAAGGGCTGTTCTTGAGGAGTCTGCTTCACATTACATATTATCAATGGAGAAATCTTCCTCATAGATCACTTTTGTAAAGTGTTTTGTATCAGCTCAGCATTGTGAAAACATCACGTTACCAACCAGGCGTCTCATATTTAGACCACCTCTCGCTACTTCTGGTTGAGCAATTGTGTCGGTGCTTTCACCATCAGCATATATCTAAAATTTAAAAAGGTCTGGTCTCCAATGATGATCATTCAGACTGTATTTTTTTTCTTCTGCTCTTTAACCACTATCATTGTCCGCTGTCCTTCATTATATAACCAACAAAGCCAGTCCTGAACAACTGAAAAATGCCACGGCTGATATTTAGCATACGAAAAAGGTTGTGTATTGTGTGACCATGGATGGCCTTTTAGTTTTACTCATAATAGTCTCACTAAGCGGAGAAATATCCTTGAGGCTTCAATTGCCGTGAGGGTTGTTACCATGCCAAACCCGATGATAGGTTGGGGTAGGGAAAAACTCAGAAATATACTCTTATTTTGTAATTGTTTACAGCAACTTTAATCAGTATCTCTGTGTAATATTTTTTTTTCCACAAATGATCTGATCATTTATTAAGCTTTACTTTGGTATTAAACCCCAAGGCAGCATCTGTCTTTGTTTTATCTTCCTTTAAGCGCAAATATTGGGCAACATATTGAAGGAAAAGACAAAAGTCCTGGGCTTGAAATAATTCCAAAGAAATGCAGGTTTCCTTTATTTTAGAGCCATATTTTCTAATATTTCCATACTAGATATTTTTAGATATTTTTACACCACTTGGCACCTATCCAGTTTCAAATGACACTGGCAGTACTTCAGAGGGATAGATTAGGCCATCTTCCTTTTGTTCTTCTTCTTGGGTGTCTCGTTAGCCTTGTCTTTTCCACATGTTGATTCACCTGCTCATGCTCCACCTCATATCCGTCTCACGTAAATATGCTGTTTTGCTGGGTGTGGATCTCTGTCTGACCGAGATGCGCTGCAGACACTGATGGTAGTTAAAAGGAGTCTGCCAGGCTCTGTCATGTAGTAACTGCTCATTACTGCTCAAAGAACAGTTCAAAGTGTTTGTCTCTGGGTGTGTATAACAAGTGCATACATTTTGACTTGCACTCACACACTATGGCCTTTTAACTTGTCCCTTTGTACCTTTTTTCTCTCTTGATCAGGGGTAAAACATAGGGCTTGTAAAATGACTGCTGTTTTTGTTGTTTATGTCTAAAGCTCAACATTACCTTGGATCTAATAATGTAGTTTTTACAGCATTGGCAACCACTAATGACATTTTTAAATTTATCGGTAGTCATTTTTTAAGTTTAACTGTGCTGAGCCCCTTGTTTTTGCTCAATAAAATGTAGATACATTTTTATTTTACATGTTTCATAATTAAGTTTTGTACAGGTGGTTTTAGGGACCGCTGCGTCATGTCCTTGCGCTTTGGAGCAGCGGCTTACAGCGGTGCTTTGTCGTAATGTAGTCCCAAGTCTAAATTGGCTCCTGTAATTCTTTGGTGCTACTTCTTACTTTTCATTTGCAGTCGATATGATTATTGACTTCACCACTAAAAATTACGATCATTATTGATTAATTTTAATCACTTTTGTACACAAAATGCTATTGGGTACCATTCACTTACACTGCTTTAAGCTAAGCTAAAGCAAACTGACTGCTGTCAGATCAGGAGAATTGCAGGGCTGGTTATAAAAGCTTTTTTCTCACTTCTCTAACTCTGGGGAATATGGCAAAAGACACATTTTGGCTTAGAGGTGGAATATCCCTTTATAGTATGGTTAAAACAACAACAAAAGAAGTCCCTTTTTATTTTTTATATTCAAAAATGAGAATTTGCATGTTGTAAATGTCAAATTTGATGAGACTGAAGTGGACTTTTAAAAACCTAGGGCTTATCTCTGTTATGAGAGCAACTCAAATATAAAATTAGTTTCTTTGTATGAGTAACAGCAACTGAGTTATTTCTGATATATAAAAATATACAGTGAAACAAAATTGCATTTAGCTTGTCTGAAAGGTTACAGTATTGATAAAGTAGATTATTAAAATGCAGGAGATCAAGCAGAAGTTGGGAAAAGAGCCATGTTTGTTGTATCTCTTGACCTCCAGTAGCAGGAGAAGTTGCCTGAGAAATGACTGTAATTCAACAATAATGTCTGTCCTATTGCCTGTGTTCAGTCTCGGTGTTACCGATTGTTTTAAGCTACAAAGGTGTGAAATGGAAAAGGGGTGAAAACTCCTAACACCCGACTGCAGCCTGACACAGTAAACTGAACAAACTGCTATAAAAGCCCAGATTTTATCTATTTTATTAACTTCCTCACTTCTAACAACAGGTGATAGAAACAAAAAGAAAAAAACTGGATCTCTGCAAGAAAGCTACGTTGCCAACTTTCACACAATTTTCCCGATGGTTCTCGTCTGTTTTCTGACAGAATCCAGTATCGGGACAGGATCCAGTATCGGGACTTCAGCCATTTCCAAACATGAACCCAAGGACGTTAGAGAATGTGCCATGAGTTCTGTGCAGACATTTTTTAAATTTTAGATTCTGATCACTCATGCATTTCACAGCAGGAGATTCAGTGCTGGAGATTCTGCTCTTATAGTATACAGTGATAACAATTTGGTGCAGAGCGGATCGTCTGTCTATTTCACTCAGTAGGTTGGACATTATGGATATGGTACTGTGTAGAAATCTCTGTTTTAGGTTAAAGCAAATTAAGAATGACTGTTGATGTTCCCAATATGTAGGTCAGCAAAAAGCTATGCAAAGTAACAACTCTCTTGCCCATTAAGATATGGTAAAAGCATGGACTTTAATCCTATGAAGTAACTGGCATTTCTTCTTTTACATACTGGATTAGGTCTCTGTCCACTTTTGCCTTAGGTTCAGTTGGTGTTTTTCACTTGTCCAGTTTACCAGTATGCTGTCCAGACACAAAATAAACAGTATGTCTTAGTGATCCAACCACTGAAAGTTGCATCTTCATTATGTGGAAGGTAAGAACAATATTTAGGGAGAGCAAACTAAACACTCAACTTCAAACAAACTATCCACCACCTGACCATCCATCTGGATCTTATCATATTTAGTGTTAGAAGAATTTGCTCTCAACAGGAACTAGTTCTACATTCAGTTCACACAGATTAAAACTACATTAATGTTCATAGTCCATTAACTAAACTTTCTGAACCAAGTTAAATAACCCAACAGGAGCTGGTTCTCTCTTATTTATTCATTTATTTGATTTATTTGTTGAAAATCCCCTGATTTCAGTCACCAGCTGATCTGCCGGTGCATCCCTAGCCAGTCATGGACAACACAGATTTAATGTACAGCATTAGAAAGTCAGGTTTTTCAGTAGGGCAACCGTGAATCTGTCGATAACCTGATACTTTAAAAATATATATGTCTTCTTTAAAGAAAAGGGTATCTTTTATCTTTTATGTCTTAAAATATCAAAATAAGTAAACATGACTGAAAATGATCTATTGCTATCAGTTAAAGCATCTAAGTAAATGTTTGGGTGTCTAAAACTGACAACAGATGTTGGATACACCTGAAATAATATGAAAACCAGTTTTCTCATTCGTGTAAAAGCCAGATCGAGATCTTACTAATCAAGTTGTGGTTTTTCTTTAGGGCTGTTGTAAAGTTAAAAGAGCTCATTTTAAACATTGATCACCATGTCAGCTACCAAAACCTTTAGGCCTTGGTTAGCTGTGAACTGTTTAACAAAATAGAAAAGTGACATTTGAGTGAATTCACTGTTAAAGTAAAAATTTAAGGAATTGTTTTTTTAATTTTTATAAATGATCAAAATACCAAAAAATATATTTATATTGTATTTTCTCTTCTGTTGTACGAAAGAAAAATATCAACTATGATCAGTGACTAATACACTGCACACCAAGTGTAGATGACCTTCATCCATAGGTGAAATTTACTGTTGTGAGTGAATGAGTGACACACAGACTGTAAGAAATCCGAACTCCTTCCTCTGAGGTCCTCATCATTTTGATTTGATTGGCTTGTTGAATGAGCTTGTCTAAACGAAGGAAAGATTTTATCCACGGATCACTGCTTGGAATACAAATCTACCAGAGGTGCTGATGGCTGCCGTCATGTTTTGCTGAACACTGAGAGACTTCATAGGCATCCTGTCTCTTTTCCTATAGCGATTTTCTTCCAGATCGCCCAGACTAGCCATATCAGGGCCCTGTTGAGGCTGACTCATACGCATTCCCCTCTGCTTCCAGGCTGCTTGTGGTCAGACACAGCTGCAGATTGAAAATGTAAACACTCACATTCTCTCAAACATACACATGGTCATGCTCAGGCCTTCGTTTCAACTGTAGAGAGGCTTTCAAACTTCACGTCATGTCAGTCACACCCTCACAGTTATTTGCAAAATGGCCCCTTCATGGGGGACAGAACTGTTTATTTCTTTTTAAACAAGCGACCACACACACAAAGAGGGTGCCTAATTCTACGTGCTCAGCTTTTGCAGATACGTTTTCCCTCAGCTTGTGTGACTGAATAGAAAGCGGTCAATTGTGTGCACTACTGATGGCAATCAGAAAAGGCAAAGAAATAGCCTCATTAGACCAGAAATGAACTTATCAGGCTCCGTCTGGAGATACGGCAAGTCATTTCATGGAAATGTATGCTGTTTGTACAGTTGATATGTTTAGTAGAGTTAAAATGAGTGTCTGGGGCAACAAGGTGTAATGTTTGTTTCTGTGGTGAATGATACCCAGTTCTTTTCAGCAAATATTTGACGATCATTATTTTTTAGGTATTTATAAAAATGGACAGTGTACAGTAATGAACATAGTTTGACCCTGTTAATGAGTCAGATTTATTTTTATTTATTTTTCTGTAATCCCAGACAATTTGATGATATCACAATATAAAATAATGAAATAAAAGATACATTATACCAACACATGGAGATTAAAACCAGCAACACTTGACCTAATAACACTTCTTCAATAAGGAAGAACATGCAAATAAAAATATATAAAGATCTTAAAAGTGTTCATAGACTTGGGTTCTCTTCAGAAGTAAGTATCAATAATATTTAAAGGTGGAATACACTTAAAGCTGTTGGTAAACAAAAATTTGATCTGATTTATGACAGTATGGTCAAATGCATAATAGGATCAAGATATGGAAATGCACTCTATATTGAGCTCTGCAGCCTTCAGAAAGAGATTTGAGTACAATATCACTTAATCTACAATATATCATAAGCTCTTTTATTGGAATTTAATATTAGATGAAATTTCAAGATCCTTAAAGACCTGTGTGAGAAAAAATATGCTACTTTGACAACCTTTGCATGTGAATTATGCTCATACATTTTGGCATCCCAAAAAAATAGTGGTCTGGGAACGGAGCTATGTGGAACCTCCTATTGAGCAGTTGTTCAGGATAACTTGAACATGACTGTATCAAACGTCTATGTAAGTCTAAAAAGACAGCACAGACACCACTACCCTCATCAAGTAAGGATGTAACATGTTCCTGAGTCTCTGCTACTTTAAATACAGTTAGACGTGTACTGATTGGTTAATGGGTAGATGCATCACATTTATCAGTTGATTCAATGATATATGACTGCACTTACTAGGCGGATGCTTAAAAGACAAGTTAATTCAGTGTTTCTCAAACTTTTTTTATCATTCCCCACTTTGGACAAAGGAGCATACACAAGCCCCCCATGCTTTTATCGCCCCAACAGAATGGTGACCACGGCTGATTTTTAAAGTGTTTTATTTATTTAAATAGCCGAGTTAGTCTACAAGTTTTTAAGGGTATAAATTAGTTGGAAAAAGAGGAACCTGGTATAAAACCGGCTCAGAAATATATGCTGTCAGTAGTTGCTACATGTAGAAATTCAGCTCACATTTCGAGAAAATAAAAGTTGTAGTTTCATCAAATTTACAAAGCTTTCAAAAATACAAAATAAAAATAGAATAAATAAAGAGCAAGATACTCATCCCTGTATTTCCTCCGTGGTTGACCGTGTGACTTCTCTGACTCTGAAACGTTCCCTGGTCTTTTTAGATATTTGTACATTTTGTAGATGGAATCTCTGATAATGCAGCTACTTCAGCTCGTTTTGTTCTGCTGCGATATATTCTGACGTCTAACTCCCAGCCCGATGTTCCAGGTCCCGGTTCTGTTTACAAAGATGATCACAATTGCTAATTTATTTGGGTATGTTTAATTTTGTGAGAGGGGGGAGTTGTTTGATTTAATTTACAGTGCAGTGAAACATTCACAACGACAGAATCTAGGGGGGGGGGGAACTATTTAAATCCCATTGATCTCATGCCCCACCTGCAATACGTCTGCGCCCCACTAGTGGGTCTCGCCCCATAGTTTGAGAAACACTGAGTTAATTCAATGTGATAATCTAAACTGTCAACATATTTAATTTTGGAGCTATTCAGGGAACCTATAATTTTTGCCATTTTGTGTTCACCTGTTTCTTCCAGTCTAAAGACAGGCTGTGTGGTTTTAACAGAACATCAGATGGTACAGAAAGTTAAGTCATCTGATACATTTAGCTAAAAAAATGCACAGAACAAAAATGGCTTAAGTATCTTTTATGTCAAATTTGTATGTCATAATTTCCTTTGCTCAGGTCAAAATGTTACCAATCTTCCATATCTTTGCTCTTTTTAAGACATTTTTTTAAATGTTTGTTTTAAACCTGCTTTCTAGCAAACCTCTGCCTTGCATTTCCCTGGCCATATCTCCAAAGGAACAGATTATCCTTAGGGCAGAGGTAACACGGCTCTGCTGAGCATTAATTGGCTGATTAACATGAGGACAGTTTAGCACTTCACTGTCCCTCACTCAGCCCATTAATCAGGAGCGAGGCCGTGCCAGCTGAACCGCTGCCAACGGGGCCTGCACAGACCACTTTAAAGAGAGTTAGAAGAGGTTTGGGTTCAACACACAGCTGAAAGCGAGACGTGATCCACTCTTTGGCAAGACAAAGTACTGCACTGTGTAAAATGGGGGCTGTAAAGAAGGAACAAAATGAAATAGTGTTGTAAAGCAGCAGGATTGTGAAGTTCATGTGCTTAGAAGACCGAAAAGAACAAAAAAAGTCACTTTTTGAGGTCGGAAGTTACATTTCCTACATTTCTAACACAGAAGGGAAGCCCAACTGTGACATAGAGATATTTTAATCACATGGTACTTGGTTTTGTTTTTTGCTTAACCTCTTTGATTTTGTGGCTTGAATTAGACAGTCTTAAGAAATTTCAGCTTTTCATTACTAACCAGATGAGGTTCTTCCCTTTCATTTCATCACACCAGGAGATCACAGAGGGCCACAAACACATCTGCTGGTTGCCATATGCATCATTTCAAACACAGATGGGAGTCTTGTCTTTCACCCCTGCTGAAGATGGTGTGATCTAAATATTATTTCTTTAAGACAGAAATTAGGTGATATAAATTTAATCAGGTCTATTTCAGGTGTTTTGTTGTTTCAATAAACTAGTTCCACCAAATTTATTAATCTGCTTGAACTGGCCTCACATTTCCCACCTTTCCTGTCTCCAGTAATGCTCATCGCATCACTCAGATATGCACTTTAGTTCATGCTACAGTTACTAACTATCTTGAAAGTTGTCAACAGGTTTCTTTGGACACGACTTGCAATCCGGACATTGTTCACATATCTACTACAGGACTTTAACCACAAAAACACCAAGAAATGGCCTTTACTTGCATTTTATGTGTAGGCCCTACGTGTTCTGACTCAATTGCATATTTTGTCTTTATATATTTTGATTTATATCAATATTTTTTTTTACTTTAAAACTTTTTGTATTTGCTGGAACCAGAAAACTTGATTGGGAGGGTTTTTGCTGCTTGTTTGTCAGGTGTCTGATCAGAGGCATTTAACTAATCTAGCCTTAAAGTGGTGCCCTTCAGATCCGTTTAGGTTTTTTCAGTTTTTTTCTGACTCGCGTGCAACAAAGCATCACTCGCCCCAGTGGATGTTTGGAGTGTGCAAACAGGTGACATCCTGACAGGTGATGACTTGTGATTGTTGTTTTTTAGCCCATGCACCTGGCTTATCCTCAGCAGAGTCACAGAGAGGCAGACAGTGTTTAGGCCAGCTAATGTTCTTTACAGCTGCTTATCTGGATTTGTTGCCTGTTCATGTGTTTAGCTGTACTCTTGCCTTTCAAGTAAACAATAAAAAGGTTGTTTTTGTGCATCACTTCCTCTTTTTTCTGAAAGGTGGGTTTATCATATTTTAATCAAACATAAAGCAATTTATGGATCACCAGAAAGGATCTCATGATACAGAGCTCTTACACTGTGCAGAAAAACCCCAAAAAGGCATCCTGCAGCCTGTTTTCAATTTAGACCTGGTGGTTGGCAGTGAATCATGCTCCTTCTTTGATAACTTGGAGGATCTGGCAACAGAACACCCCCTCTACCTCACTTCTCACGTTGGTCTCCTCTGTTTTCCGTCCTTATCATCTGGCCAATAATTTTCCCCACAATTAGGGGTTTTGTGTGGTCGTTTCTGTTCATAATTGAAAACAGCAGCCGTCTCTCCCCAACTTCCGTTAGTGTATGTAGATCTTCAACTGACGTTTGTGGAAAGATGAGCTGGTACTGATTTATCGAGTTTTTAAGGGAATTATAGGGGTAATTTTGAGCATTTCTTTTAGAATTGCCAGCAATTAAATGATTAATGAACTCTAATAGTCTTAAAACAAGCAGTAGCCAATAATCATAGTACGGTTTGTCTGTAAGTTACGCCAAATCATTTCAGGATAAAACAAATAAACGAAAGCCCTAAAAACATTTTTCTAAGTCATTTTTGGCTTGAAAATGTACATGGTGCTTTACCTTTGATGAACTCAAGATTTCCACAGTATCTATCCGTATCAAACCCCTATTACACTGAATCTACTGTGTACCAAACCACTGTTAAAACATCAGGTGTTTGTAAAGTAGGAGATGCCACCTTTTAATGTACCATATCCTGTACAATTCAACTAAAAACAAATTTATCTGTCAGAGGAAAACATGTTAATTAAAATAAGTTAATTTACCTGGTTGGATAAATGCGTATACTGATTGTAACTCTTTAAGTATCTCTTGGTTTAGTTTCAGTCTTCAGGAGTTCACATCTGCCTTTTAATCATAGGAAATCTGATGAAGCAGAAATCAAGTTTGACTGGTCCTTCTGAATCCTGAATCCTTTAGGTAAAGCCAAAGTTTGCAGAGAGGTTACAAAAAAGCGAAAGGATCTCATTGTAAAAAGAAGGGTGCAAAAATATAAAAAAATGTGTTGAAAGGAGAAAATAGAAACTGTCCGATGAAGCTGACAAGAGGCAGACGGCAGCACTGAAGGAGCTGCAGAAACAAGGATTGGTTGTGTGCCACATGTGACAACAATCTCCTGTATTTTCCACTTGTTTAGACAACTTAGGAAAGTTGGAGGACAGAAGCCTTTTTATTCGAAATAAAATAACTAAAATCTCTTCAAACCTTGTGGGAGAATGTGTTCAACCTATAACCTTCAAGCTGAACACCAAACCTACAGTGAAAGATTGTAGTGGCAGCATTATGCTGTGGAGTTAATTTTCTTCTGATGGTGCTGGGCTTTTTGTAAGGATAGATGGAATTATAAATAGCTCCAAATGCCAGTCAGTTTTAGCACTGATTATCTGATAGATTTGTAGAACTTTTACAAAATAGGATATGAACAAATCAAGATTTGGATGTTACTCCTACCAACGAAAAAAAAGCAAAATTTTATTCCAACTTCATTTTTTACATTTTCCACCTAACAGATATTTTTTAAAATGTATTTAATGTGGATTTCTTTTAATTTTCTAATTCTCATTTTTTAAGATCACAATAACTTTTTAAGGCGAGTGTAAATTGTGGATCCTCTGTAGACTTTTTGCTCACTGTTTTTATCAAGAGGAAATATTGAAGTATTAAAGTCACCTTAATATAGCATTAGGCGGTAGAGTAGTTAGTCTTTCTATAGTAATGTCATTGTAAATAAATGTTTATGAGCTCAAAGGTGCTCGTAAGGTTGCAGCTAAAAGTCATACCCGTTGACCTCCATCAGGTAATTACACAGTCAAGTTACCTCGATTTAAAGCAGCTGAAGACCTGCTCCAACCTGTGGACCTACCCCTAGCAGCGCACGTGTATGCACACAAAACACAAGTGGCCCAATTATTTTATTGCCATCACCGTAGCACATGGAAGGGTTGTGTGTGTGTGGTGGGGTGGGAGCTAATCACATGAGTTGAGAGGGCCGGTGATGCGAACCAGATGAGGAACTGTTCGCCAACCGGCAGAGACGTAGGTATGAACCAGAGTGGGGTCGGGCATACTGTGGGGTCAACAGAGTGACCCACACTGTTAAATCATCTCATCTGACAACAGGCATGACAACTATCCAAATTATGGCAAACATATTGATGGTATTTGCCTAAACTGGATTTTTAACCCTACATCAGAACAGTTTTTCATGGTAATTATTCCCTTTTAAAAAAAAGTTATGATTTATTGGAAACACAGTGGATCCATTTTACCTGAGCAGAGCTGCAGCAGCAAGCTTGGCCCAATGCCCTGTTTGAGGCCTGGCTCAACTCTTGCCTGGCCGCAAAGTGCATTTCTCTCTCATGCGGCCCCTGACCTCTTGACGCATTTCCTGACCCAGGAAATAGAATTAACACCTCCGTCTGGGCTTCGGGGTCCGAGAGTCTTAGCCACAGCTGTGCGTCAGCCGAGCCCAGTCCAGACCCTGTGGACTCGTACAACACCAAACCAAAAATGGAAAGGAGTAAGCTGAGGTTTTCTTTGGACCTTGAGGAAAATAGCTTTTTTACGCTTTCTATTTTTAAGTCTTTGTGTACTGTTTGATTCTGTCTACTACCACACCTTGAGCCTAAGACGATATTTGACCACTTTTAGTTGAATCTCAAAATCCTGGTTTTCCTTTACATTTTTTTGCCTAATTGTATCTTTAGGTGGGCACCTGTGTCATTTGATGATGCATTTAAATTAAGAAATTATCCCATGCTCACCCCCAGTGTAATGTTAAAACGGACCGATCCACTGTCAAGACAGACATTGATAAAATAGGTTTTGTTGGTCTCCGCTAAATCTCTTGCAAGCATGTATTATATATATTTTTTTTTTAACTCAACTTGGCCGTCAGTTTTTTTTACCTTAAGCTAAAGGTAAGGTGATGCAGCAGGAAAAAAATCCAAAGCCCGCCAACATTTCCACCTCTGAATGCATAAAAAGAACATAATTAAAATTTTTGAGTCCCCTAGGCAAAGTTTGGACCTAAATCCAATTGGAATGCTGTGGCATCTGGCTCATTGCCAGTCATCATAAATCTTTGGTAGCAGTTGTGGCCACCGGGGCTGGCAAAAGATGCTGTTAGGTGTACTTTTTCCAATAGGGCCAGGTTGTTCTGGATGGCTATCTTACCTTTTAATCATATACTCAGATTATCCTTGAGTGGAATTAAAATTTGTTTGATAGTCTGAAACATTGAAGTATAATGGAAAAGTACTTTTTCTCAGCACAAATACTACATCAGCCACATTTTAAGTTTCCCTAAACTGTGTGTGAAATGTTGTGGATCCAGGGCTTAATAACAGTATTATCTCAGCGTTATTAGAAAGGTAAACCTGAGAACTCTTTTAAAATAAAACAAAGGTGAATTGTCTGTGAACTATTTTATAAACAGAAGCGATGCATCCTGCGGGTTTGTACTGGTAAAGCTTTATCTGTTTTGTTCATTAGTCGCAGGCCTTTATCGAATAAGGTGTGTTTCCACGCATCCGAAGATTAGCCAGTTCCTGTCTTTAACCACCCCATATGTTTGCATTTTAGTCACACATTGCCAGTCTCATGGGAGCTCTTTGAAGCTCACTCCTCCAGAGCAGATCATAAAACAGGCGTATACGTAGTTTTTACAAAGTTGTATCCCAGAACACTCCTCCACCACCACCAACAGCTCACTGCTTCCACCTTGTACCCACGGTTTGTTTACTCTTGAAGCTGCAGGATGATCACTTGGCTCTGACCATGTTTAACTTTTAAAAAGCAGGCTACGGTGTTTTCTGCTTTTTTAACTCATGCTACAGTCGTCGTTGCTTTACCGAATTGCTGACTAACATTTTTGTGCAAAGCAAGTGGACCAACATCTGTTGCATGCAGACAGAAGTAGAAAAGAAGCTATGGCAGCTGAGTTGTTCCATTCCTGACTTTTATTTGCATCTGTTTAAGGCAAAAAATGAGAAGAAAACCAGCATGTCAACATTTTATTTCTTTTCTCAGCCACATGTGTATCTTTGGAGGTGTCCTGTAGGAGTTGTGTAAGAAGAATTCCTAAACACCCAAAACAGATCCACAGTGTTGAATGACTGCAAAACTGATGAGTGCAATAGCACAAACTGCACTTTAGTTGACTTCCATGTCTTGTATTTTGTTTAAGGAAAATAACATTTGTGTTTGTTCGTCTTCACCATTACCCAGACTGTTGTTCTGTCTGTCACAGTACTTTGAGGTGCCCTTTGACTCCAACATGAACCGAACAAAGAACCGTCCCCTCGTCAGAGGACAGATCAGGTACTTATTTCTCTTATTTTTTCACATTGAACTTCTGCTTTCTTTAACTTTTTTAACTTTTATTTCTCATATTATCTTGAAAAGTACAGGGGCATCTCAGTAAATTTAGATATAGTTGGAAGCTACCAATGGAAGCCCAAATTTTGTATCTCAGATAATTAGAATAATACATCAGAAAAATAACTAATTAAAAAAGAATACAGGTCCTTCTCAAAAAATTTGCATATTGAGATAAAGTTCATTCTTTTCCATAATGTAATGATAAAAATTTAACTTTCAAAAATTCCTATCTCAAAAAATGTGCATATCATCAAAAGGTGCTCTAAACGAGCTATTAACCTAATCACCTGAATCAACTAATTAACTCTAAACACCTGCAAAAGATTCCTGAGGCTTTTAAAAACTCCCAGCCTGGTTCATTACTCAAAACCGCAATCATGGGTAAGACTGCTGACCTGACTGCTGCCCAGAAGGCCATCATTGACGCCCTCAAGCAAGAGGGTAAGACACAGAAAGAAATTTCTGAACGAATAGGCTGTTCCCAGAGTGCTGTATCAAGGCACCTCAGTGGGAAGTCTGTGGGAAGGAAAAAGTGTGGCAGAAAACGCTGCACAACGAGAAGAGGTGACCGGACCCTGAGGAAGATTGTGGAGAAGGACCGATTCCAGACCTTGGGGGACCTGCGGAAGCAGTGGACTGAGTCTGGAGTAGAAACATCCAGAGCCACCGTGGACAGGCATTTGTGCAGGAAATGGGCTACAGGTGCCGCATTCCCCAGGTCAAGCCACTTTTGAACCAGAAACTGCGGCAGAAGCGCCTGACCTGGGCTACAGAGAAGCAGCACTGGACTGTTGCTCAGTGGTCCAAAGTACTTTTTTCGGATGAAAGCAAATTTTGCATGTCAGAAATCAAGGTGCCAGAGTCTGGAGGAACACTGGGGAGAAGGAAATGCTAAAATGCCTGAAGTCCAGTGTCAAGTACCCACAGTCAGTGATGGTCTGGGGTGCCATGTCAGCTGCTGGTGTTGGTCCACTGTGTTTTATCAAGGGCAGGGTCAATGCAGCTAGCTATCAGGAGATTTTGGAGCACTTCATGCTTCCATCTGCTGAAAAGCTTTATGGAGATGAAGATTTCATTTTTCAGCACGACCTGGCACCTGCTCACAGTGCCAAAACCACTGGTAAATGGTTTACTGACCATGGTATTACTGTGCTCAATTGGCCTGCCAACTATCCTGACCTGAACCCCATAGAGAATCTGTGGGATATTGTGGAGAGGAAGTTGAGAGACGCAAGACCCAACACTCTGGATGAGCTTATGGCCGCTATCGAAGCATCCTGGGCCTCGATAACACCTCAGCAGTGCCACAGGCTGATTGCCTCCATGCCACGCCGCATTGAAGCAGTCATTTCTGCAAAAGGATTCCCGACCAAGTATTGAGTGCATAACTGAACATAATTATTTGAAGGTTGACTTTTTTTGTATTAAAAACACTTTTCTTTTATTGGTCGGATGAAATACGCTAATTTTTTGAGATAGGAATTTTGGGTTTTCATGAGCTGTATGCCAAAATCATCAGTTTTAAAACAATAAAAGACCTGAAATATTTCAATTGGTGTGCAATGAATCTAAAATATATGAAAGTTTAATTTTTATCATTACATTATGGAAAAGAATGAACTTTATCACAATATGCTAATTTTTTGAGGACGACCTGTATATATTACAAAAATGTTACTCTACTGATAAGTATGTCTGTGTACTGTATGCTCACAATATTTGGTCGGAGTATCCTTTTGCATGGATCACTGCGTCAATTCACCTTGGTATTGAGGGCCTAGCCTGGCTTTCCTGCCATGTAATTTCTACTGCACAAGAGGCATGACCAACGGGCATAGTTCAAATGACTCTGTACGGAATTGGATAGAGCATTCACCAATCAGACCATCGATCCAGGTGATGTACTTTGCCGAGCGACGCGAAACTCCAGGCAGGAAACTTGTCAACAAACGTGGATAGTTTGTAGGATTGCAGTCTGCAGAAGCAGCAATGCCAGAGAACTTTTAAATCTTTTAAAACAGCAGCGACAGCAGCGTCAACGGATAGCGGTGCTCTGGTGGCTGCCATGACCAATGTTAACAACAAGCTGCTTGCCGACTTTTCCGTCGCTTCTCTGACGTCATCGTTTTGAACCCACCAATAGCGCGCAAGGCTGATAAGCCCGGTTGGGATTGGTTCCAGAAAAACTGGATAGGCTGTAGCAGTAGTTTAATGTGTGGATTTCCAGAATGATCTGCGGTGCAGAATCAAACTGTCGTCAGATCAGGCTGGCGAAAGCCTGGCTATTGGAGGCCTGCGGTTGGTCCGTATTGTTGGTTTCTCAATCTCCTCTTGATAATAGTCCATAGATTATCTGTTCTGTTAAGGTCACTCATCAGCATCAAACACGGCTATTGTGGAGAGAAAGTTGAGAGACGCAAGACCCAACACTCTGGATGACCCAACACCATGATCATTAAAGCAGATATTGGCACTTTTGGCAGAGTGGGCTGGTAACAAGTCCTCCTGGAAAATCAGTATCTCCATTAAGCTTGTCAGCAGAGGGAAGAATGAGGTGCTCTTCAGTTTTCTTGACTGTGCTCAATGTGAACTTGGAAAAAAAAAAACAGTGGACCAACACCGAAGACAAGCAGATGTCAAACCTCTACAAATAATCACAGCAGAAATTTCACACTGGACTAGAACAGCACAATATTTTGCTGTTACTGTTGTTGCAATAGTGCACGATATGCATATCTGGAAATCCTAACTGGACCAAGAGATGTTAGCTATTATGTACAGTACAATGTATTTAGACTCTCTATACCTGTAATAAATTTGGTGGGGCTTTGTCCATCATAAAAAGCGTTTGTAAAAGGTCAAACTATCATGTTCAATTCCAAAACAATAGATGCCAGCAAAAAGCAACCTTTCCCATAAAACCTTGTTGTTGAGATGGAAATATTGATTATTTTTTGCCAGTAGCTGCCTAGACCTGTTATCTGGGTTCTATGCTTGCTAGAAACCCAAAGCAGAAAGACGGAAACACTTCTTAGTTATTCGTTTACGCATCGCAAGTAGTATTGTTATCGCAACACTCACCTTTTTTCTTAGTCTAGGTAAGACTTTTCTGACATTGTCTCTGGTTTAGGAGTGACTTAAGACAAAGAATGTGACAGTAGTAGCCTTGATATGTGGTGGCTCCTGAAGGTCTGACACCAGCTGCATTGCTTTCAAATTCTTGAATGGACTTGGCTCCACAATCCTCTTAAGGCTGTGGTTATCCATATTGCTCCTTTTTTTTCTAACACTCCTTTTCCTTCCACTCAATTTCTAATGATGTGCTTAGCACTCAGTGAAAAACACCTTTTTTTACTCTGACGTTGCATGTTTAACCCTCATTTTGCTGGAAAACCATCAAAATAAAAATAATTTTTGTATTTGAAATATTTAATTACCTGAAACAAAGAACATTTTCTGTTATATTCTCTTTTATTGAGATGCACTTGTATAGTGGGACAGTGTGGTTGAGGGGTAACATGCAGCAGCTGAGCAGACCTGTTTTGACTTGGCCACCCAGGTTCTGTTTAGTGTTCTGTGGTGAATTGTGACCTAAATGCTTTTGATGTCAAGGTCTGGTGTTTTTGCAGGTAGATTTGCACTGATGAATGATGAAAAGCTATTTACTGACTTATTAGTGCGTTGTAAGAAGAATCGTCAGATGTCAGGAGTCAGTTGTGGCTTAACCTAACAACCTTAGCTCTCGTCCCCCTCCCCTGTATAGATGTAAGATCACCTCTGTAAACCCGTAGCGTTGCCTTTTACCCACAGATCTTGCCCAGCGACAGGATATGCTCGTCTCTACCTGCACCTTTGAGTCTCTGGCGCTCTCAAACAGCAGGTAGATCAAAAAGCAATTCAGTGGTCTGTGAACACATAGAAACTTTAACTAACCGCATGAAATCTGCATCCTTTGTGCTTCACTCTTAGAGAAAAACATCCCTAAAACGTCTCCTAGTAAGAACAATATGTTTACTGGCATGAGAGAAAAATGCATCCCACAGCATGCAGCCAGGAAAATGTATTATGAGTAAAATATGTGAAAAGATTTTTGACTCAGTTTATAGCTAAGCAGCTCATATTTATCTAATTAGAGTTGCAGGAAAAATCCTATATCACGGATACAAGCAGCTGAAATGAGTTTCCTCCGCAGAGTGTCTGGGCTCTCCCTTAGAAATAGGGTGAGAAGCTCAGTCATCTGGAGGGGCTCAGAGTAGAGCCGCTGCTCCTCCACATCGAGAGGAGTCAGTTGAGGTGGATCAGGCATCTGGTCAGGATGGCTCCTGGACGCCTCCCTGGTGAGGTGTTCCAGGCACGTCTCACCGGGAGGAGGCCCAGAGGAAGACCCAGGACACGCTGAAGGGACTATGTTTCTCGGCTGGCCTGGGAACGCCTTGGGGTTCCTCCCGAGGAGCTGGAACAAGTGGCTGGGGAGAGGGAAGTCTGGGTGTCCTTGCTTAAGCTGCGAGACCCGACCCTAGGTAGATAGGTAGGTAGGAAGGTAGGAAGATATCCTAATGGATCCAAACCACTCTATTGTACAGTTTGTTTATATATGGATATTTGTGGTGTTTAAAGGTGGTCATGTAAAATGTTCTGTGTGACCATTGCCTAATTCTCTCAGGCTTTTAACTTTTCTCTAACAGGGGAAGTTGTTTGTATACGTGTCTGTGAGGCTCAGTCTCAGCCTTTCCTTATTAGTGTCACACACATACAATGGTGTGTGAAGACAGAGAGCATATGGGACGGTTGACTTTCCTGTCAAACAAGCCATTGAATCGCTGCCTTTTACACGGTTAATCTCAAAGTCAGAGAAGGTGTGGAATATAATTTCATTATTTTGCACATCTGAACAGGCAGGTATCTGAATAATATAATCTATATAATAAAAATCAGATCGATTTCTAGTCTACATTTTATGCAAAGGTTTACTTTCATCTATCCATCCATCTGTCCAACATCAGTTTCTTGATCTATCCATCAATTGATTTATCTATGGAGTCTTCTGTCTTTCCATCCATCCATCTATTTTTTCATCTATCTATCCATCTGCTCACCAAGCCAGTGTCCATCCATTCATTCATACTATGCTCTCATTTCCCATCCATCAGTCTGTCTGTCTGTAAATCCATTCTCCATTTGTCCATCTGTCTATCTAAAAAAAAAGTAACTTTTTTACTTTTACTATAGGACTGTATTATCGGACATATTTTCATAGTGAATCTTTGGGTTTCCATTTAGAAATTTGTTATCAATCTTAAAGCCTCAGTCTGAAGAAACATCCCAGGTTTTTTGTGTTTTACTCTTCACCTTTAGGTCTTCAGGTTAGGGTTTGTTGTCTATTTAGTTCTAATCTATCTGTGCTGCTAAACATCTCACAGGTTTTCCATACATGCATCCTGTTTCCTTAGTCTGACTTGATGTTTGAATTTCTGGCTTTAATTGGAGCCGAACCAGCTGGCCACTTCTGCTTTAAATATTGCCCTTCTGATGTTATGATGGTTTTTGTTTTTTTTTGTTTTTTTGTTGTTGCTAAACTGTCAGCGGCGGGCAGCATGTGACGCACCTCCATCCTTACCCCCAACTGAGCCCGCCTACGGAGGGCTGTCAACAGCTCATAGGCAGCCTGGACGGCTCCTCCTCAGGCCACATGAAACAGCCATAACACCACTGATCACATTAATGCTCTTATCTCACTGCATGGCCACCACACCAAAATAAAGACCCTGTTTGGTTTTTGAAGAAGAGGCCTGCGTTTGGTCAAGATTTTAATCTCCCCTCTGTAATTTATAAAGCAGTTCGTGCTGAATTTGAACCAGACCTTGCCATGGCTGCTGATGACGAGTAGGAGGAGGAAGTTGTCCACATCCAGCCATAAGCCTGAGCCACAGTGGTTTCCCTCGGCTCGTTTTGATCTCTGGCGTACACACACGCTCTTCCATCTTGCTGAGGCCACTTTTTTTTTATATCCCTGATGAGCTCTTATCATATGAATTTCCTCTTAAGCTCCCGTTTTGAGATCCAGCCATGCTGGCTATCGGCCCCTGTAGGTCTCTTTGTGTCAGTGCTAAGTTTGTGCAGCTATCATCGTCTTATCTTGTGTTTCCACAAGCTTGCAAATCTTTATCATCTTTCAGTTCCCAGGATAGTGATGAGCTCTTCCCTGTGCTCAGATCTCTGTAATTTAACTTTTCTTTTTAAGCTTTTGTCTTGTCTGTGTTTAGCTTGCTGATTTAACTGATTTGTTTCTCTCTTTTTATTTTCTGCTCTTATCAGCCCGCTACATGCTGTGTCATTTGCTCTGGCCTGTGGCATTCCTGGAGTTGCTCTGCTCACACTGGCGGTAAACCCCCTGACGGGCTTTCTGGGCGCCCTCAACATCTTTCTGTACACCTGCTGCTACACACCACTCAAGAGGCTCAGCATCATCAACACCTGGGTGGGAGCAGTGGTCGGAGCAATACCTCCTGTGATGGGCTGGTGCGCTGCCACAGGCAGTCTGGAGCCAGGTATGACCAGCAGAAATACTGCAATGTGCAAAATTCTTGTGCTTTAAGCTGTTCGAATACCTCTTTTTCTTTGGACTTTGGTCTGCTTTTAAAGACAAAAATAAATAAATACCAGAATATTTACGGCAAATAACTTTTCTGAAGGGATTTTTACCATGTTGCCTTCCATTTTAATATATATTTTGACATACATAAGACATAAAGCACATCATTTTCAAAACCGTTTTCTCTTGCATAAAAGTTTTCTCATATTAGGGATGTAACAGTATGGAAAATATTTTTGGTGCTTGCACACCCTTACACTAACACTTTTTTGAATCGCCTTTTGATGTTATAACAGCAGGCTGACTACAACCCAATAAGTAATAACGCATCTTGACTCCCTGGAAGTATGCTCCAAAGCGTGTGCTCTTCAGGTCACCTCCACAGATTTTCAACCAGATTCTGGTCTGAGCTCTGGCTGGACTTTTCCAAAACTTTAATGTTCTTCTGGGGAAGCACACAGTAGAGTCTCAGTATTGCTGTCAGATTTTTTGTTTTCTATCACTGTGACAAACCAGAAGTTCATTGTAGTTTGTCAAATGGAGGTAATGTTATTTCCAGTTAAGGAACAAATAGTGTGCCATTTATTACATGCGTCGAATGTTGTGAAAAACATATGCAATGTGTCATAATTGCTTCAGCATCTCTGAGAGACCCTCCAGTCATATTTTTGTTGCATGTTTACATTGAGCCTTCTTTTTATTTATGACTGTTTTGAAAAATAGGAAAACACAGCAGGGTTTTTATAGTTGTCGTTACATTATCAATCCAAAGATTTAGCCTAAAATTTCTTAAAGTAAAGCAAAACATCTATATGATGGATTTTCTTGTAATGTTTTACAACATTCAATCGTAAAAGGTCCTGTAGTGCTGTTTTGTCGCCCGACACAGGATGTGAAACCAGGATGACACAGTAGTTCAGGCAATGGTGGTGTGGTGGAGAGAGACTGGTAAAAGTTTTCCTTTCTATCTGTGCTTTTGTACTTTAGCTTTTAGTCAAAGTTGACAACATTTACTGCCAACCTGAAAATGTTTCTTGACAAAAGCGAAGGGGAAAAGAAGCACAGCAGAGCATATGCATATTAGTTTTGTTTGAGTTTAGAAAATACGCTCTACCCGGGATATTAGTCATACGTGTCTCATGTAAAGGTTAAAAACCTTCTGCAAAGTTCGAACCTCAAACCTAAACTAATTTTATTGCGATTTTACGTGGTAGACCAACACAAATTATACCTGGTATTCAAACTGAAATAATCTGATTAGTGATGTGTGCACTTGCACATGGCCCCCTTTTACTCTGATACAAACTGGTTTCCTTGAAAGTTACCTGTTTAGTGAATAGTTTAGCTGTGTGTGATTTAATCTCAGTATAAATCTAACAGTTCTGTGAAAGCCTCAGAGGTTCGTTAATGAACATTAATGAATAAACAGCATCATAAAGACCCAAGAACACAGCCGGCGTGTTTATTCATTTGAAATCTGTGGGCTTTTTATTTTGAAGACAAGTGTGTCCTTGCATTACTTCCTGAAAGATCTGGCACTGAAGCAGCTCAGCGGCAGATTTACACAACTGTCAGTCCTGTTGGGGGTTAGTTGCATCAGAGCGCCTTTTCTTTATATCTCAAGCTTTGAACAGCTCACATAGTAATGTTCTATCTATCGACCAAAACTTGGAAACGGGAGAATTGTATCGTACAGGTGGCAAAAAGACAGATATAAGAAGTCCTGTTCTCCATAAGTGATTAGGGTGGGAATTTTTAAGCACTTAACGGTTCGCCTCCAAATAATTATGATTTAGATGGCTACAATATGTCTAAATCGCTTGATGATGTGAAATTGACCCCCTTCTCCCCATACACACACTAATACTTTTAAGTGTAAGAAAACAAAGCGATGACATACCTCAGAAGAAAAAAGTGACTACAATAATACATAAATAAGTCCTTCCAATTAGCAATGGAAAAAATAGATAGTACACACATTCTGAACTAACAAACAGCTGACCTTATTTAAGAGTTTTCGCTGTAACTTAAACTCATTCCTTCTTAGTGATCTGCCAATTCTCTGCTACAGTCTGTTAAAGCTCATCCATATTCAGACCAGAACATCAGAAGATGTGCTTTTATATGCACATTTATGTGGAAATGGCTGTCCATTTGCCACATGTTATGGCTACTTTTGGAGTTTGGAGATCAGCCTTTCACTAGAATATCTCCATGGTGGGTGCCAACATTATAATGTGGGAATGCTGGTCAGAGTTGATGGGAGGATGGATGAGGCTAAATACAGAACAATCGTGATAGACACCGTAAGAGACCTAAGACGGGTGCTCAACTTCCAGCAGGACAATGACACTAAAAATACAGTCTGAGCTACAATAGAGGGTTTGGATCCAGGCATATTCACAAGCTTGAATGACCTAGTCAAAGTCCAGACCTGAGTCTAATTCACATTCTGTCACCACACTAACATTGATGGCCCCAGATGTTCTCTGTCCAATGTTACTTAGTTTGAGATATTTAGCAGAGAATTGACAAACAATTTTAATCTCTCTAGATTTTATTTAGGGGTATCAGAGATGAGAGAGAAAAGTCTGATTTTATCTTTGATGTTGAATTTTAGGATCCCTGCGGTTCTTTTTTTCCAGCCAGCATCATTAATCTCCCCCTCCTTCACCCCCCTTCTCCAGGTGCCCTGTTACTGGGTAGTTTCCTCTACTGCTGGCAGTTCCCACACTTCAACGCTCTCAGCTGGAACTTGAGGGAAGACTACTCCCGCGGCGGCTATCGCATGATGTCTGTCACCCACCCGGGCATGTGCAAGCGGGTTGCCCTGCGCCACAGCCTGGGCCTGATCCCGCTGACGGCACTAGCGCCCGTGCTGGACATCACCACCTGGACCTTCCCCATCGTCAGCTTACCCATCAACCTGTACATCAGCTACCTAGCTGCCCGCTTCTATCACAAGGGGGACCGCAACAGCGCCCGCAAGCTCTTCTTCTGCAGCCTGTGGCACCTGCCCATGCTGCTGCTGCTGGCGCTCACCTGCAAGAAGTACAGCAGGAGTCAGGACGACACGGCGCCTTTAACCCTCACACCACCTGTGAAATAACTGGGACCCTCCATTTAACCACAGTACTCCTTCAGTCTCAGCCTGGGTAGAGAGCTGTTTGCTGACACTGCTTTACAGTAAACACACCAAATTGCAATCTTTTAAATGTGTGTGCTGGAAATGTATTTATTTATAAAGGGTCCCACCAGTTCTTGTGTCTTATATCTGACTGATAAGTTACCTTGTACTGTTTACACCACTCTCACAGAAAGCCTCAGCCTCTGCAGCTTAAGTAGTTGGAAGCCATGCTGTCGTAAGGTTTTTAGGAAGTGGCAAAACAGGACAGACATAATGATATGTTACTTGACGGTAAATAAACCTCAATTTCCTCTTAAACAAAAATGTGTACGGGGTTTGAATTCATAAACATGATCTAAGGGATCATTTAGTCCGTCTTGGACAAACGGGCAAATAACCTCAAACAATAAAAAGTCTTGATTTTAACTTTGTGTTCTGAGTCAGCTCATTAGGTGACGTTGCCTAAACTCGCTCATTTGGATTCGGGTTTCAGCTATAACCCCGATGGATATGCTCACTTTAAGCTCAAATCGCCCGCTCTATTTAGCAGGCCACCCCTTACACCTGTCATTCAACATGTGCTTCCTTTCCTCCCAAGTTTTCGGTGTTTGGTTACATTTTCATCGCCGTGCTCAAATAGACGCAGACAAGCGTCCTGTTTTCCCCAGCGGTACCGCCACCCTCACTCCATAAAAGCCGGCAGGATTTAGCCAAGGCCGAGAGACGTGAAACGGCTCGATGTCCTCGTAAAGTGTCTGACCGGATGCAGAGTTCCATATCAGAGGGTGGGAGCGGAGCGACTGAACCAGCTGTTGCGGCCGGATAAGAAGCATGCAGAGACAGAATGTTGTAGGGAACCTCAAAGGCTCAAAGTGATGAGCCCCGACTGGGTTTATAACATTCAGGCCCTCTCCTTGTTTATGTCTGCATTTTGTGGTGTCTATGCATATTTCTGGCATGCGTATGGTGCTTAGAGCCATTACTTTTGAGATGGGAAATAATCTGTTTTGCTCTGATGCAAAGGTAAGATTTTAAATTTTGGCAAACTGTTTTATTAGGATATTATGAGATGAATACCTGTGAAGTGGGAGGAAAATGATACATGGTTTAAAATCTCAAATCCATGAAATACAGTCAGATTGTATGTGTACCATATCGGAGTATAGTTTTTTAAATTCTTGCCACTGGTTCTCAATTGAATTTTGTTCAGCACTTTGACTGGGCCATTTTTCCACACATTAATGCTAATTGGTTTAAAACATTCCTGTTTAGCTCTGGCTGTAATGCTTGGGGTTGTTAGTCTTTATTCTTCTAACCAGCTTCCCTGTTAGTGCCGAACAAAAGCATCACCACAGCATGATACTGCTACTACCATGTTACATTAGGAGGAAGGTGTGTCCAAGGTGATGTGCAGTGTCTGTTTCCCATCAGACTATTTTCTATGGAGGCCAATTTTGGTCTCGCACCTGCTTCCACATGTTTGTCTGGTTTGTGTGAAAACTTTCGAGGGGTATGAATCCCTATGGAACGATTAAAAAATAAATATAGTTTTCTGCGGAAACTGAAAATCTACATGATAGAATAAAACTGTAAAATGTGTGTTTTTAATGAAAACAAGTTTTTTTAAATCATGTTATGATGAAAAAAGACCAAGTAAAGTTTTGGTAACTTAATTTGGGCTTTCACATTACTTTTTGAATCGTGAAAGTGTCTTGAAATCTTAACGTTTTTTTTTATTGTTTTTAAAAGGATAATAAAAATGATTATTTAAAAGAGGGTGGTGCTGTAACATGTAAACTTTTCAATTAAATGGCAAAAAAAAGAATACTTTTCTCTTGTTTAATTCAAGTTCCTTCTTTATGAGTCATTAGATATTAGTCCAAAACTGATATTTCAGAAATTTATGAATAAAATGTACAACTGTAAAAGCAGCAAATCTGCAGACGTGTAGGGGCTCAGTTTCCAAACTGGACTTTAGGGATGAAAACTTAACCTACTCTGCAAAACTTTTGAGTTTTATCCAGAAAATAAAGCTAAAAAAGCAACTGATGCCATGCTAAGGAAATTTTATATATGACATATAGTGTGACAGTGAAAGTGTGACTAAAAAGATTTCTTTTTAAAAGTTTAAATAAGAACACATTTAAGCAATTATTCATTATTACACTTTGGACTTGTAGTTAAATTTGACTCTATTTACAGGTGTTAAAGCTCAGGGGCGTTGAATACAAATTCTTGCCACAATTTTCTGATTTTTTTGGTAATCTTTTTTCCGTTCTTTACACAGTTATTCATTGTTATTGGTCTATCACATAAAACTAGAGAAATGCATTATTTGAATATATTGCTATCATAATTCAACAGTTTAAGTTTTAGAAAATGCACTCAAAATGACAAAAAGGGAACTGTAAATGAAACAAATTTACACAATTATTCATGACTATTTTGGCTCATGTGCTTGCAAACTTATTTGAAAGTTCAAAGTTGGGTTTTTAATCAGCCACAAGAAAAGGTTGCACTAATGGTAGGAAGCTGATGTTGAGTACATTTTGTCATGGAAAGTGACATGAGAATATAGAGAAAACAAAATAGAAAAGAACAAATGTTCTTAGTTTAAAGAAGAGTAAGGACAATAAATACAAATTAAGTCAGTGTTCAAATGATGATAAAAAATGAACAACAAATGCATTGTGTTACAATAACAGTAACCTAAGTTTTAGTTCTAGAAATTGGGGCCGTTTTTCGTCTCTTTTCATTTCAGCAGCTCATCTTTTGTCATCTGTGTCAACTGGCTATTTTTGAATACGCTATAAAAAGGAAATTTTGGTGGGGTGTTTCATTTTAGCCACTATATTTATTTAAATACAGATGTTTTTTGATTGTTTTTTCAAATGCAAAGTAAAAATGTATTTCATTTAAGCACCATTAAGTGTTTTACTTTAGTAACATAATGTACCTGCAGATGTTGGTTCAGTCGATTGTTATGTGTAGTGTCTAGCATCCAGCATTAGAGTGGTATGGCCAATATGTTAATATGGGTTTTATTATGAATGAATATAGCAAACATTGAGTGTTGTCATTGTGGCTGAGATGGGTTTTGCGTTAGAAAAGAAATGTGTTAATTCAGCTTTAATTTAAAATCAAAGTTTTTGAGATTGAGCATTATGAGGCAGTTGTTGCCAATGAGCAGCCTGTCCCTCCGGCAGGGGAAAAGGTTTACATTCCAACTTTTTAGATTTTAAACATTTATTGTTATTTCAGATAACTTCATTCTGCTGTCTAATCCCAGCCGAGGTGTGATGCATCCAGAAAACATGTATGTCTGTAATAATGGTTTCAACTTTTCAACTATGAAACATTTAGGTGTTGAATGCATGAGATTATTCTGGTTTGAGAAATTTCCAATACATGTTATTTTGTGATCATTAAGTGATCATACAGATCTCTTCATTTTATTTTTAATAACATATAAATTAACTAATATTGTCTGTTTCTAACATTTAAGTCAGTATGAAACATAATATAAAACAACTTGTTAGTAGGTCTAATTATTTTTAATTACTAGTGAAATCAGCTTAGAAAAATAATTTAGCTGATTTTGTTGAGTAAGTAGACTTAAAAATAAAGAATGACATATTTATTTAAGGTTATTTTAGCTGTTAAACTTTAATATTATCTACCTGGTAATATGGATTATTATCTAGACTAATAAACATGCAAAATCGTGTCCCAGTATTACTAAAAATGATTATTATTTCTAACTGTTGATTTTTATCACTGTTTAATTGGCCACATTTTTTTTTGTCTACAGATGAATTAACATACTAAGCATATTTGTCTGTTGTCGTTGCTTAATTAAAAAACATTCGGGTTATTTTGTTGTTAGAAAAGCAAAGTTAAAAAACGTGTATGCACAAGTTAAAATAACCTTGTCCGCGAAGTTAGGACGTCTCAACTCATGTGAACCGTGTGCCTGCGGGGAAACGTGTGAAAAACCTCCGTTTAATTGCCAAATAAGAAGGTTTTCCAAACTCCCTCTGAGCAGAACCCCAACACACACACACACACACACACACACACACACCCACAGACACTCACTCGCACACGCCTAATTTCCATACTTACGATCCCACGGATCCGAAACACCCCCTTCCTCCTTCCGATTGGTCCTCTTCTGTAAACAAATGGCTGCATATTTAGCCTCATCACCGCTGATTGGCTGCCACCGCCGTCGCTCTGGTTTGCGGCTCCTTATAAGGGGAGCGGCTCCTGCAGCTGCTGTCACAAAGCTGATGAGATGAATCTGCAGCGCAACCGAGGAGCGAAGGGCGCAACTCCACAGTTTTAGCCGTAATTATGATCTCATTCCTGGAAATCTCCACCTCTTTGATCACATTCACTTTAGTTTATTTTTGTTTTCCCTTGTAAGTTTTTTTTTAAATTATCATTTTAGTTTTTTTGGAAACATGTGTTCAATTTTGCGTGGATTGCAGAGGTGCATGGGGTAGTGAGTTTGGGCACTATGCGCCGCTGGGATCTGATTTGCTCCAGCAAGGCTTATGGAATATTATAGCCCGGTTTTCCACAGCCTGCATGTCTTCTGGTCCAGCCCCGTGAAGAAGAAACTTCTCCTGCTCAGCATCATGTTTGTAGTCTGGGTTTACATGCTCTACTCTTGCGTGGGCTACTGCTCCACCATGCCCGGTTTGGTGATGGTGGACACCCCGCGGGGCAAAGAGACCGCTCCAGCAGCGGGCAGAAGGTCGGACCTGGTGTCCAGACTGCTGGCCAAGCCGCAGCCCTGGGAGGACGTAGAGAGCGACTACGAGGAGCCGTCCATCAGGACAGCGGCGTCCAGAGACCTGCTGGACGCGGACAGGGACCGGGACAGAGTTCCGGATCCAAGCGCCATGTCCAGCTTCTCCAACGGCTCCGGGAGCAAGAAGCTGCCCCAGGCTCTCATCATCGGGGTGAAGAAAGGAGGGACCCGGGCTCTGCTGGAGTTCCTGCGGGTGCATCCGGACATCAGGGCCGTGGGAGCGGAGCCGCACTTCTTCGACCGCAACTACGAGAACGGACTGGAGTGGTACAGGTAATAATAATAATAATAATAATAATAATAATAATAATAATAATAATAATAATAATAATAATACATCCTTGTTTAAAAAAAGATTTTAAAGTTGTATGCACTTTTAACACTGAAACTTTAAAAGCTGGAGGATACTTGGCAATTCTCAGTTACTTTTTTTTTATTATTATTATTTTACACACAACAAAGTACTCCATCTGTCCATTCTGGTTAAAGAAGGCGCAGATATAATCTTTATGAATTAAAACTTACCTGAAAATTAATAACATTAAATGTTATAAATTGGAATTTAATTTCAATCTAAGCATAGCCTGCGTGAACATGCGTCAGATGAGCTCTGCTCCTCCTTATGCTTGATTGGCCTCATTAGTAAAGTTTAATGAACTCGTATTTTTTCAGGCTTGGGTGCAGACAGGTTTTTCGCGTATGTAATCATGTTTGAGAGCATATTTTATAGCTGCTGCAGCGACTACAGAGACTGGTTCTGCGATGCGCAGTGATCTCTGTTGGACGCGGCGCCACACTGCACCTCCACCACGGCGCGTCCCTGTCCACTCTTCAATAGTTCAGGCTGTTACGGTCCAGTTCAACGCACCTAAACACACAAAGATCAGAGGGTTGTATTAGAGCGACTTTGTGCTGACTTTAAAGTTCTCAGGTGACTTTTGGTGTTGCAAGGTGTGCAAAATTAGACCCGACTCTGCGGTAAGAAGCGTCAGATAAACTCACACTTTGGGGTATTGACTGATTTCAGTTGGATTAGATCTATATCTCCAAATTCGAGTAACGTCTTGGAAATTCCTCAAAGTATCTAGGCAGATCAAGGCTGATCATCACTTGTATGAATTATTTATTATTCTAACATCTGTCAGGAACTTGTCCTCCATTGTAAAAAATAAAAATAAAAATAATAAGCTGCTGGCTATAAATTGGTTTTCTTTTATTTTTTTACAATTAACTGAAAAAAAAACGAATTACCTTTTAACTACATTCAAACTCTTGGCAGACTTGGTTGTACATCGTTATAATCGAGCTTCTGGAAAAAGTACATTTATTTTTTTTATTTTTTCACAAACAGACGTCTTGAAATTTTCAAATGGAGGCCACCTAATGCAATTTGCATTAAAATCAGAAAGTTGAACCAGTGGTTTTTCTTGTATTGTAAATTATTCTATAGCAGCAGGGAAAAGTCCTGGAATTAAGACATTTGCAGCACTTAACATTTCATTACCCTATTAAACTCAAACAGATATGACATCTGGATTAAGTGTGAACAACTTCAACTCCATGGGTACCATGCATTCATGCTCTCTGGGCAAGTTATATGTGTGTTGTTTAGTGTAAAGGTTGCAGGAAGGATGATCTGGTAGGAAATTATGAAGAAACTGCTGCAACTTGTTTTTTTGTTGAAAAAATTGACATTTTGGCTGACTTTCTCCTGCATGTGGACATATCTATGCAACATTTCTAAAGTGTTCTGAACTTTTCTAACACATTTTTTATTTAAACATGACTGGCTACACAGTGTATTCTCATCAACACAGTCCATTCTCATTGGCCCAAACAACCCTGTGCATTAATTTTTAGTCGTATTCCTTTATCTTCTCTTTCTAAGTAGCCGGACTTTCCTGTACTCGATCTATAGGCTTGAATTGTTGAAATATGATCATGAAACTTTACTGGGGCAAATATGTACAGGAATGCCTCAGTAAAAAGGGCCTGGCAACGCCTATGGTGGGAAAAACAACCAACAACCTCAATCTACTCTTTCATCCTTTTTAACTGTTATTTTGTCAGTTGGTTCTAAACGGTGTAAAGAGGGGGGCTTAGCAAACAAAAGTGAAGAGACTTTGTGGAATAAAACCCTTTAAACCAACTTTATCCTGTTCATTTACATCACAAAGTATTAATGTGAGGAGCGGGAGCACTTTCAAGCTTAATTACTGCACTTGTTTGCTCTCAGCACAGCCAGACATTACTTTTTAGCAGATTTCATTTATTTGGTCTTTTTGCTGTGACACATTGGGTTTATAGCCTTATTAATGTTAAATTGTGGCATTTAAGCATTACTAATGACTTCAACTGTTTGCAAATCAGCTGCTGAAGTTACTTGTACATTAAAATCCCCTTTTTGTCTCCACATATTGTCAGTTTTTGCACGAATAACAAGAACTGCGTTGTGTGTTAATAATGAAGACGTTGAAATGTGAAAATATACAGAACATTTAGCTTCAACAATGCACAAAGGGTGGAAAAGTGTCCGAATTAGAACCAAATGTTGGGAGCATTTGAAAAAGAGACACAAGCCCTTGATCTGTGCAATGTTCTGTGAGCCTGCAAACTTTGATTTACAGTCACTAGACTGAAAGTTTTGGAGGTTTGTAGGCGGGTTGTTATTTTACTGCTTCCACCTACGGAGTTTGCAACTGCATGTGGAAAAGCGTCTCTGCAACGTTTTAGGCCGTGAAATCTAATACTGATCTTAAACTCTGGAAAGAAGGGATTACTTTTTTTTAGATTTGTGTTATAGACTTTAAGTTTCCTTAAAAAGTTATTTGAAGACCATTTGAGCTGAAGGAGAGGTTTAGGGAAGGTTTCGTGCAAAGCTTGAGTTAAATTGAAAGTGAAATCTGTCACGACATGTTTTTTGGATAATTTTTATTTTTTTTCTGGAGAGAGGATGGACAGAGAGGAAATCATACTTTATTCATCCCAGAGCCTCCTGAGTGTCCCATTAGGACCTGATACTGGAGATGACTTTGGGGAAAGAGATGGAATTTTCCAGACAGAAGGAAAAGAGAACCGATAAAAAAGAAAACCTACATGGCATTAAAAGATAATCTATAGCATTCTGATCTGATCATTTATGGGGACAGATATCAAGACAGTTATGAGTGTGTTTCTATCAGGGGTTGTGCAACTTACCTCTTCTTGTTTTGTTTGTCCTTTTGCACAATCTCCCTGCTGTCCCCTCCCTCCCTTTTTGGACATGCATTTATAGCTGGAATTCCACAAAGCAAGTGCGAGAGAGGAGGTGGAGATAACAACTCTTATTGTGGATATCTGATGTCCTCTGACAGTTTTTATTTGTGCCGAAGACAAAAACACGTGATTCATGGGTTTGACCGAGGGGTCCTCATATCAGGAGGTACACATTTTCACAGTGTGGTCATGCATGAACTGGCCTAAAGGAACACACAACACACATTTAGAAAGAGGCAGTTGGAGCTCAGAGGGTCACAGAGACTGATATGAACAGAAACATTGATTCATTAGGTTATGTTTGCACCTGTTTCAACATTATGCAAGATTTTCTTTACTATCTAAATTTAATATATATATATATATATATAGTAAAGTTCTTCTCACATTTAAATATTTATTATAAGAACTGGAACATTCTGTGGGATTGATATTGAATGTTCCCTTTGTGGCTTTGTCCAGCTAAAGGATTTTCTTTGCAGCAAAAAAAAAATCTAATTTAACAATAATTAAACTGTAATTATAAAGACAAATAAAACAACTAATTTATTGTATAGTTAAATACATTATTATTTTGTGAGCATTAAATAAATGTTTAATGCTTTAAAATTATTACGGCAGGTACCTTGAAAACTGCCAGTCTGTAATCTAAAAATATTGTGTAATAACTTGGAAAATAAAGAGAAATTGGAGGAAATGCAAATAGAAAGAATGTATTTAATTAAAATAAGAGAAAAAAACTTTTGGAAGTCTTAAATATTAAGTGTTAGAGATCCAAAAATGGAGATGCCCTGACCTAATTTGTGGTTTGAACTGCCCATTTTGATTTCTCTTTCTACACTGATAAAGATTAACTCACCCCTTTATACTGTAAACATATGGAGCTTCCAAATGAGAACAATTTGTTACTCTCTGACTAATTCAGCTACTTATATTCTGTCCACTTGGGGGTGCACATAGAGCATTGAACTTTATTCCTAAGATGGTTTGTTGTTAGTTAAATGTGGAAAAAAAGGAGAGATGGCGATGCTGCTGCAAATGTGACACACCCATCCTGATCAAGTGGCCCTCTGCAAAATCCACATCATTCATCCCAATACACATGCACTATTCAGAATGGGAGCACATCCCCTATTGGCACCAATATTTCAGACGTGACAGGACACTTGATTTCTTCACATTTCCAGCCATGTAATGTTTTTATTTAATTTTTTTATATATATATGCTAACATAGTTGGCAAGATACAAAACTGCGTGACAGTAGCCATGGGACTATAATACCAAAAACATACTTGTGTACAGGCTTTATTTTTTTAAGAAATGTAGCAAATACTGACAATTAAAGGAAAAATATGCTACATGTTGTTTGAGAGATGTTGTGTTTTTAAGTCCAACAGAAGAATATTACAGGATTGCTCCTACCAATGCATCAAACTGCTAAATATTTTATTAGAATCAGATAAATCAGATTTTTACCAAAGTAAAAACAAGGCTGAAAATAGTGGGAGTTTTCAGATTTGACTGATTAAATTAACATTCAGTAAGAATATATTTATAAATCATATAATTCTGTCATTTGGGTGATTGGTTGGTGCATCTCTATGTGTCTTTTACACAATGATGCCACAATGAATCATATTTCCATCACTTTCTAAAAAAGCTGCTGCATTTTTCCAAAGATAAAATTTTATTTACTTTCACTGCCTGCAGTCCCTCGTCTGTCAGGCTGTGGTGTGTATTGCTCTTTTCATATTCCATTTAGCCATATTGGTTCTGATGGGGTTTTGATATACAACTGCTGTTTTGTGGTCTTGCTGTCGTGTCTTGGGCTCTGGTCTCAGCTCGCCATCGGGACCTAGGCTGATGCTCCTCCCTGCGAGAGGCTGCATAATTAAACCAGAAGCTGTGCACATGTTGGGGAGAGAGAGTGTCCAGCAACATGGAGGTATGAGGTTTGTTATATACAGTGCTTTGTAAAATTATTCACACCATATGAGGCTTTTTATATTTAATTATGTTAAAACCATAAACTTTCATGTATTTTGTTAGGATTTTATGTGATAGGCCAACACAAAGTAGAACAAAATTGTAAAGGAGAAAAAAAAAGAAAACATTATTTAAAAAAAAATTGGAAATCAAAAAAGTTTGCTGGGACCTTTAATTATGACACCAATAAATAATATCGAGTGCAAACAGTTGCCTATAGTAGTCCGCCTGTTTGTTTATTTAATCTCAGTTTAAATTCAGCTGATATAGGCGCATTTCCACTATCGGAACTGCATGGTCATTTTACTGGAATTTCACAGTATGCTCCACTTCACTGGGGTGGCCCGACATGGTCATTTTTGGGGCCCATTTCAGGAACCAAACGAGTACCACTCTAGGGGTATGTACTCAGAAATGGCCCGGTAGAGTCGCTGGGTTAAGTCGCTCTGATTGGTTGTAATTCAGTGGGAAATTAGTAGACCTCACCAAACAACTGGGTTTGTGAAATAAGAAGAGTCCCTCGCGAAGCAGTTTATGGCAACATACCAAACAGAAACACGGCGACCATCCCTGCTTCTTCCATGTCGATCTCTTATTATTTCTACTGATGTGGGCACCTTTTGTGCTAATATGTGACACTACTTATTGCTGAAACAGTCATGATATGCAGATGTCTTAGTGAATTCCTTAAAGCGCTGATTTTGTATGGAGACATGACGGTTGAGAGGAGCGGGGCAACAAATTTCCCCGATAGGTGAAAGTCCAGTAAAATGACCCTGAAGTTTCGATCGTGGAAACATGCCTTATGTGAAGGTCTCAGCGGTTTGTTAGACCATAAGGTAACAAACAGCATCATGGGAACCAAGGAACACAGCAGATTGGTGTGGAATTTCATCTTACAGCAGGGCAACAACCCTACAGTAAACACACATTCAGAGCTAAAATGGAATGGTTTAGATTAAAGCATATTAATTTGTTAGAGTGGCCCAGTCAAAGTCCAAACCTAAAGCCAGTTGAGAAACTGTGGTAATATTTGAAAACTAACGCTCTGGGAAAAAAAGTGAAAATCACATTTCCTTTTCCTACCGCTTCACAAGTATCCATTACTTTGTGTTTGTGTATTACATAAATCTCAATGAAATAGATTGAAGTTGAGACAAAACAGAATGAAAACAGGCACTTTTTCAAACCTTTTTATATTGTGTTTGTGCTGCAGAGAAGTTTGTTTTGACTGAAGCACTTAGTGGTTTGTCTGTCATGTGTTGGTTTCTACACTGAAACATTTTAGGTGGTAATGTTCATGCCTGAGCTGTGCAGCTTCTGTTCTTCACATAATGTGGTTGAGGCTCCGGCTGTTGTCAGGAGTCTGTTGGGGCTGAATTGGCGCCGTGCTGAGCAGGATGTCTCTTGGGTCTCCCTTTGTATCTTAACTGTGATAAAACTCTGTGGAGGTAAACAGAGCCACAAAGCAGCATCAGCAGAAGCTACTTAAAGTGATACAAAAGGACAAGTGGAGCATTGTTAAATAGGTGGGAAAGGCAGGGGGAAAAAAATCCTGTTCCTCCGTTATACTAGGTTTGATTGCGGAAGTCCGCGCTGTTTGAAAGCCGTTATCTGTCGCCTCCCTCTCTGATAGTTTTTAAACTGGAGTCAGACTGCAGCTCCCTGGCCGTGTCGGGTACAGTTCTGGATGGTTGCACGCCCTTTTATCTGCTCGCTGCAGGAGCTCTCCTGTTTCTACGTAGGTGACCCATCCGCTGTTTTGTTGCCACGCTGACCTCGCCCTGCTTCCTTCCTCTGAATGGCCAAAGAGGCCACCTGGTTCTATAGAGTGTCAGTGAAAGGCATTAAGCCCTGAAGAAGGGTGAGGGAAAATAAAGCGTGTATTGCTAGTGTTTTCATACATTGGGGAAATGTTGTGGGGTGGTTTGGACAGGCTCAGCTGTGGAACCACAAATAATCTTCATCTTCAATCACAAAAGGCTGCAACAGTCAGACAACGAACACAAATGTCACAGCGGCCTGGCTCCTCGGGGATGAAGAGTATTGATCGGTCAAGCCTGATTGGAGGTGATGTATAGAGATGGGTTAAGGGCTTTTGACTGGGGGTCAGACCCATGCCTGCTCGCTGACAGAGGCGGTGTGTTGACCATCTGCAGATACACAAGAAGCTTTACTTTTAAGCTTTACTAAGTTATGCAAAAAGTTTTAAACCACTACTGTATTTATGGTTTGCTTCCAAGAAGTCAGACTTTGCTTTAATAATTCAGCGTAACCTCAATCCATAGTTCTCCAGACTTTCATTGGGGTTTTTAAAGATACACAGAAATCCTGAAGGACTATTGATTAGAACTACTAAGTACTCAAAACATTTTCACTTTAGGCCACATTGTAATCACAACCATTAATGTTTATTGGCGATCTTATGGCACAGACCAACACAAAGTAGTCCATAATTGTGAAGTTGAAGGAAAATTATACATGGTTTTTAGATTTTGTACATTTGAACTGGATTTAGGTCTGGAGTTTGACTGGGCCATTTAATGACATGTACATATGTTGATCTAAACTCAGTATGGCTGTATGTCTAGGGTTCCTGTCCTGCTAGAAGGTGACTCTTTGCCCCAGATGTAACTATTTTGTAGTTTCAGGTTTACATCCAGCATTGCCTTTTATTTGGCTCCACCCATTGACTCTGACCAGCATCCCAGTCACTGTTGAAGATAAGCATCAGTAGGACATGATTCAGCCACCACGTTTCTTTGTGAGATTTGTGTAATCATAGTTAGTTTTCTACCTCCCATAGCATTTTGTAAAATGTCTAATCTGTTTCCGCAAAATGGTTTGTTGCTAATTTAAATAGGGACTGCTTACGGTTTTCTCTAAACAGCTGTTTTCTTCCTGCCACTCTTCCAAGACTATATTTTTGAAGTCCATAGCAAATACTTGTCCTGTTCATAGATTCTTCCACCTGGGTTGTGGATTTCTGCAGCTCCATCAGAGGTACCATGTGCCTCTTTGCTGTTTCTCTGATTGTTGCTCTCTTTGCCCGACCTGTCAGTTTAGCTGGATGACTTTTGTTCCACGCTGTGTATGCTGTTTGCCTGGCCTATTAGTTTAGGCAGCTGGTCATGTCTTGGTAATTTTGCGGTTATGGCGTACTCTTTCTATTTTCAGATGATGGATTAAACAGCACTTTATGAGATGTTGAACGTTTGGGATATTGTTTTGTAATGTAACTCTGCTTTAAACTTCTCCCCAAGCATACTTGTCTGCTGTGCCGCTGGGTCTTAATTGTGCAGTTTTTTTCAGTAATGTAGAAAACCACATATCATAATTTGTCCTCTTCGTAATACTTCACTGTTTCATTCACGGTTGCATAAAATCCCAGTTAATATTTGGAAAGATCTGCAAAACACTGTAGATTAAATTTAGCAGTAGGTGTGTTGTTCTGTTGTAGAGAGGAAATCCTGGATTTGGAGGATCAGATACTTTGGCTCTCACATTGTTTACTGATTCCTGGAACTCCTCGGTTCCTCGAGGACTCAGCCAACCGTACAGCTGACAGCAGGTTCACATCTTCTGCTCAAGCTTTCAATATCAACACACTCGCACACTAAAGAAATGTCCAACTCTCAGTTACTTCCTAAAAATATAATCCTTAAGCCATCCCCTTTACGAAAACCTGTTTTCTACCCTCCAGCTGTGCCCTTGTGCCACTGATGAGTAAGAATAGTGTCACATGTTGCGCTCGGTTTGTCCATTCCTGGGCGGGGCTCATGGCAGGCCTCGCTGCTCTCTCTCCTTTTCGGAGGCCCTCTTTCCCATCGGCCTAAGCTGGCATGGCCTATTTAAAAACACATTCAGTGACCAGGGGGTTAGAAAAATGGAGAAAAAGCGCTTTTCAAGCTAAATTACCACCTGTTAATAGTGAAAGGAGAGACCTGTGGAGAGGGGAGTGGCAGCACTGGGGTGTGCCTTTTCCCCTAAAACCCCTGCTCCTGCTTTGGTAGCGTGAAGTCAATATGCAAATTGAACTTAAAGTCTTGGTGTGAGAGGTTGTGAGGGGTGACAGGAAGTTTTACACCTTAAACTTTTGATCATGCTTATTCAATTCTCATATGACTGCAAAGACCTACAAATCAACAACAACATTCTTTCCAAAAGCTTTAATGAAGTCGTTTTGTGTACGTTTGAGAGCAGAGTGAACAAGCCGCCCCTCTGTGAAATGTGTGAATTAGCCCCTTTTAATAAGGCAATGATTTGGAATTTGTTAAATATGTCAGAACAGAACCAGACACCCTCCCTCTGGAGTTATTGGTCATTCATGGCATCCAAATAAACACTCATTCGCACATTAGAGCAGCCCACCTGGAGGAGAAAAAAAAACCTTGCTAAAGATAGCTCAGTAGAGGAAGTCCTCGCTCCGGTTCTGGGAAGAGAACCTGCTCAGACGCCACACTTGTCCCAGGTATAAAGTCCCAGAGGTGCCCATTAGACTGCTGTAGAGCAGGTCTGCCTGTGGGAGAGAGGACATACACACCGGGCACAGACTGAGAGTGACCTAGATCCCCCGAGGTTTCCATTAGCCTGGCAGTAAAAGAGCAGAGCTCATTAGAAGCCCCTGAGTCACCTCTCCCTGCCTGCTCCACACTAGTCGCTCTCTGCTTTTCCACATAAGAACTGTTGGGTTTCCTCGTAAGAGCTGTTAAAACACCTCAAGTTCAGGTCAGACAAGCCAGCTACACTCCTCTTCTTGCAAGTTATTGTGCTCACATGGGGGCACAATAACTAGCATTGGAAATCAATAGGCAGCAACAAATTCAGTGAATGAAGTCATGTTATTATAATGGTTCCAAATAACTTCAATTTTAACACTCATAATTTTAGCTGAGTCACTGTTTTCATCCATCCATTAATATGGTTGAATGAATGAATGAATGGATTATTAAATCACAAACCTAAAAACTAAAGATTTACAGACAGATATAAAAAACTGAAATAGTGTTCAAAAAACACCACAATATAACAAAAATTGCCCCATGAAAACAACTAGAAACTCTTTAAACTCAATATTAATCCAAAACAACTGTGATTCAACACATGTTTCAATGTGACAGTATGAAAGGTATTTCCTATGAGAGCTGCTCATGTTGGTATGAGATACAACAGGTAGGCTCAAATGTAAAAAGGAAAGTATAGGATTACCAAAGGAATGCTGATGCCCCTATTTTACTCTGAATGCAGCAGGTTAATTGTCAAGACTGGTGCTTTCCGACTCCATACAGCTAATTACATGTTGGGACATCAGGCTGTCTTTAGGAATTTGTGAAGCATTAACCTGCAACGACAGCTGCAGTGTGAATAGAGGCAAAATAATAACCTCAACACACAGGAAGATGTGAGTGACATACTTTAAGGAGGAAATCCCCCTTTTCCTCATGCACACACACACACACAGTATGTAGTTCACCTGTCTTCAAAAAGGTGTGCATGCCGCTACGGCTGACAGCCAATTCAAACAGGATGCAAAGCAGCTCCCTCACTGCTTCTGTCTCCGTGCGTCTCGAGAGAATGGAGGGGGTGGCGACATGTATGTTTCTTGAGTCTGTTTCATCTTTTATTCATCCTCACTGCAGAGAGATCAAGGAGTCATGTGCCTCCTGGTGCATGTCAAGTGTCAGGAAATCAGTCAGAATGGTTGATTCTGCCCACACACACAAATGTTACCATGCACAAGTCTTCACCTGCAGCTTCTCATTCCTGTTTGCCTGTATTGTTTCTTTCCCCCCCCCCCATTTTTTCACACTCCATCGATTTATTGCATCCAAGCTGTCAGCCACCTCAGTGCTGATGGAGAAGTGGAATGTGTTTGCTACAGTGTCTGGCAAAAGTATTCATACCTCCATACTTTTTACACTTTGTCACATTACAACATCAATAATATTCTGTTAGGATCTTATTTGATGCACCAACATAATGTTTAATTGTGAGGTTTAGGGAAAAAGATGTGTGTTAATTTTTATTTTACAACTAAAAATCTGAAAAATGAAACCTGCATCTGTATTCAGCCCCCTTTACTCTAATACCTCTAAATAAAATACTTTGCAACCAATTACCTTCAGAAGTGACTAGATTACTAGATAGGATCCACCTGTGTGTCATTTAATCTCCGTATAAATCCAGATATACTGAGTAGGTCTCAAAAGTTTGTTATGGAATATTTGAGTAGATTGGGACTCACAAGGTAGAGTAGGTGGCTTGTAATTGGAGGGTTGTAGGTTCGATTTCAGCTTCTGTCTGTTACGCGTCGATGTGCCCCTGGGAAAGACACTTAACCCCAAGTTGCATACCGATCTACATATCAGTGTATGAATGTGTGTGCGTTTGTGAGTGCGACTAGATGAATGTGGCTCCGGTGTAAAGCGCTCTGAGTGATCAGTATGACTAGAAAAGCACTATATATTAATTTGGTTTACCATCTACCATAAAGTTGTGGAGTTTAAATCAGGGTTAGATTATAAAAAAGGATCCCAGACTTTCAATCGCACGAATGCAAACCTACCAGGAGATGGCCATCCCTTGATTAACTGGGTAAGAGGGGCACTTTTCAGAGAAGATGCCAAGAAGCCACAACTCAGGTGGAAGAATTGGTCAACAGGAAAGCTGTTAGTCAAGCACTTAACAGATCTGGGTTTTGTGAAGAAGTGGCAAGATAAAAGGCATAAGAACTCAATTGTTTTTGTTTGGTACATGTTATGTAGTGGACAGCAAACTGGTGAAAGAGGATGCTATGGTCAGATAAGACAACAATATTACTTTTTGACCCCTGTATAGTATAAAAGTAACAATGCACATAACTCTGAGCACATCATTCCCATGGTGAAACATGGTGGTGGCAGTAACAGGCTGCGGGTTGCTTTCTTCTAAGATCAGGTTAATAGTGGAAGAAAACCTGTTAAAGGCTGAAAAAAACCTTAACCAATTTTCACTAATTTGCTTTATCTATATATCCTTAGGTATAAATACTTTTGACTGGCACTGTAGCTCAAACCAAACACCTTCAGCTAGCACTAATTAGAGTGAATAATGAGTGTTAAACAAATTGGGTTGATGGTTTGAAAGGGTATGTGTGGCGCTTGATCTGCATCAGTCTACTCAACTCATATCACATGTCAGACAAAGTGGAAAAATGTTGTTTGAGTGTCACCAATAGGATGCCATCCATCATTTTTGTTTTAAACCAATTATGCTTGCTTGATAACTTCTTTAAAAGGCAAACGAGAAACACGGATGGTACTTGAGAAGGAATGCTTCTCCCCAATCGCCCAGGGTACAGCAGGAGGTACTGCTATTTTCTGCTTGCTGCCATCCCTTTCACCAACTCCTCTGTTTTATTTATGCCACATGGTGGGCTGCCTTGCGTCTCTGCAGAGTTATTAACGCTCTGTAATTCCACACAGGCCTGAAAGATCCTTCGCGGCTGCGCACATTCTTGGTTTGCTTCCCAAAAGGTGCCAAAGAGCAGCAGATATACTTAAAAACCCATTTAAAGAGTGTGGGGGAAAGAAATTACAGGTCATTGCAAAATTGAATAATTTGTGCTTGCAGACCACGATAGTGTCAAAGAGGAATGTCTGAAACTGGAACAGTAAGTTTTCTGTTTATTTCTTTTTCTTTGCTATGTCTGATGTTGCCTTCAGAAACCAGGCTGGTTTGATCCCAGAACCAGTCGGGTTGGTGTGTGACCGCACGGCCTGACTCTCCTTCTCTTGTTGTTGATTCATGGAGTCTGTCACTCCCTTTCCCTTTCCCTGCCACACACACATTTAGACTGTATGAAGCTTTACTCTGAAGAATCAGGCTACAATTCCCTGATTTCAGCACAAAATGATGGATGGACTGGTTGCGTCTGTTTTGTTTACTTGGAGGGTCAGCGGATTCCCATGCAGCTCTGACTATATGCAACGAGGTTCAGGGGGGTTCTGGTTGCCGCATTCATCAACCCAGATCAGGACTCCAAATCTAAGCCTCAGAGTTTGAGTGTCAAAGTGTCAACGTGTTGTTTTTCAGTCTTGGGCCACTTCCTTTAAACTCCTTTCCTTTTCCCATCTGATAAAACTGTTATCCGTAGAAATTATGCACACACTATGAAACAAAAGTGTGAACACTACCTGTTCTAACTCCTCACAGTGAGCCAACCCATGTATCAATGGTCACAGTTGAAAATAGTCAGCGGTAGCTCCAGTCATCCTGACAGGCACTTTTGACAACAAGTAATCGGAGGAGGAATTTAGCTGTCAGACGGCTCTTCTCACTGTGGCTGGATGATATTTTCTTTCCCATACGCAGCGTCCTGAGTCTGTGATACTAGGCCAGCCTGAATTATTAATCCTTTTAGCAGACAGATGATTTGGATAGGGACTTCTGCTCAGCCACTCTCTTGAGTTTCCAGTGACACCTTTACTCAGTGAAGCCTGTAAATTTGAAACCTCTGTCTGATCAGACTGATGCGTCTGCAGCGTTGCAAGGAGGTGCTAAATATCCATGCAAACACAGAGGACATGTGTATTATATAGCATGCGTAGAGGTATGCATGTCTTTGTTTTTTGCATCTGCAAAACACGTCAGAACAAAAGCACTGGCACACATATCCCCTCTATCCATCTTTGTTGCTCAATACAGTAAGCTGTGAGGTGTAAAAATGGGAAGTCTGGTCCTCCTCAGTGAGGAAATGGAGTGTCAGAAAGCCCTACGAAGCCACATACTAACTCCTGGACTCAGCTTCAAGTGATTAAAAGAGAGCAATATTCTGCCCTGTCTGCATAGTAGCAAAGATAGACTCTCTTCATTATTCTTTTAATTTACAGCCAAAGTTGTGCTCTACTGCAAGATGTGATGTCAGACTCAAAGCACCATGAAGCATATTTCAAAATGCCTGGCTTCTGAATGAGCTTTGAAAGCATTTAGTGAGCCAAGAGAATTGTGCATGCCTGCCTCCCTTATACACGGTGCCTTGCAAGAATACTCGTAACCCTTGAACCTTTGTACATTTTTTACCACCACAAACTAAAATCTATTTTATTGGGATATTATGTGATAGACCAACATAAAGCCGTGCATAATTTTGTGTTGGAAGTAAAGAACAAATTGTTTTCAATATTTTATTGAAGTATTGAGCCCACAAATTCTACCTTTTGGGCATGCATGCAAAACACCATGTGTGACGGTAAACTAACATTTGACCTCACAGAGAAACATGGTCATGCTTGCTTCATGCTTATGGAAGGAATTTCTTTATTAGAGAAACTGAAGATGGATGGAGTTAAATAGAGGGTAATCCAGAAATGTTTTTGGCAAGGATCACATTTTTTATACATCAGTCACTCTCTGAAAACCCCAAATATTAGTATTATTATAAGGTCAAACTGAACATTTTGTCTGTTTATGCAACATGTGCTCAAATGCTCATCATCTCAGGGGTTTAAAAACCCAATATCAGGACATTTCTAAATGTGACCGAGCCAGTTATGCTCAGAATGCTTGTCTGCCAGTGAGGAATAAAGCTTTTCCTTTGTATTTCTTAAAAATGCTTCACTGGTTCATGAGAAGGACTGAGTTTGGAGAACTGTAGAGAAGAAAGAGAGGCTTTCAGGAATCCTATCCCAATTTCCACCCTCCTCTTCTTGTTTGTGAAGTGCCCCTTTGCTACTGAACTTCAAACCCTGATTACAAGAGGTCGAGAGAACCATATAGATCAATGAAAAGGGCAGGTGGGTGAAGAACTTGAAGAAAGTTCAGGATTTTCCACAAAGAATATAGCAACTGCCTGATTTCTTTTAGGTTTTGTATATTTTATTCTGAAATGTTAATTCAGCTTCTAGCTAATTAGGCACACTGTTGTTCTGGGTGGTTATACCTCCCACGAGACTACAACTCTCACTCCAGGGTTTGCTATCCATAGAAACCACTCCATGCAACCTTAAGAAGCCAACAACACTATAACCACACCCTCTCTTTACTGACAGAAACAAAACACCCTCGGATTTGTCTGCATTTAAATAGACAAACCCTAATTTGAGATTCAAATGCCTTTTCAACTTCCCCAACATGCGAGACAATTGAAAACGTTTTGTATCAAATAGAAAAATCGTCAAATGGCTTTCTTTTTCTGAGTGATGCTGTGACACAGGGAGCTCATTGGCAGCCTGTTATCATCAAATCAAACATGACAAGAGGGAGGCAGAGGCATCAGACAGAAATAACCCGTTTCCTGCCTCCCGTTTGGCTCTGGCGAGATGACTACTCTTTAAAAAACAAGGGGCCAAAGGGCCACGCTGCCGGCCCCAGTGTGAGGCTGTCGTCTGACAAGGACCTCTGGATTCTGTCTTATCATCATATTTGGTATGCCTTTCAGTTTGGAAATATCCAGAGTGGCTTTTTAGAGAGACATGGAGGGGAAAACAATGAGAGAGTTCATTGTAAAGCAAATGCATTGAAGTGGGTGACTGTTATTTCCAGAACTACTCTTCCTGAAGGCAGACAGTTGGAACCAGAGGAGTTGTTATCTTAGAGGAGCAGGGTCTTGTTTGCAGGGTGATTCTGGCACACACTTCTCTTAAGAGCTCTCCAAAAGGCTTCTCTCACTTGATTTTGAAGGATTGAGAAGTGCTCCACTCATCCTGTCATCAGCACCCACAACCCTCCTCTTCTTCTTCCTCCTCCTCCACCACCTCCTCTTCACCCTGCCCCCATCCCCACCCCTATGCCCCTGACCACTGCCCTGCTCACCCCTGCGCTCAGGAACAATGGTTTACTCTGAAAGAAAAGCAGGAAGAAAGAGGAACTCGGTGTCACAGAATTGCCTGTTTGCCGACGGAATCTCTAAAAGCAGCACCTCATAAATCAAAAAAGAACATAATGGTCTTTGTTTCTCCAAGAGCTACTTGTCCCTTCAAAATTCCCCTCCTTTGCTCACTCTTTCTGCCAAAAAAGCAAGAAAAGTCAGAGGTGGAGATTCTTTATTAGTTAGGGTCCTTTTCTTGTCGATTTGGCGCTTTTTAGGAGTTTCCTTACCACTTTTCTTTCTCTCTCGCTGTCTGACCATCCCCTTGCTTTGTGTTTCTGCAACCCCCCAACAACTAGAAGGGGTTTTTTTTCACACAAAAAAAGCATTCCCTGAGCTTGGATCAGCATAATCTGTCACTTTGCACATTGTAACTCAGGCCTCCTCCCTATCTCTACGCTGCATTGTCACGTTGAAATCGGATTAAATGGGGAGCCATTTGCCTTCTCTGGTTAGTTGTGGACTCTTTTTGTACGTTGGCACAGGCAATGTTGAAAAGCTTGCAACCAGTATCGCCATTGTGCATCAAGAGAATGACAAACAGCACGCAGTATGAGTCAGGCGTGTTTGGGTCGTGCTCCTGCATCAACAGTTTGAGTTTGGGGAGCAGCTTTTTAAAATAAATTTTTTTTATCTGCAGAAATGGGATGCTCCTCTAAAAGGGAGCATACACAGGATCTGTTTCGATTTCAATGGGCTATTAATGAGCCTCTGCATTTGATTCATTCACCCCTCTGACATGTCAGCAATCAAGATGATGTTATCATAATTAGATCACTGGCGCTGCATTAGGATTACACAAGTCTGCCAGCACCATTTCCATAAAGCATTTTAATGGCTACCTAACAATACTTTTGTTGCTTTTTTCCCTCAAGACAGAATCTTTTTACACAGAGATTCTTGCATGCAAATCTGTGCTTTGACAAAGAGCTGATATTACATAAAGTAGCCATTAGCTAGACGGACATGAACTAGATTTAAGCGTTTTGAGGTGTATTTGGTAGCAGCAGCCCAAGCTCTGGGGAAAGATTGGAGGATAGATAGATGCATACAAAGTCTACATCTTTCACCTTTCAGTTTGTCAACATATTGTCTAGGATAACAACTGGTTTTCATGGGATTTGTATCTATTGTACTGTCAAAACAATAGGATATCAGTGTTAACGCTTTAACAAGGTTCACTTCAGGGTGGAGCAGCAATCTTATCTGTAACACTGTGTTCAACCTGATACATCAGTATTTTTCTTTTATCACCAACATCCTTTGTTTTTTTCTTGCTAATTTCTTGATGTTTCTTCTAGTACTGTTTTACTTTCTTTAGATTTTGGCAAAATAATAGAAACCGCTTAAGGAAGCTGATACCTCATCAGTTGTCACTAAGCTCAATATTGCTACATATGTCATGTAAAACTAGTTGTCTAACCCACAAATTCAGCTTTCGACCACAGGTGTTAGGATTAAACAATAAAGCCTACACATTCCATAGTTAGAGGTTACTCTCCATTAGAGACTTGATGTTAGAAATTTAGGAGTTTTAAGAGGTCACTCCCCAAGAACACACTGGGTAAATTTAGAGGTTATTTTCCAGAACCTAGCTGTTACATTTCATGAGTTTTTATGAAACCTAAATGAGTGAAATATAAGTAAATTCATTTATCGTACCTGGTAAGTTCTAAAAACCTAACCTAAGTAAATCTTGGAAAGTTCCTGATAAGTTCTTGTAAACTTCCTGGCAATTTCAAGGAATGTGCTTGGTATGATTAGGGAAAGTAACCAAAGTACCTGGTCGAGTGGGGAAGATAAGCAGTAAGTTTGTGAAATTAGCGTTTAAGTTTTCAGAAACTACAGTACGTTCAATGAACCTATTAAATCACCCAAAAGTATCATCCAGTCTTTTACCTTAGTCACTACTTTTTGAATCTAGTGCTGGAAGAAAAAAAAACAAATTAGCTTTTTCTTCAAGAGTAGTATTTTTCAAGTAACACTTAATTATTCCTGCATATTTCAATGCGATTAACTGCCTTTCAAAGAAAAAGCCTTCTCATACTGTATCAGAGAAAGTTATATCCTTTTTTGTAGCAAGCTCTATCATCTTGCAGTGCTGACTTCTTTTTCTTTAAAATTATGTTTGTCTATTTTTGTTGTGAGGCACGATTGCCTGCAGCCAAGTCAGCAAAACAGATTAGCTTGTATATAAAGTGAATCAAAGCACTTTTTGGCATCCAGTGAATACGTTTTCGGAAAATATAACAAGAAGAGGAAAATATTCAAAATTGCACCTTTTAAAATAATTAATTTTAGCTAGAAATTATTTTGAGCAAGTATATATGTGAGATTATAACATAAGCCATAATTATGAAAAAGGTGAGGATTTAGTTGAAGGGGAGAAAGCATTTTGCACCACTGACTCAGCCAGAAATCACCTGTTTCCTTTTGATGGTCTTAACTGTGAATAACTAATCAAATACTGAAAAATCTTCTTTTTTTCTATCCTATTTAGTAATTGGATAAAAAAAAATGTTTTCGTTCTATTAATACAACAGTAAATAAAATACATTCTGATGCTTTTTTTGGCTTAGTAAATAAAATGATGTGGCACATATGATTAGATGGATAAATTAATTAATCCTAACTGTAATTCCTTCATTTTCTGTTGCTTTCAACACTCCTACCTCTATCAAAGAAACTGCAGGACACTTTATGTATTTTTGTGCTTAGAATACATATTGGGAAATGACCTAAAAGAAATCGGTATCGGCCAGTCAGAGCCTGATCAGTGCATCTCTACTCTTGATCCTTAAATCTTTTTAATTGAAGATTGGCCACGTTCAACAGCTTCCACAGCAGATTAACCGCGTTTGGTTGCATTGTAAATAATGTTTTTCTGTCATTTGTCCGAAGTGAGATATTTTATGAGTGACTGCACTTGTTGATGTTGGAGAGCTGTCTGCACTAATAGGTTTTTAAGCCCTATAATAAGGCTAAATAGGCTCAGTGAGTCATTGATTACAGAACACAGGGCACTCTATCAAGTTGATTACATTATGCTAGACCTTTCTCAGATTCTTTCCCCCTCTCTAAAGATTTTTTTGTATCCTTTTTCTTTTTTCTTCTTCAGGGATCTGATGCCAAAAACCCTGGAGGGCCAAATCACCATGGAGAAAACGCCCAGCTACTTCGTAACCCGAGAGGCTCCAGCAAGGATATCCGCCATGTCCAGGGACACCAAACTGATCGTGGTAGTGAGGGACCCGGTCACCAGAGCTATCTCTGACTACACACAGACTCTGTCTAAGAAGCCTGATATTCCTTCTTTTGAGAGTCTCACCTTCAAAAACAGGACTACGGGGCTCATTGACACCTCATGGAGCGCCATCCAGATTGGCATCTACGCCAAGCACCTGGACAACTGGCTGCAGTACTTCCCCATGGACCAGATCCTCTTTGTGAGCGGCGAGCGGCTGATCAGCGACCCGGCCGGAGAGCTTGGTCGCGTGCAGGACTTCTTGGGCCTCAAGAGGATCATTACAGACAAACACTTTTACTTCAACCAGACCAAGGGATTCCCGTGCCTCAAGAAGGCAGAGGGCAGCAGCAAGCCCCACTGCCTGGGAAAAACCAAAGGGAGAACCCATCCGAACATTGATCCCGAGGTGGTTCAAAGGCTACGGGATTTCTACAGGCCCTTCAACATGAAGTTCTACCAGATGACAGGACATAATTTTGGTTGGGATTGAAGTTCAAGTGATGAAAAAAAAAATTTTTCTTAGTTATTTTCTATGTAATTCATTGGGAAAAAGTGGAGATATTGAGATATATATATATATATATATATATATATATATATATATATATATATATATATATATATATATATATATATATATATATATATATATATATATATATGTAAAATGTACAGAAATCTATTTTATAATAATTTATTTTTATTTCTAAGCAATTAATTCACTAAGCTGCCTAGCCAGATTTGTACATAACATCTGACCCACGTGTTATTTTTTAACATTCCTCATCTTAGGTTGGATTTCTCTGGCTCCACATCTGTAGTCCTGTAAACTTCTCGTGCTGCACATTGCAGATGATCAGCACGACTGTAAGCGAAACTCTTTTAGAATAACTAAAAAAGGTAGAGATGCACCTATCAATCTGCCAGAGATCAGAATTTGCCGATCAATTTCCTTGATTATCTTTAATCTGTGGTCGGCATCAACAAACTGTATTTTGACGCAGTTTTTTTGTTTAATGAGAATCTGATAAAAAACTAGACATATGGTTTCATGCATAATAGGGGATCATTTTATAATTCCTTAGTTTTCTGTTGAATTCAAAACTGCTACCTCTATCAAAGAACCTGTTGTCCTTTTTTAACATTTATGTGCTATAACCCTTCAAAGAAAAATCTGATTTGGCTAAAATCAGGATCAGTAGGTCTGATGTAAATAAATATCTGTATCGGCTAGAAAAAGCCTGATCAGTGCATCTCTATGTAAAACCGCCATATTACGGGTACAGATTGTTCACAGAGAAATGGAGAGCAACCATTTATATTCATTCTTAGTTATAGCTATAGTATAACATCATCCTATCACAATGTGGCACTTGCAAAAGCCTGAGCAGCAGAGCTTGTGTCCTGTTCCACCCAGTATCTGGTTGATCAATAGGCCTAATTAATACTCATTGTGTCACTCACGCTTAAAGTATACAGCTGCCCTTTTATTTTCAGTACTCCTGCTGCCTGCTCTAATGAGTGACCCATCCATCAAACAGTAAATCCCATTTCGGACCACGTAAGGGCCCATGTTAACATTATGCTAATCGGGTAAAGGTAACTGGCAGATCGATCGGGGCCCCCTTCATTGCTTTCTAACTCCCCTGTTGGAGGGAGCCCTGGCTCAGAGCCAAGCTCCTGCTCTATCAGATCAAAGGTCATGCAAAGTCTCAATCAAATTTCCTTGAGACATTTGATTTGTTGAAGAAAGGGAAGCGGGTCAGAGGGAGTGCGTGGCTTCTTTTCATTGTGAGATGAAAAAACGTTTATGGGAGGCTGAAGATGCATATCTGCAAGAGGTCTAGCATAAAGAAAGAAGAGGTGGGAAACACAAACGCCTCACTTAAATGCCAGTTGTTCAAACAGAAGAAGTCCATGAGGCTTGCTCTTTGATTACAGACTATCCAGTTTAAAGGAATAGGATTTTTTTTTGAAGCACTCATGCCCCAACAGGAACAGTCGAGCAGAGTTTCAGTGTCTAACCTGATGTAATCACAAAATCTCATGTGCATTCAATTTCTCAAAAAAGTATTCTACCAACTTTTTTACAGTTTTCACATTGCAACCCCAAACGTAGCGTATTTTTTATGTGACAGACCAACACAAAGAAGTGCATAATTGTGAAATTCACAAATAACTATGTGTGGTTTTCAAAGGTTTAACAAATAAAAGTTTTTGAAGTGTGACGGAAATTTGTACTCAGTCCCCCTGAGTTGAAACTTTGTAGATGCACCTTTTCCTACAGGTTATTTGGGGTATGTCCCTACCAGTTTTGCACATCTAGAGAATGACATGTTTTCCCACTCCTCGATGTGAAATACCTCAAACTCAGTCGGATTAGATGGAGAACATCTAAGTGTTTTCAGGTCTTCCTACAGATCTTAACTGGATTTGAGTCTGGCCTTTTTCAGACTATTCCAGGTTCCAGGATAGCCCCATATTTAGCTCCATCCATATTACTTTCAACTCCACCCAGCTGCCTTGTGCCTGCGGAAAAGCATCCCTTCAGCATGATGCTCCCACCATCATGTTTCAGTGTGTGTATAGTGGGTTCAGGGTGATATGTAAGTCAAAAAGATCATGCATATCAGATTAAAATTGGCTAAATACAAACACACAACACATCTTTTAGATATAATTTGTGTAGAAAAAAAATTTATGTTGGTCTAACATAAAATTTCCATAACGCATGCTAAAGTTTGTGGTTTTAATGTGACAATTGAAAAGTTCAAGGGGTTTAAATACTTTTGTAAGACACTCCACCCATGTTATGTGCATCTTTCACCGACATCTTAGATCTCATCTTAAACTTGTCACCAAAAAAAACTTTTTGAGTTACTGTCCCATTTCATAAAACTTACTCACTATCTGTATTTTCTTCCCTCCTGGTTTGCCCTTTAGTTTTAGTTTTTGTCTTTCTACTTGAATTCTTGATATGCAAGATTGTGAGCATGTGAAGGTATCAGTCTTTGACATTATGTTTCTGCAGTGTGGGGAACGCTACTACTAGGGCACAGAGTGGCATTCATGTGATATTCTGTGCAGAACTATGCTGTGCAGGCCCAGTGTAGTAGTCGTTTTGTAAATGCAAGAAGTATAGAAAGGGATTGTCAGCATCCAGAGAAGGGTTTTATGAGTTTACATGGAGCTCAGGCTGAATGTACACAAGCTATGCTCACATTAACTTTCAAGGTTATATTGCCACTCCATTGTTCATCATTTTTATTAGAAAAATGTGCCTCTTTAACAAATACAATTAGCCTGGTCCATTCATTCAAATAAGTGGTCACTAAACTAGTTATTTCCCTCTGTTTCCGTTGAAACTAGTCACGTCAAACCAGCTGTTTGCAGGGGCAATTTTCTATTTCTTGTGCTTTCGTTTGCTTTTACTCCAAATGAGTAATGATGCTCCAAGTGAGAATTAGCCTTCATCAACCCTTTCATTAGTGCAATGTTTGAGCATTTATTGATGACTTCTCCTATCAAACCGTCCTTTTGTGGAAGGAAAGCCAGACATTTTCCTTAACACTTAAAGGTGTATTGCAGTTAAATTCTGGGGGATAAAACTGTTGCAGTCATAGGTGACCTCTATTTTGCTGCATTGTTTATGGTTGAGTTTTATTCAACCTGTTCTAAAGATCTAAAATTGTTGAAAATGTTGCTTATCTGCATATATGATTTAGACTAGCAGATTTGTATGTACAAAAAAGGAAAGCAACATGAAATTCAAGTATTTTGCTGTATGTGCATCAAATAAATTAATTTTACACAATGAAAAAGCAAGATGGAACAGATGTTTCTAGATGAATCAATAATGAACATTCATAATATTTCTTTTTATGAAAAAATAAAGTATATATTTTACCAAACGTTCATTGAAATGACTTTTATTTCCTTCATTTTCCTTTCCCTCAGAGATTTCTTCTGTTTTTGCTAATCCTCACCCTTCTTGTTAAATCATGAATGAACAGTGATTAAGATTTTAAAAAGTTCCAATTTACTAACCATTGTCAAACTGTAGAATAAATAACTCACTTTATTAGAATCCATTTGACAACCTGAAGTAGGCAAAAATATCTCAAAAGCCATCACACCATACCCAAAATTCAAGAAAAGCTCATAAGAATTTCCAGAAAGTTGTGGAATTAAACAAAGCATGATAATACCTGTACATAGCTGTACATTCTACATTGACTAAGTACATTGATGGATCTGTGATGTTGTGGGCCTGTTTCTCAGTCAAAGGCCTAGGGAACCCTGAGTTCATGGCTTCAACAACAATTTTTATTTTAAATAGAAAGCAGTTGGCGTCTGAAAAACAAATAAATTGTTGCTGTTGGGTATTTCAGCAAGATTGTTACCGAAATCATCTGACCAGATCAACACACAAATAATTGAGCAGACCATTAATCCCCAGACCTAATTTGTACAGAAAACCTGTGGGGTGAGCTGAGAGAACCTATAATTCTGAATCATCTGGAAAGATTTGGCAAAGAGGAAAAGAAAAAGATCCCTCTCTCTGTATGCTCCAATCTGTGAACTGTTGTAGGAGTAGACAAAGTGTTGTACTACTGGCAAATAGGGTTGCGCAACGTATTAACAGCAGAGGCACAAATAGCGTTGACACCTGTGGTTTTGTATCAGTTGTTCCTTAACATGGGATTTTTTCCCATTATGTGCACTCAAATTAAAAGATGGATTTTTACACATCTTTACCAGAGGTGCCAATTAATCTTAAAATGCTGAATATGTCAACTATCCCTGCAACTAAATGCAACAATTATTTAAAAACATCAAAAGATTTACCTGAAAGAAGGGACAGATAAGTAGAACATATAATGGGTTTTTTAACCTATGAAAACCCACAGTGAAAGAAGCGTAACAACAGATTCCAATACTCTAGAAAAATGCTCTGGTCAAATGAGAAAAAAGTTAAACTGCTAGGCCTGCATACAACACAATATGATCGGTGGAAAACTAACACTGAATATCACTATGAACATACCATCCATACAAAGAGATTAAACATGGAGCCAGAGCAACAATGGAATGGTTTCTATCAAAGTATATTCTGTTGTTAGAATGGCTCTGTCAATGTCCAGAAAAAAATGTCCAACCAACCATCTGTGGCAAGACTTTAAAATAACTTTTCACAGATGCTTTCCATCCAAAGACTCAATAAAAAATTTGAACCAATTTTACAGAAGCTGTGTGAAGTCAGATACAGATATTCCTTCCAAAAGACCTGCTGCTGTAACAACAGCTGTAATTTTCTATTATATAAGTTTTTAATCATACAAGTTAAACATAAATGCACACAGATATTGTCAGGCTTTATTTTTTAAAATGTTGACAACCATCCATTGAATTTTGTGATTGTTAAAAAAGCTCAAGGAGTAAGGCTCCTTTACCAAGGCACGTTATGGTCTAGTGAATTTGACTGTACCGTTATCTGAACAACAATTTGAGTTTAATTGGACTGTTACTGATATATAATATAACTCTACAGAATGTTTTACAGATAGTCTTATATTTTCATGAAGCAGTCTCTGATAAAGGGTAGCATTAATGATGGATATACGATGGAGAACTGGCCAGGTCCTGCTGCAACAATAAATCCCCAAAGCATAAGACTTCTGGCTCCATGCTTCACAGTTGCAATGAGGTCCTTTTCTAAGAACAATGGTTGCAATTCAGTTTTAGACTTATCTATCCAAATAACATCTACTTTTGTAGTATATCTTTTTGACTGTACAAGCATGTGCTTTCATATTGCAATAGCTTGTTGTGTTTTTAGAGACTTATTTCAGGAACTTGCAGTCTGTCCCTAGGGTGACCATGCTTGCAAGGCCACACATGGCCATCTTGGCAGTTGTTTTGAATGTCCTTCACTTGTTGACTATTTTCCGGACAGAGACCTCTTTAAATGTACTCATGAGCTGCAAAAACCTTATTTCCAAAGGTCCCGAGCAGATCTTTGGACATTACCATGGTGTTCACTCTTTCTTCAACTGTCAAAGGCACATGAAAATATGAGGTTTGAACAGGGAAAACGTCTTTCAAAATGCTAAGTAATGATGGTCTAACTCTGTGCATCATGTGATTTAATGTTTTATTCCTGTTCTATATCATCAACCTGTCAGGGGCTGCAGATCTCCATTGCTAAATATTTCACATTTACATGACAGCATAACTGATGTTACTTGATGTTAATTAAGGGGGCATAGTCCATTTAAAACAAAAACGAAGAACAATGCATCATATTTGAATGCTTGTGTGACATTTTAGACGTTTTAAGTGTGGGTATCCTAATTTATTCCTCAGTAGAAATTGATTTGTATTGTATTTGTATTTTTTTCTAGCTATTGAACACTCGTATGGAGAAACCTTATATACCACCATGGTCATACACACACACACACACACAGGTGTAGGGATCCCGGTGTTTACAGATGTATTCTTGCACTTAGGTTACCATTTCTAAATCTTGTAACAATCTGTACCATGAGCTTTTCAGTGATGCTGGTATTGTATTTCTATTTCTATTTGTGGGTTGTGGCTGTGTAGTTCTCGGTTTGTATTATTTGATTTGTTTTGTTGTCGTTTTTTCCCTCTCCCTGCCGTCCTGCGGGTGTGGAGGCGGACTGGGATGTTTGCTTGTGTTTTTTTTTTATTCCCCTTCCTCTCTTATATTTGCAACTCACTCTCTCCCTCTTAACTTTATTTTCCTACCTCTCTTCATCTTCTTTCTTTCTTCCCCTATATTTTCTGTTTCCGTGTCCATAAAACCCACAGCAATTTCTAATAAAGATTTCTTACACATATATATCAAGTGGAGTACTATAGCAAAAGCCATAATGCTGCACTTGTAAAAGTACATCTGTTGGGCTTCTACTTGGTACTCAGACAACCATTCTGAGCACCACACGGCCACCAGACAGGACACGTAGAAAAGAGAAAAAAAATAAATTATATTTTTCTTATATTTTAGAGAAAAATGTAAAGCAGTTTTTTTAAATGACGCAACATTTTCAGTAATAATAAAGTTTACATTAAATATCTATATGTCTAAAACATATACCATGGGGATGCCTAATTAAGGGATTTTTATGTTTTTATTTCTCTGGCATGGAGGTGCATGCTGAAGTGAATAATTTTTCCATGTGTACATCTCCTTCTGCGCATGCGATTATCCTGCTGATCTGCAAAAAAATAAAAAATAAAATCAAGATCTCCAACAAAATTCACTTTTGTCATCTCAAACCAACTTTCCAAACAGAATAGTAATATGTAAGTTGGTATCACTTGTGTAAATTCCGCCTATATCACTGTCACATCCACCACAGACCACAAATCAGCTCTTCAAGTTGTTTCTTCAGAGCGTGATGATGCTTTTTTAATAACTACCGGTGTAGTTTTTCTCGACAGAGATGTAGGTATTTGAATACGAACACAAAATAAAGTCTGTCAAATTAACTCATAACAAAATTGCATCACTTTGTCATTTTATTCATGTTTGAATTTGGACAATGTCTGTGAGCAAGCAGCCCATGGATTTCAAAGTAAATTAAACATTAGTTTTTTTACTACAAACATTTTTTACAGATGACATGAACTGTCAGCTTAGATCTCTTTCTGCCTGATGATTTCAAAGATAGTTTTATGTCTTAATGATATTTACTATTTAATCTTCTTTTGAAAGCGTAAAAACTCTATAAATAAGCTGTGCGTGATGCAGTAAATGGCTGGGGCTGACTCGGACTGGTTTCCAAAATGTTCTAGCAAAATGGTTTTGTTTTCCTGTTTACTGCCACAATGTTTACATTGTGGCAGTGTGGTTATGGAAGTGGGGGGTCTGTGTGGTTGAATATTACCCAGAGCTGTGTGGGAGGTTTGGGCTGCTAGTAGTTGTTGGTCTGCCTGGATGTCGGAAGTGCACATCTCTGATTTCCCACACCCTCACCCCGTGTAAAAGCTACCAGTGTTTCTTTATGGCTCATAATGAGAAACACCTCCATGGCTGTTTGTTTATGGGGCTCTGAAACACCTTAGTGTATTAACAGGTCTTTCATTCATAGTATTAGAGGTGGTGCATTCACTAACCTCTGAATAAATAACTCGATAAATATCCTCCCACGTTCAATATTTTGTTTTGTTTTTATGTATGACTATAACACAGCATTTTCTATAAGCCTTATTGATCATAGATCGGATTCTGAAAATCTTCCCTTAATTGGCCCAGATCGGTTATTGACCTATTAAATACTGAAGAACCAGATTCAAATCAAACCTGGCCCTATGTGAAAATATAGCTGCCCCTCTGTAAATCACAAATTTACCGTGATTTAAGTGTTTTTTTTATATATTACATTTCACTAATCACTTGATGACTACCTGACCTGTAGAATCGGGTTAAATCCCTTATTTGGAACCTGTCTGACACAAAGACAAGTGGACAAAATTCATTAACAGATGAGAAATTAAATTATTTACATCTCTCAGGCATTTCTAAGGCTTTGGGACTCCAATGAACCACAGTGAGAACCATTATCCACAAACAACAATGGTGAACCTTTCTTGGGGTGGCAGACCTACCAGAATTACTTCAATAGTGCATTAAGAACCCTGAAGAACATCTAAAATACCGCATTTCTCAAAGAAACAGAAAATAATATCCATAGAAAGGTCCTTAGGTGAAAAACCCTGCTGGGCAAAAACATGATTCCGCAATACTTTTGGGAACATATTCTGCTAACCAACGAGTCAAAAGTGGATTTTTTATTTTATTTTAATGTATGTGTCTTGTCAAATCTGGCAAAAGCTAATGCTGCATTTCAGAAAAAGAAATACCCACAGTCAAAAATGGCGGTGGCAGTGTGATAGTAAGGGCTGCTTTGCTTCTTCAGAACCTGAATAACTGTTAGGATCCTGTGTTTTGCTGGTGTTCTGCTGTGTGTGCACGTGTGTGTGCGCGCTCTCCTACCTTCTCTGCAGGGGCGTGGCTGATTGGTGGCAGGTGCAGCTCGTTTAGGCTCATCATTTTCAGCTTCAAAAGAGGGACAGAGGCTGCAAGCTGACACCAGATTGTTCTCGCTTCTAGCGTGGTAAACATGGCCAACCTTCTTTCCAGAAAGTTACGGCTTCGAATACCTCTGTGCGCTTACTCTTCCTGGTTTCCTCACAGATCCTGATCCAGACTCCTTTGTCCTCCGAAGTTGGTTTCCTCCTCTGATCTCCGTTCCATCTGTGATATTTCCTGAAAACAACTTATTGACAACTCTGAATTCCCTCCTGGTCAGCTTCTGCACCGTTACCTCTGCTGGTCTGCCTGTTCTCCATCCGTCTGCCCGCTCCACCTGCAAACACACATAGCCTTGCACGACCTCAGCCTCCACCTACCTCCGGTACAGGATCCAACTTACCTTCCCCAAAGAACAGACGTCGCGATCATCCTGTGAGTAACCATTCAGTCTCTGCCTCACAATCCTGTCAACATCGTCTCACATCCACTTTCTGCTGCAGTTCCTCCGCCTACCATCGTGGACCCGTTTCCCGGCGTTCTACCAGAGACTCACATTTATTATTTACACACTAAACATCTTTTATCATATCCAAAATTACTGTCTGGTGTTCTGAGTTTGTTGCTGCCTTTTGAGTCATAAAGCCCTGCAAACATGACAATAACTTGTCATAGTTTGATGGCTTTTTCTGTTTATTTAAAAAAAATTATCATTCGTACAATTATTTTTGTGTATTCTCATGTCATCTTCAATAATCTGAAACCTGTAGATGTGACAAAATTTTAAACAGAAGAAATTTCTCAAATAATTTCTTTACAGTACTTTATTTCTGTCATCTTTACCTCTGCTAAGAAGGTTATGTTTTTGCGAGAGTTTGTCTGTTTTTGTTAGCAACATAAATCAAAAAAGTTGAAGACTGATATTGATAAAATCCTGAAAAAATTTTCAGGAAATGTCTGCAGTGGGGGTGATCTAAAACCTGGAGGGTGGGACTGAGCTGCTTTGGCGAAGGTCTGCGCTCTCTGAATGGTTTTTTGCTGTTTCTTTGTGGAGCTACAGATGGAAAAGTGATGTTTCAGTTTTGAAAGAAATTCAGATTTTCAGTTTCTTAACCTACTATTAGTCAGAGCCAAAGGAAAATTGCACGCTTTTGATTGGTTCGTCACTGATAATTTTGCTCTCTTTAGTAGCTGTTTTTTTTTAAGGGGGGAGGGGTGAGTGATCTAGATTTTTTAGTTGCCTTTAAATAAATATTTTTTCTTTGTGGTCTCAGATGTAAAGATGCTCTGTGTCTTTCTGCTGGATTCTTTGTCTGTTCCTGCGAGACAGCCAAAGCAGAGCAAACAAAGGACCCCTGCAGAAACACACTTCTGATGTTGCTTATCTAAATATGGAGGAGTTAAAAAGTTGAACTGTCTCAAAACATGAAACTAAAATAAAACATATGACGTTTTTTTGTACCACAGCAGATATGGGGGGGGGGGAATTCAGTTCGATGTTATTGGATCTGGCCCAAAATACATTTACTGAATAGGCATGCTCCTGCTCTCAAAGCCCCAAGGATGAAAGGGTCTGTAATGAGTGGAACATGGCAGAAATCCCCCAGCATGCATGCTGTTTGTGGTAAATAAAAAGGTGGGTAAAATGATGCTTTTCAAATCAGTCGGACTTTACCCAAAGGAAGTAAAAAACAATAAAGCAGAGAAGGTACTCAGGGAATTTCCACAATATTTATTTGCCCAAATCTGTCCTTATCTTTCTCGAATTTTAATGTCAACCTTATTTTTATGTACTTTTGACTAAAAACAAGCAAACATAACATGATTTTAATCCTGTTATGATTGTAATGTCTGAATAATGTGTAAAATGGGATACAGAATTAAGAAGACCATGTCTGGGGAAAAAAAATACCTGTCACCGTGTTTCTGGTATACTGTATTTTCTGAAGAGTTACTTAACCTCAATTATAAAAAAAGAAAAGTAAGCATCATTCTGTTTTACAGAACAGTTGTTGACAGTGTAAACAGAGCCATCGTAGAATAGTGTAAATGTGATATTAAAACCCAACCTTTTCTCGAACCAAAGGCAGGTTCTGACATGCTCTGCTTCACAGATGATTGCCCAGTGTGAACAATTCAGGAAAGTAATAATTGCTCAGCTGCAGTACTGACAGACATCCAGGAGAAGAAAGCAAACAGGATATGGTGGAAGCGATGAAAGCATTTAAAAAACTGAAACGGCCCAACCCTGGCACATTGGAGTGGAGCACGTTCTCCTGGAGTGTATCCAGCTTGTCCCTGAATCAAAGCCACCTGTATTAACTCCTGACTAACCTGATTAACCTGTTCATGGATCCTCCAGATGCAGATACAGGAATGATTTCTGGGCTTGCAGCCAAGCATGCCATCTTGAATGAAATGGTTTGAGTAATTAACAGAGGCTCAACAGAATGACAGGGGGTAATTGTTGCGCCTGCAGATGATGTCTTATTGTCATTGAGAGCGCCTCCCGTGCTGGTGAGTACTGGCGGCTGTTGCTTTGGGGTTTGGGATGGGAAGAGACACCTGGCAGCTTTACACGCAAACCCCTTGTTGACTCTCCTCATTCACGGCCCCCCTCCCTTTCCTGATCCAAACCCCAGCCCTTCCCATCCCTCGACATAACACCTCCGGAGCATTTTGCTCAGTGGTGTGTTTGATCACATTTGCTTCAGGATGCTGCAAAGCAGTTGCACAACATCGTTGTCACATTGACTTGAAGCATGACGGCGGGGCTGCAAGGAGAGTATTAAAATTTAAAAAGATTTAACCTGACTTCCAGTTAGATCTCAACATGGATCAGCTGCAGAAAATGCAAACTTGGGATTTAACTGACAATATGTTTTTTGAGGCCACCAGTGCAAGCTGGAAAGAACAAGGAAATGACATGGGCTACATTACTTTAATTTTCTGCTCGTGCTGAGGACCATCCACCAAAAACATTTTGGTAGTTCTGAAAATAAAACCCTACAGATCCATCAGTCAATTGACCAGAGTTGAGAATCACTTAATTATTCCTTGATCAGGAACCGTTATAAATGTAAGAACCAACAGCATGTAAAGCACTTGTTTGGAGTTGATTTCAAAATAAAGTTTAAGGGGGTCACATGGCAGATTGGTTGAGACAGGCACCCCATGTTCGGAGGCCTCAGTTCTCAATCTGATTGTCCAGGGATTCAATTCCACCCCGCAGACATTTGCTGAATGTCTCTTCCTCCACTTCTCTCCTGTTTCTACACACTATCCACTGCTAATAAAGGCCACTGCGCCACAAAAAACCTTTAAAAAAAGTTTAAAGCCATGTGTTTTGATGCAGGGATGTGGATAATTTAACAATTTTCTGATGGATTTGAAACTACTAACTCAAACAGCACCTCATGTTTTCATTTTGTGGCAATGTGTTTGGAATATATCAGAAGTGAACTGGAAAACGGTATGGACGAGCAACATCTTGATTTATTTGTTTGTTTGTTTTCTTTTCCAATAGCGAGATAATTAAATTCCATTCCAAAATGTTTAATGTAGTAGCCAAAATGTCAACAATATCTGTCTCAAACCAGTTGTTGAATCAAGTGTTTAAAATAATTCTCAACTTGCATGTAGTTTTTGATCTGTTGTTCTCATATTAATTGAAATGACTCATTTAAAGTTTTCTTGTGGGGAGGGCATTTTTAGAAAATCATGCAATGGCAATATTTTTTTTGTGAAAATTGAGGTGCAGATAACAGACACGATAAGATAAAATTTTCTTATTATTCTATGTACCATCGACATTTCCAACACACCCTGAGACCTTTAGTATCTCATGCCGTCTGTATCAGTCATGGGCATCCATCTCATTGATAGCCCGGCAGGCCTATTAACATGCAATAGGTGAACTTAGGAAAGTTTAATTAAATTAGCCAAAAGCACTGCATTTCAAACAGTCTTTAATATAAAGATATTAATATTGCACACACTGATGTTGAGAAGGCTATATATTTGTATTATATTGTGCATTCTTATGTTCTTTTATGCTGTACATTACCTCCATGGTGTTCTTAGTTATTGTTTTCTGGATATCCCTGACTGTAGTCCTGCAGAAACTACATAGACATATTTTAAAGAAAGTAGCAGTAATGGACATTATGTAGAATAATTCAAAGATGCATTTTCCAACTGTCAGACAAGAAGGAAGGAAACATAAAAAGGAGACTTCACACTTCAGAAAAGGCTGTATGGTCTCAGTGGAATTCCCCATAATAAACCAAACCAGAGCAGAGATCTAAAAATGGACCTACAGTTTCACTGTGAATACATTTGAATCAGTGCTGTTTTCTGTTACAGAATACTGAGCCTCCAGATTAAGGTTCAACAGGAATGAATATATATATATATATGCCATTTGCCAGAACAACCCCTACCGTTTCAGTTTTTTTTCTACAGTATGATTGAATAAATTAAACCATGTCTCTGTTGCCTCATTAAAAAGGAAGATTGGGTTTTAGGTTGCCATCTTTTTTGCATTGTTTTTTGGGCTCTGCTTAGTTTTAGTCAAATATGATTATGAGCAAACTCAAAAAATTGCTATTATCTTCTATGTTCTTAATGTAATTATTGTAAATCAAAATTAAGATTGAAGAACAGACCACTTCCATGTTACATTATCCTCCCATTCCCTCCCAAAAGCTGACTAATCATTGTTTGATGTCTGTGTGATTTCATGGTGGGACCCGTGACAGGAATAGCATGTGTAGTACATGTGTATAGTCTCCCTTCTCATCACATGAAGCACATTGTAGCTCTGTAGATGTCTCTGTAATCTGCATCAGACATGAATGTCTGGTAGAAGGAAAAAAAGGGGGAGGGGGATTTGGAATTGTACAGGTAGAGCTGCAGACAGGTGGGCTCCACTGATTAAAGGGAAAGAATGAAATAACTGTATGTAGGACAGATGCGTTGATTCATATCTAAGAGCTGTTGGACTGTCAGTCATCTATTAGAAATCTTTCAGTTTAGTTTGTGGTTGTTGGTAAACAAACATGTCCATTTCGACTCAAGTTTAATTAGGAAAACTGCTCTTCTATTAATTTATTTACTTAAAAACATGTTTAAGCCGCATTTGCAATTCCTACCATGTGCATGTGGTGCTCAAGAGAAGAGATTCACCAATCAGAGATCTGAGGCCCTTTTTTCCTATTCAGTCTCCTGTTTTTTGTAAACCTTTAACCTATTTTAGCTTTCCTGCCATAAGTGCTCATCAATAATCTATTTTAGCAATTAGCAGAGAAAGCATTACAAACTGTGAGCTTCAATTTCCATGTGTTTACCCTCTAGAGCAGTGGGTCTTAAACCTTTATTACAAGTACCACCTGAATAAATTACAAGATTTTCCATCCAACAACTGCTTTAAAAAAAACTATCACAACAGTACTTTGACTTCTTTAAAAGATTGCATCATGCCAGCAAAAAATGCATATTATCTTTCAGCACTGAATGTTTGTTTGACAATGACTGGCTGATCAGCCCATTTAGATTCCCTAAAGCAGTCCTGTTAGATCTGTGTGCTGAACTGGGCTCGGTGTTAGATCTACCGACCCGCTGGAACCGTGCATCGCGCCAACCCCGCAGCACATTCTTCTCCCTATTTGCCTACACATTCTTTTTTATGTGAGGCACAACACTTTTTTATGTGAGGCTGCAACAACGCTGTGTAACTCGCAGCTCTTCCGTTTATTTGTGACCCCCAAATAATATTTTGCATAGATTATGCTTTTTAAAAGTAGACTTAAAACATACCTTTTCTGTCAGGCTATATATTACATTTTGCTGAAATTTAGTTTTTATTTGTTCTATATGCTTTTATTCCAATCTTATTGTTGCTACAAGAAGTAATCATTTAATCATATATATTCAAACACATAGGAACTTATTGTTCTTATTTGTTATCGCTTGTGCTGCTGCTTTTATTTATTTATTTAAAATATTTTTACTCATGATGTTTTGTTACACATTTTCTTAATACTAACTATATTTTTGTCTTTTATTGTGAAGCACTTTGGTCGCCTTTTGGCTGAGTAAAGCTCAATTTAGATAAACATTGATTGATTGATTTAAAATTAAACGTTTTTATGTGCATATATGTCACCCATAGGCACATCGATTTCAGTCTCAGTGGAATTGCGCTTTCTGCGCCTCTCAGTTGCCATGGTTACCCCCTGAAACACCCCATATCAACCGGCATAGGTCTATGAAGAATATTCACTAGGCACTTTGCATTGACGATTAATGGCAGAAATTGGGTTTGTAGGAGTGTGTGTGGGATCACCTGAGCACATTTCTTGGAAGAGCGTGATTTATAAAGCAGAAATTGTGTGCAACTGTGCAAACTCAAAGTTTGATAGATCTTAAACTTTCTTTGTGTAAGTACATTTTTTAATTGAGTTTAAGTATGGTTTTAGTAAGGATTCTACACAAGTTTTGTAAATGAGACCCCAGAACTGTAAAGGTATAAAAAGGTGCAGAAGCAAAATTATTATCATACATTAAACTCCAGTTCTTTGTTGTTGCACCCTAAATAAAACACCCAACATTCTTTAATAGAGACATGTTAATAGAGACAGAGACTTTCTTGTAGAAGTTCTTTGGTTGACATTGATAGCTGCCATGACACCTGCCTGACTTCATATTTTCCTCTTGCAAGGTGAACAAGGCACAATTTCACCTCCCTCTGCCAATGATAGGCTTAACCTGATATTCTTACCCTATCCACTGTCGATCCTGTTGCCTAATTCATAGGCCAATTGTGTAGCAATTTTCTCATTAATATTAAGAAGCATTCCCTGGCCACTTTGTTAGATTTTATTTTACATGTCTTGCCAGCAGGGAGTGAAGCATAAGCTGTAGTGACATGTGACGACTTGATTGTAGGACTTTAAACTTAAACACTGGTTTTCTGGCAAAGATAAATACGTTTTAGGAAACATTGTTGCTGCTTGGTAATCATACTTTTTTCTTTGGCTGAAAAATGAGAGAGGAAAAGTTAGAATATCCAATTGTACCTTGCATGTTCTGCCTATGCAAATTTTGTGTATGGTTAAAACTGCAGGAAACATCTACGTGATGATTGCATTTATGTTCCCCTATTTTATTCTGTTGCGAAATAAATGTCGCTACCTTTCTGGAGTTTTTAGTTGGCCACATGACACATTTGTAATTTATTGAGAAGCAACATAAGCCACACTACAAGCTACACCCTTCTTTTCGCTGCACTGGTTATGTCTTGTTTTTCTTTTTCTTTTTTCTTAGTTTTGACAATCTTATTAATATTTTAGCTATATGCAGATGTAAAAACAGCAGTCAAAATGTTTTCAAACCAGCTGGTTTTTTACTTGAGTAAAAGAGTTGTTTTTTAAAGACAAGGGGATTTAATGTAGATACTTCCCTTAATTCTAAGATTTCGCATCTCAAAATGAAGAGAGCAACTTTGCTGAATTAAGTTCAGCCTTTCTGTTATTTGCTGACAGTCTTTCTCTCTCTTGTTCTTTTGCAACCTGAATGAACCACATACATGTCTTGATATGTAGAAAATTGAATGTCCTTCTTAAGTAGCTTCTTGCATCTCTGTGTTCTCCCCTACTTTATTTATTTTTTTTCTCTTATGAATCACACGAAAATAGCTGACTGTGTGAAATAGTTGCTTGTTTTACTGTCAAGCGGATCCTCTGACACAATGCAAGTAAAATAAATATTCTGGTTGACAGCAATTTTCTGGTTGTGTGTCAACTTTACTTGCATCCTTATGATTATAGCTACAGTTTAAAAACACTTCAGGGAGCACGTGGATTAGATGAAACAAATTCATTAATTAGGAAACACAAACTGTCTTAGAAGGGAGAACGAAATGAAATGGCACAACATATTAATTATTTAAACTTGTCACATTAACTGGCATTAACTCATGTGACAGGGGTTGACAAGATTGTGATGATTAACAATTTACCTGCTAAAACTGACTTAATATTGGCTAAAAATGTAATAACAGATCATTATATAACAAGAGACAAGCAAATAGGTTTGGGATCCGAAAACAGTTCTGTTTACACTTCCGTAGTAAAAACATGTTGGTAGTCTTTATGCCCAGCAAATCCCATGTGAATATTTGTTTGTCTGAACACATCACTTGTGAGTGCCACTTTTAATGCGATGATGCCCTCTTGATGATGGAAGACATGAGAGGGTGCGATCAAGCAGCACACAGTGCTGTTTGTGTGGCTCGAGTTTGATTACTGCTCCACCCCTGCTGAGACACTTAAATGTGGTCAGACATGTACCGACTGATGGCCATCAATAATGCAGACGGTGGAAGATCCAGCAACCTACGTTAACAAGGAACACTGCTGTGTCCCTGCTGGAAGATTCAACAGATTGATGGCTTCAATTTTCTTTCTGATGAGGCGAGGAGAGAAAAAAAATCTGACTAGTCTGTGTGGGAATATTGTAATTTGATCTAATACTTGATTATTAACACTGGGTGGAAAATTAGTCTTTGTAATGGTTAAAGCATTCACTAACAAATGAGGCAATATCTCACAGTCTGTCAGCAGGGGTCCTTGGCCAGCTGTTGGCATAATAATGTGTTGAAGAGAAAATGTACTCAGAATGGCAGCTGAAGACACAGGGTAAGGGAAGTCAGAGTAGAAAAAAAATCCCCTGCAATTCTGGCCTTCAGCACATTATCTCTAATAGTTATCATTCTGTAATCAGACATTACAGTTTATCCAGATTCACCCCCCCCAAAAAAAGAAATAATTAAAAATAAGATTTTAAAAGCCCAGGCTGAAAATGTCTGGGAATTTGGGATGATTTGTTGTTTTCTGAAGATAGTCATCATCTTTGACAAAGCCAGCTGTAGTTGCATCTTGCATGCATCCCTACATCAAAGAGAGGAGAGGGAGAAAGGAAAAAATAACAATATGGCGGTGTGAGTAACGCATGCATATGTGGACTCGTGCATGTGTGCGCAGCAGTGTTCCCACTCAGGGGTGGGCTGGATGTGAGGTCAGAGCTGCATTTCTCTTTTGTTTAGTTGATGTCACATTCAAACCTCAGTGGTAATTCTTTGTGCTGCACACTCAATGGCTACCATATCCGCCTGGAAAACAATTGCCCTACCATTTTATTCTCTGGGTCCATCACCAACAGGCCACTCACAACCTCAATCAGGCCCAATGCAGAGCATTCCTGGATCATAGACTAGCTGTTTGAGGTAGTTTGCTGGGATGCTACATACCTCTCAGGGCTTTCATGAAAATGAAAACAGCCCCTTGTGAGGCTTTTTCTCCATAGACTTTTCAACACAGTGACAGTTTGGGTGTATATGTACCAATATGGTCATTGAGAGTGGAATGAAAACATCTTGCATGTTGAGGCCATTTATTCTGCATAATTCCCCCCATTACTGTATTGACTATTACATAACTTGCCTGTAACGCTAAAGCATTTCAACATCACTTACATTTTTGGTGTCAGTACATTAATGTAATGAATTTATTCATAGCAGTCTCTGCTGGTGGGCAAGCTTTAATATAGCGGTGACATCTGTCTGTGGACATTGCCCTCCAAACATTGTTTTTTCATGTGTGTGTCTGTGTGTGTTTTGTGTTTGTTGGTAATGATATACAGTCTTGGTATAATATGTGAATGCATATCATGATACACGAGGAGCACAAGTCATTGAGCAGCCTCCCAGCCATTCTGAGTCATACCTGCAGTGTGTTATTCACCATGTGATTGGAGACTGTCTCTCATGCCACCAATACTTACACATTTCATGCTCCATCAGACACGCATGCAATCTGATGGTCAGGTAAATTGAAACATGCAATGATTTGTATCATAGTACATTTTTTCCCCCACATCTTCCATCTTGTTTCCATTCATTAGGAAAAACAGGATGCAGTGTTTCTAAAAAGATGCTTGCAGGTTATATGTGAAGCACATAGATAAAAAGCCAGTCCTCCTTGCTCTGTTCCATAAGTTCCCAATTTGATCAAACGATGGGAGTCATGAATCGTGCATCTGACAGAAGTTATCCTCTCTACTTTAAACATTCATTTTCTTGTCTTCAGGGCAATGGGTTTCCTTGCACTTGTTCAAAGACAAAATCAAATGGGGTTGTGCATTTGATAGTAACTGCTTCTCAGAGAATGAACTCATGCGCATTTGACAGCTGAAAACATGGAGTAGAAACACAGGGTGAAGAAAATAGCCTTTTCTTTGTTCCCGGTAGGAAAAACAGGATTTCCACTAGTGATACATTCAGATACGTCAGTTGGCAAGAGGTTTAATTGTCAATATATTTTAAAGATTTTATGAACATTTGAAGATTGGCAAAGCTGAGATGCTGCATAAAATTCGAATATTCCATAATTTTCTCATAACTTATATAAACTTATAGTATAACATAATTGCACCTAAAAGCTCATTGTAATATTTATTCTTCATAAAAAATGTATTAAAGACAATGACACTTTCTGTGTTCATTACTCTAAACATGCACTTCCTACATCATATACAGCATTTTTACATAAAATACATATTGGGTATCAAATTCATTGAAGTGAATAAAACAATTTTGGCTGTTTTTAAAGTCTTTTGATGATGCCTTTTGTGGAACTCTTTCATATTTGGGCCATCTTTCCACAGTTAAAAGCATTTCAGATGTACAGTTCTTAATTAAAGTTTTTCAATGTTGCATCCTCTAATCATGACCACTCATGCAGGATATGTATTGCACCAGTAATGCACACAGCTAGTTGACCATGAATATATTTAATATGCGCTTTAATAAGACAAAACACATGTTTTTTGATATGCTAATTTTCACTACCACTATGGGTGGCTCGTTTTAGGAGCCTGTGGCTTGCCTAAGTCTACAGAAAAAAACCCAGGTTCAAGCTAACCAAAGTGTGGAAAAATCTACTATATTTTATAAAGAAAATGATCAAATTCACTCTGAAGAAAAACAATAAAGATATTTCAATAAAGTGTGCATCCAGATGGGCTGTAGAAATAAATACCAGAAGTTAATGTGCAGGAGCAAACTTACAAGAGCACTAAGGAGAGGGTCTGTAGGTCCCCACAGCTAAACTCAACGTCCTTCTCACTAAGTTCCAAAAAATGCTGACAGCCTTATTGGTGATATAATTGCTTTCATATATTTTCATATTTGATATAATTGTTTTCCTCCAGAAGTAATAAAAAGGTGAGGAGTGTGTAGAAATAGAGAATGTGTTGGTAAACTTTTATTTAGTTTTCTATAAGTGTTTGAGAGTATAAATGAAATCTGCATTAAAAGAAAGAATGGGGAGCATCACCATTGAGCTGCGATATGTTGATATGCATATGCATGGGGACCCCATGCAGACTGCATGGGGTGCAAAGGTGTAAGTGGTGAGAAGACACGGTAAAGGTGCCTGTGATTTCTTTCCAGAGTGAAAAGTAAAAAAAAAGAAAAGAAAAAACCTTAACATTAAAAGTGCAATGGGAAATGGGGTTTAGGCTCTAGAGGAGAGATATTTCCTTGCAACCATATTCTGTCCATTAGTGTGAGTGGAGCTTTTCAACACCGTGGTTACTGCTCTCTTCAAGCTGACTTAACCCTCTTGAAGCACGCAAGAGTGGTCCAAAGGCAGAAGGTGAATTTCTGAAGATGGAACTAATGGAAGCTGACCATGGTGGCTGGTAATTAGAATTATTACCGTCGATGAGGGTGTTATCTGATTTTTTTTTCTCTGCCGAGACAGTTCTCTGGATTTTAAAGAGTAAAATTACCCTGGCAGGCAATTAAAGGGCTTTTTTAGATTCCCACTGATAAGTGAGCTCTTACTATAGTGGCAATAGGAAGCACATAACCTTTAAGAAGGGCTGTTGAAGGGCTTTCAGTTCATCAACACATTCTTTGACTTAAGTTCTTCTTCTCGGAAGAAAATAGTTGAGAGATGAAGGAATTAACTGATAGCATGATGTCTGAACACAAGGCATCTGATCAACTTATCATCTTGAGAAAACCATTCAAATCATATTTAATGAAAAGAAGTGAAGAGTTCTAAATAGAAATAAAAAAATCGCCTCTGAAAAAAACGCATTTAAGTTTCATCATACATTATTATAAGCTTTGGTCAGTTCATCATTCACTTTATTACTTTCCCCTCTGACATCAAAAGAAGTGGTTGTCCACTATTTATTTTACTCTTTTTAAGGTTAATTTCAAATAAATAGTTAAGTACATATGAAACACTAAAACCTCAAAGTATTGCCTACAAGTTGTTCCAAAATGTCTAAATCCCCAGCTTCAACTGCGGTTAATGTTTGCAAGTTGCGTAGCTGCAGTTATTTGCTCAAGTGGAACATTAAACACATAAAGCAGGTCAAAAGCTAATAAAGTTCTCACATGAGCAAGAGGTTTGCTCAAGATCTTTGGAGGTTTGCTCAGTTCATGAATGTAGACACACACACACACACACACACACACACACAGACACCTGACACGCTTTTTTTCATCATACAAATTATGATATTTTAACTATACTGCTGTGGGACTGGTATAAATTTAAGTTATTCATAGGTAATAGAAAGAGATATAACTCGATAAACTATTTCCAATCTTTATTAACTTATATAATCATGACTCCCACTTTCCCACAAGTAATGTCATTGGTGGCTGATGTGTGGTAGCCAATGGGATTTAGCTCAGATACTGTATGTGCTGCATCAGGATGTTTTGGCAGACCCACCACTTTTAAAATCAAACAGTAGGATATCAGCTGTCAAAGCTGCAAGTATATTCAGTTGGATGAAGATAACTTGCTATGGAGCTAGTCAAAAACAAAAGTGTCCGTACTTGCAGGTGTTCATGCTGTACATGTAGCAGCTGGAAATAATCCATGTTATCCACCAGTGGTTTGATGAGCCGGGCACAGTCTGTGCCTTCAAACTCACTACATTTCCTATGTTCTCACTCGGTTAGCTCTTTCTCCATAAACGTCAATTATTCTCTGTTCACTGTTCAAGGTTACCCTAATCTCCATCAATGAGAAAACTGAAATATTTGATAATAAATAACAGTAATAACAAACCCAGCATTGTGATGCATGTGCGAGAACAAACATGCTTTTTGCAGATCAACGGTGGTGACATTCTAAAATAATTGATTACTCCCAAAACACATTATCTATCTGTGCACGGTGTACAGTTACTGGATGGACAATTGTGTATTGTAATAGTCAAAATAGGTGACACAAGGAATGATATGTAATATTTTATTTTAAAATAATCCTTTATGTATTAGATAATTTAAATGTTCAGTCTAGTTTTGAGAACACAAGTTGTATTGCCTTCAAATAATGTCCTCATTGCTCTTTTGCTTGGTGTAAATCTCTCAATAATCCTTTCAAATACCTCTCAGTCAATGTGACATAATAATTAGGTATCACTGCTGAAATCACAGCTTTGAAGTCCACGATGTAAGCATCACTACCACTGTCAGTGGCTGGGTTGTTAGATACTGCTGTGGTAGGAAGAGTTGCAGCTCAGCATCTGCAAACAATATGACCATTCCTTAGTTAAAACCCTCACATAAAACCAACAAGTTTAGATAAAAGTTACAGAATAAAAGATTTTGGGTCCAATATCGAACCATGCCTCTAGATGACATGTCCACTGATGGCACAGTGATGGAGGAAAACATAAAATCACCCAAGTTTTTCATTAGGTTTAAAAAACAAAACAAAACAAACAAACAAAAACAATGTTGTCGAGCTCCTATGAAGGAGACCGTAAGAACCGGACTGCTTATTCATGATTCAGCCATAATACGGCTATATTTCAGTGTCAGTCACTCGGTGCTGGATTTCCACAGGGAATATCCACACTAAAATACCCACTCCAGTCACTTTGTACTCTTGGGCTCCACTGCTGCTGAGTTCATATGTAACGCAGTAGATAGCCCCATCAAAATGGAGAAGAGTGACATGTCAGTGTGTGCTTTCTTTTTGCTGCTCCCTTTACCTGTGTGCCAGTACATGTTTATGCTCATACGAGTGTGCATGTGAGTGAAAAAAAAATTATGCTTGGCCTCCAAACTTGGCAGGACAAAAAACTCTCAGTAAAAGCATGAGTGCCCCTTAGGAGAGAGGAGAAGGACAGAGCTTGACTGTACATTTACAGATGAAAATTTTATGACACTAAATCTAGACAGACTTTTAGTGTCAGTCAGGATTACAGCAGCAGCCCGAATACTCATGAATTTTTAAACTGCCAGTGAGATCCCTGGGTGCTTGGACCAGGAGCAGATAAGAAAAAGGGAATGAGAAGAGGAATCAGGTCATAGGTAAATAAACAGATCAATACATGCAAAAAAAGGGAAATCAGTAGGCTTTAAACCTGACATCCACCATCTTAAATTGAAACTAAATGCCACAGCAGTGAGTATGAACCCTGGCTCCTGGGTGTCAGTGTCTCTTTGTGTCTGCTCAGCTTTCAGTGTAAGAGCTCAGTGTGACAAGATGAGCAACTTGGGAGTGTTTGTTGCTATAAACTGGGGGTTGGGGCTGACAGAGAAATGCACATCTAATACAGAAACCTTTACCACAGATTGCTGCAGTGCCATGACAACCATCTCACTACTAGTTTTACATCTTTTAACAACTAGAAATTGGTTAAATGTCAGTTTGCTGTGGCTTCATTCAACATGATATTATATTAAATTAAATTAAAAATTTTACATGTACAAAAGCAACCTTGATAAAATGACAGCAATTTGTCCTCAACCATTTCGCACAAACATTCTTCTAATTGTCAAGAATTCATAGCCCCTGGACTTCTTCACATTTTCTCATTATAATCAAAATCTTTGCATTTTATTGGTTTTTTATATGATGAAACAGCACATAATTGTGCATAAGGGAAAGGTAGAAGAAACATTATGAATGTTTTCTTTTAATTGCATAAAAATTCTAAAAGGTGTGTGTGCATTTATATTCAGCGCCCTTAGGTCAATACTTTATAGAACCACTATTTGCTGCACATGCTCGTATTGAAAAATTTGACCATTCTTCGCAAAATAGCTCTAGCTTAATCTAAACTCAACATGGATGGAGAGTTTCAGTGAACCAAATTATCAAGTGTTTCCCCAGATTCTTTGTATTTAGGTTTAGATTTGGTTCATTCTACCTGAATTTGGTTTTATCTAAACTGTTCCATTTTATCTCTGGCTGTATGTTTATGACTTTTGGCCTACTGGAAGTTAAACCTCAGTCGCGGTCTCAAGTCTTTTGCAGCCTCCAACTGGTTTTCTTTCCATCAACTCTGACCAGCTTTTCTCTCTTTACTAAAGAAAATTATCAACACAGCACATTGTGCCACCACCATGTTTCATGATGAGGAAACATTTCTGTCAAACAGCTTTTTGCATGTAGGCCAGAAAGTTTGATTTTGGTCTCCTCTGACAAGAGCATTTTTATCCATGTTTGCTATGTTCATTACAAGGTATGTGGCAATATGCCTGTATGTATTTCTTTTTGGCTTCCTTTTAGCAATGGTTTTCTTGACACTCTCTCACAATGGCTAGATATATGCAGTCCACACCAAAGGTGTCTTGTCAACAGATTTTCCCTTGTGGAACTCTGAGGTTCCACAGTTATTTCTTCACCATGTTTCCCTAAAACACTTTAGCCATGTCCAGACTTTAAAACTGTAACCATTTGGGTAAATTAAAACATCACTTATGCTGCAAACAGCTAAAAAAACACCGACAGCCACTCTGCTTTCCAACGTCTTTTGCTGTGGCAGCCGTCCAGAACCAGGTGAGATGACACCGCCGTATCTGTCTCACTCTTGGAATGTCAGGGTGTGCACTGTTGACCCAGGCGGAGCTGCCAATCAGTATGTGCACGTGTGTGTGTGAGTGTGTGTTATTGGAACAACAGGGGTGGGATTTTGGTGAGGATTTAACAGGCTTTGCCCCCATGAGGCTCGGTCTGCTGTTTTCTTGGTGGCAGATGAACTCCAGCAGAGTGCAGACAGGTGCAGAGCCTGGATTACCGTTTTTGGTTTTCCACTGTCTTTACTGTATTTTATTTTTCCTTACACTCCCTATTTATATTTTTGTTCACCCCTCATCCCAATTTTACTTGGCTTGTGCTGAAAAGCCTATGTGTCCATACCTTGCTTGTTATACATGAGTTAACAAGAATGGGTTTTAGTATGAGTTAGCTTAAAAATCGAGATTTATTAACCAAATTACATGTTTGATGTTTCAAAACAAGGAAAATAGAATACTGACTGGGCTGAGAAAGTACAATGCCTTACAAAACTATTCATACCCTTCACATTTGTTCATTTGTTTATTACATTACAACCACAAACTTTGGGATTTGATGTGGCAGCCAAACACAAAGTAACACACAATTGTAGAAGGAAAGAAAAAGTAGTCATGTGAAAATATATTAAACCTCCTTTACTCTCTAGATAACATCCAGTGCCTCCAGAGTCATTTAATCATTTAAATGATTAAATGACTAAATGTCATTTAATCTCAGTAAAAATACAGCTCTTGTGTGACAGAGGTTTGTTGGAGAGTGAAAAAGCATCATCAAAAAGATCAAGAACTACAGCAGAGGTGTGAGAGAAAAAGTAGTGGAGAAGCTTAAAGCAGGTGTAGGATTAAAAACAATATCCTAAGCTTTGAACATCTCACAATATTCTGTTCAGTCCATCATCTGATGGATACCTGAACATCTGCAAATATACAGACAGGCTGGAAAAGGAAAGCATTTATTGGAGAGTTAACTTTGGAGAAGCTGCAGAAATCCACAGCTCAGGTGCAAGAATCTGTTTGAAGGACAACTACAAGTTAAGAACTCAATAATTTTGGACTTTATGGTAGGGTAGAATAACATGGTTGAAATAAAGCCATAATAAATCTTGTTTGCAGTTTACTAAAGGCCATGTGACAAAGTACATTTATTGAAAAGGTTGGTCTCATCAGATGAGACCAGAATGGAGCTTTTGAGCTAAATAGAAATTGCTATGTGTGGCAGAAGACTAAAAGTGAACATCACTCTTAACACACCATCTGTATACAATGAAACATGGTGGCAGCTTCATGATGGGGGAATCGGTTAAGTGCTCCCATAAATAAAAGGCATTCATGGAAGGAAACAAACTGGAGTCTGCACAAACCTCACACCTACTGAAACTGGGGTTGAGATTTAACTTACTGCAGGATAACAATCATAACCACACATCTGAAATTTGTGTTTTTAATATGACAAAAGGTAAACATGTTTAAGGGGTATGGATGCTTTTATTTACTGTAGTTAATTACTGGGGCTCTACATGCGGAAAAAGAGCTACAGTACAGCTAGCTCAACAAAGTTAGAGCTTTGACATTCATGGGACTCAGTGTTGCCAACTGTCTCCAACAGAAAGTAGCTGAAGTTGCCCCAGAAAGTCGCTAGATGTCGCCAGATGACGTCATACATTTGCATAATGATGATGTCATCACGTGATGACGATTGAAACAAAGGAGAAAAAAATTATATTTAGATTAGGATTTGATCTTACAGGTTAAATAATACACTATTTAAACATCATTTAAACAGGGGAAACATGCTACAGGGAAATGTGACTTCTGTCTTCAAGAAGAGACAGTGTAACATGTTCTATTATTTTGTCTGAAGTAAACTGTGGAGAAAACTGGTACAAAATTGACAAGATATCAAATTGCAACTGGACATCAAAGACCTTTTAAACAAAATTTAAAGTTCTGAAACATACATTTGCTGAGATATCTCAAGAAGATGAAATTAATAGAGAGAATATAAATGTTGTTTGTTTGTTTTTTAGTACTTTGTAAAAATAAGTAGGGCCTATTTAGCATGCATCAAATGTTTCTTGCCAACCGCCATTAAACAGAAGTTTATTGCTTATATTATTTTCAGTGGTTTTTTTTGTCATAAGTTTTAAATGTCCTACGTTTTGGAACTCACCATACATTTCGAACGTTCCTTGAATGCACCACAGGTGTGAGATGCATCTTAGTACTGACAAGCTTCTGCCTTAATTCCCGTTGAAAGATCGGTCTTATATACATGGATGTTTGTTTTTTACTTTTGAAATAACATTAACTACCAAACAACGTTGTTTGTGAGTGGATGAAATGAACCGAAAAAGGTTTATGATTGGTCAGTGGACATAATATGATCATGCAGCATACACATGCGCAGATCATTCCCTTTCTGAGCGTCGGGAAGGAGCAAGCTGGGTCTCTAGGAAATATCGGCGACAAGGTTTCACAGAAAGTAGCTAAATGTGGTCAGAAATGTCGCTAGGCGCTTTTTGGAAAAAAAAGTCGTTAAGGGGTCCGATAAGTCGTTAGAAATAGCGACAAAGTCGCTAAGTTGGCAACACTGATGGGACTTACTCATTTAAAATTGCTGGGTTATGAAATGTTTGACCCATTATGGGTTATTTTTGTGCAACCCATGAGCTGGGTCAAAATCGATCAACCCAACATTCATTGGTTGACCCAGCACCTGGGTTGTAGTGCTTGTTTGAACGTCATTACATCAACAGTTGTCCTTCACCACGAATCCACACTCCAGGCTTCATCTTGGCTGTGATAAAAAACATCCTCTTGTCGAAGCAAATCAACCATACAAGGTTTGTGTACACTTTATCTAATTCCCATCACGTCTGTGCTGCGTTACCTATAAAAGTGGTATCTTTATATTGTAGAGGCTAGTTGGTTGGTTTGGCTAACAATGTAGCTAGCCATTTAGCTTCATCAAGAGCCTTTTACAAACAATGCACGTAGCTTATCTGTGGCTTTTGTAAACGGCTGTTCTGCTGCTTATTTTGTACATATTTGTCAAAAATCCCACTGCACTTCTGTACTTTACATATGAAGAATGAGTAAAGTTGCGTCTAATAAAATAGGCACGGGAGATGACGCAGCAGCTACAACTCAAGGCTGGGGAAATGAGCCAATTTCTTCACACTGTCAAGGCGATGTAAGTACTGATATTTTCGGCACACTTCTCCGATATAGCGAGCATTATATCACTCAGAAAGGCGACGCATGAACAAAGTGGTGAGGTTTTAAAGCAGCTCACTCCTGTAGAAGGAGAGAGACGCAAGGTGCGGCCGTCACCTGCTATGTCACGGATCATGCCTTTTTCTAGCTGAACTTAGCATCTTTTCCGGATGGGAGAAGCCGGCGGGACTGTGTACATATAGCAACTCTTTTCGAATGAGATGTCTGGTAGCCGTCTGAACGTGCATGTTTGCAAAAGGCTAGTTTATTAGCTAGCCAGGTAATTCTCCGGTTTAATAAATTTAACCTGGGGATATAAGTTCCTAATATTTGATATCTAAAATAATGAATTGGAATATTTTCTTTTAAATGTCTCGTTATACAGTAGTCCGGCCTTTCCCTGTATTGCCACAGCAGCTTATAATGGGAGCAGACTGATCTTGGTTTGTTTAATCTGTTTACATGTTCAGACTGCATGAGCCGCCAATATTCTTGTGAACAAAAACATGCCAGTGATTTTTATAGGGATGTAAAGTTAGCTCAAATTTACATGTATGCAATTTATCACATAAATTATATAATGAGAGAGGGAGTATTGTTTTTTAGCCATGTGATGATGTGTTTTTATTCTATTTTACAGTCCTACGACAGAGACCAAAAAGGCCCTGACATCAGATTTGGTTCAGTCATTTCCCAGTTTGAAAGACTCATCAAGCAGTGGCAGCGTGAGTGTTTTTTGTAAAAGGTCATTGCGATATTTATTTGGGGTGTCATGATTCTTAGACCGATTCTAAATGATTTAGGTCACTATCCAATTGGATTTTCAATTTAACCTTAACAGCGGGAACAATAATTTGATTCTTACTTCTGAGGACAGTCAGACATAGAGAAAAACCCTGTTCTAACCGTAGCCCATGCTGTCAAAAATCAAAACATGCCTGCTATCTATTAATCAAAGATTTTGATTTCTTGGCAGGAAATATGGTACACCCCAGGACGGAACCACTAGATTCCTGGAGGAAAAGCTGCGGAACGTCAGAAAGAGGCTGAGATCAACCAACAGGTCGCGGAGCACGGCACAGACACCGGCTCAAACACCAGATGATGGCACTCTTGCAAGGGCTTTCATACCACGTAATTATTTAACTTAATTATTTGATGAAGCAAAGCATCCATATTTTAGTGACTAACAACCATACATGCAAATCAGTTGCTTTTCTGCTAAATTCGCCATTTTGACCTCGGAAAATAGCATTCACGTGAGTCGTGCAAATATATAATAAAAAAATGTAATTGGGGTGGGGGACTTATGTAGACACACCACTGAGAGCATTGAACCGGTCGGACATCGCGCTGATAGTGAGGTGAAAGTTATACCGCTGTATATTACATGATGTTCAGTTGTTTTCTGCCGCTTAGATTGATAATTAGCGGCGGTGCTAATGCGTCAGTCTACACAAAAAAAGTTATGTTGACACAGAGAGGTTTCCACTGTATGTAGCAGCCTACTGCGGCCTCACCAGGTCTTCTTCCACGCCGTTCCCTGTCTCTTCTCCTACTCTGTTCAGGTTTGAGGTTAAAATGGTTATTTCTCAAAGGCTGTCAGTTGTCCAACTCACGGCAAGAGCATACTCCGCGGTGACAGTCTCTTTGTGGCTTTGGCACACACACTGCACACTCCCAGGTGCTTCTGGGTTCCTCCTCTTCCTCTCAGGTAGTGTCCCCCTAAAAAGAACCTGTGGGTACACCCCTTCCTCCGAGAGGATATAGATATCTGCCAGCTTCTGGCCCTCTAATAGTGGGATTAATGAAACTACAATCTAACCAGCTGCAGGGCAGGAATTGGCTGCACATAATTGTTAGCAGAGGTTCTATGTTAGTTGGACACTGAATGACAAAATCACAGGTATGCCATTCCACAATGTATTCACACCTATATCTTCTACAGATGGCATTGGCGAACTCGTCCTGAGGCAGCTGCCAGCCCTGCTTCCTCCAACCACTTACAAACTTGGCCGTGGCCGCAGTTCAAAAATGGTTTGCCACACCCTTGAAGAATGCAACTTGGCATTCATCGACCATAAGCCTGTAAGTATTCCCGTACATTAAAAGGGGAACTTTTTTTTTCTTTTCATTAATATATACCTGTTAGTCTTGGGCTCACGAATGTGCTCA